>JAPDOI010000578.1:0-355000 GCA_029168955.1 Aplectana chamaeleonis
ACGCCACTTTTAAGATTTTCGTAGTGCTAGATATTGCTCAAATTCCACCTCTGTGGGGGGTATTTGGAGTGCTGAACACGATTCTGGAGTCCGTTTATCGACTTTCTGCGAATTACCGTAGATAGCGGTGGGTTTACGGTAGTTTGATCAAAATCTCAGATTCTACTCACAATTTGTGTACGGGGGTTATTCGGGGTGGAGAATACGAATTTAACGTCGGTTTGTCGATTTTCAAAATACTAACGTGAGTTTCGCCCCTTAAATGACATGTTACCTACCGTATCCTACAGTAAACATCAAAACTTCGACAAATGGACTCCAGATTCGTGTTCGTCACCCCAGATTACCCCTACATACAAGTTTTGGGCTAAATCCGAGAAAATTTTTTGAAACTCGCAAAAAAAATTCCTGATGGGTACCCCTGCCTTCTCGTGAAGCTTGAGAAATGCTCATAACTTGTTCGAACCTGCAGCTCAGGGCGGAATACTGCGCATTTTTACTATTGAGCCAGAAGAGATACTAACGATACTGGTTGTTTTCGCAGATGCGTTTACCACTCTAAGCACTTCCCTTTTGAGTCCAACTGCGACCATCTACTGTCGACCGCAATCCACCCAGTCGACACTGGGGTTTAACGCCTGCACACGGGCAGGTCCAGTTCACCGAGGTCGGTTTTTCTTCACTGGACTCAGTCGGGCTCTGTCGATTTTTCGACCAAGTCTAACGAGGGTCTTAGAAGACGGCAGTCGAGGATAAGAAGCTTCTACTGAATGGTTATGGAAAACTACATCAGCTGGATGTTTTCTAAAAAAACATTTTGTGGTGATTCTCTACCTCACCATGTTCTACCAATGTGAGGAGAGCGTCTCGAACAGTCTGTGAAAAATTTTTTTATTTAGAAAAAATCCAGCTGAAAAAGTTTCCCATAACCATTCAGTAGATGCATCTTATGCTCGAATGGCGCCTTTTCAAAGTGAAAACCAAAGGTCGAAAGTCATTCGGAGAAAACGGCCTTTTTACACCACTTTTTCCAGCAGGGAATTTTTTCTTTTTCTCCCTCTAGATGAGCAGTTCTGCTTTTTTCAACTTCACATTGAGTCTATTCTGCATTGAAACGCAAATATTGCGCCCGCAGGAGTAAATTGCGCCTACTGCACCGGAAGGCGCACCCAAAAGTTACTTTCCGCTATTTGGACAATTGCAGTTTCAACGAGTATTTAGGTCGCCAGCGGTTGACATACAGGTCTGGGCAAGCTGAAACCGTGTGAAAAACCGTTCGATATAATTCTGAGATGATTTCATGTCCGATCAAGCCGACGTGAAAAAATTATTTTTCTGTCATTTGGGGCAAAGGAGGGAGCACATGGTGAGGTAGAAAACCACGATAAAAAAATTAGAAAAAATCCGGCAATGGTAGTTCTCCATGACGATTCAGTAGACGCGTGTTATGCTTGACTGCCGCCTTTTAGAAATGAAAACCAAGGCTGAAAAGGCCATTTGGAAAAAAACGGCCCTTTAACACCACTTTTTCCAACGAGCGTTTTTTCTTTTTCTCGCTTTACACTAGCGGCTTTACCTTTATCCTTTTTATTGCTGAGTCTGTTTTGCCGAACCGCTGAGTTACGGCCCATAAGAGTGATGTGTCTGACACTAGGAGGCCCCCAAAACCAAATTTTCGCTATTTGGACATCAGCAAAGTAAGCGGGTCCACATTGAGTTCAGCGGCGCCATGGTCAGGGAGAGGGTCGCAAAGCTTTAACACGAATGGAGGGGATCGCAACAACAAACGCACTTTGTCCAATGGGTTGCTGGACAATGTTTCCGAAGCCTGCTGTCGTGCACGCGCAATGCGATACACCATTTTCGTCCCAGAGGCCAATTTCAGCAGTTGGTACACGTCCTCATAGTGAATCGCTTTGGCAGTAGAGACGACTTTCTTCGATTCCGATTACAACTGTTTATACAATGCCAAGCAATACCGGCCATAACTTCTGTCCCAAAGCGCGTCGGCGACGTTGAAATCGCGTCGAAAACGCTGCTCTGCCTGAAGTGGACTTTTGAGAACCCTGAAAAAACCATTCGATTCCTCTCGATGAGGAGATTGTGACTATATGTCTGGAACCTGAGAAAACTCAAGTCTTCAACAGTTATGGCCTATTTTCCCTTAAAAGAAGTCAAAATCTTTAGAAGTGGTTATCTTACGAATCTGCAAACACCTTTCGCTTCCTCCCCGTCGTCCTGATTCCAAAAATATTGCGATGTTTAGAAAATGTTACATCTTGACATAGTTATGGCATATTTCGCCCACCCAAAGAGTAGGAATGCTCTATCAACGGCGAAACTTGAACGTGAGTATCACCAGTATATTTGTATCGTAATTCTGACTTCTAAGCTGTCTCTGTACCTTTAAAAGTTTGAGATTTGACTTTAATCTTTTTGTTTTATATGAACTCATTTTGGCGATGGTTTCCCTTCAATTTCTCGGTTCTCCGCGCTCTCCACGCCATTGCTCCTCTCTCTCTGACGCACTCGCCGCCTGCACTGCCTCACACCTGAAGACAGTCCCCCAAAACCGAATAGAGTTCGGAGTGAACGGAGACGGACTGGAGAGCCAGTGTTATGAAAGCCCGCCATCTGAAAGGCCAAAGGTCGAAATTGGGGGAGGGAGTAAACATCATGGGTGTTCTCTGAGGTATTGCTATAAAGCGAGATTCGAACGCTGGTCGGCGGAAAGCAGTTATCTGGGAAGAGGTGGTCCGTATTGAATCAGCATCAAGAGAGAATCGGAACAGTGAGTTAGCGTTATGGGTGGTTTTGTCCCTGGTTTACCTGGTTTTACTAAATCCCATTCTCACACTACGGTGAGTAATTCAGTGGCTATAGACCACTTCAGCTGGTAGTAGCGCAGCAGGCGCGCGCAGCATTTATTCGTTTCCCAGGAGAAGTGTGTGACTCATCATTGAGCAATCTTCCGAGAATGCAGATGCATGGAAAGTATCGAATCCACGTTTCATAAGAAAAAATGCATTCTCACCCAGTTGAGAAAAATCCTCCGTATTAGATCAATTTAAAAAGAAATATCCAACAGTGCCATTCTTGAAAATTCTCTGTTGTCGGTCAGTGATTCCGCGGCTATAGACCACCCAGCTAGCGGCGCGCGGCTGCGACGCGCGCAGCATTTATTCGTCTCCCGGAGAAGGGGTGTGACTCATCTTTCTGCACTCTTCGGCCATCATTCAGAACCAGTAAAGTGTTGAATCCACGTTTTATCAGCAAAAATCACAATTGTACCAAGGTAGAAAAAATACTAACAACAGACATAACAAAATCCGCTAAAGTTTGTGAGAAAACTAGAAGAAATGGGATTTTCGAATATCAAATGGACGAGCTGGGCAAAGCACTGGATGACCGCGTGAAGTCCGCGGATAAAGCGCAATCTATGCAGAAGGTGAGATTGAAAATTTTATATGGATTTGTTTTGTATGCATTCCCGGAAGGTTGCTCAATGATGATTCACACCAGGGATGCGGCAAACGATTTTCAGATTTCGGCAAACGGCAATCGGCAAGAAAATCCCAAAAACAGCCGGCAAACGGCAAAAACCCTACCCCTTAGATTGGCCTGCAAAAGTTGGTCTGCATGTACCGCTCTACTTTTTCCCTTTTGTCCTATACTCATGTCAACATTCTGATAATTCCAGTTTTGGGGATCAGTTCCATTTCAAAGCATCACATGAACAAAAAACAAGACATGTGTGACCTCATGGAAATTAAAAACGCAGCTGCGGCTTCGTGAAGAAGAGCGGTTTCCTACAGGCACCGAAGCGGCACTATCGCGGAGTCGCAGCGGTAATATCGTGGCGGCCCCGCGTGAGTGCTGCTTTGTGGTTGTGCGGTAGTGCTGCGGTGGCTTTGCGGTAGAGCGGCGGCGGCTCCGCGGTGGTGCCGCCAGTTGCTCCGCGGTCGGTGGTCAGTGCTCTGACAAAAATATGACCGATCTGCGAGTAACTCATATGAAAATGAGTCATAGTACAACTCGTGTGGGTCTACGAACAAAAATGGCTACCTGCGGTGCTTTACGTCCCGTGTCTGATAGGGACAGAGTGCATACCCGTTATTGCGACCCAGGAGATACGGGATGTCCGTCAAATTTGGGCTATTGAACCAGCAACAATCTTGCTCTTACCACACACAATAGTGAAAACGTAGTCGACGCGGGTACGCTGGACGTTCGTGCGGTTCCAAAAACGGGACCGCAGCGGTAATGTCAAGTCAATGTCGCGGCGTTGACGACTCTCGAAGACCTTGGTAACACAATCTCTACGGTACATTAATCATCACAGAGCTGCTGCGGCACTATCAGAAACCATCGCGGCACAGTCGAGGGTCGCGGTACTTTCCTGGCACTGCCGCGGGTATACCTTTTCAGAGTCCCTGCTCACGTGTGTCGCACAAATGCTCTTGTGTCGCACAAGTGCTTCCTATCTTTTTAGCTACACCAGAATCTGAAGCAGAAACTCTGGAACAGAAACTAAAGCACCACATTGGAGTTGGACTACCTACTGTCAACTTAACGCGAGCTGATTAGAAAATGGAAATAGTATACGAATAAGGAGAAAACGTCTTTCGGAAGACTCTCTTCAAAAGCTTTCATCCACCTTTTTCCCCATTCACACACTATTTCCATTTTCTCTGTCAGCCTGAGTTGCAGTTCTGCGCGAATCCTGCTGCGAGCTGAGAAATGTTAGAAGAATTTTTTAGAAATTTTTCTTCTCTAAATCAATATTTTTCCAAAAAGACAGAATGAATTGATTTTTGGGAAAATTTTTTCACACTAAGCGTAATCTAGTGGTTCATAGTGTGACATTCGGAGTGCGTAGTTTCAGCAACATGTCTGGTCCCTTTCCTGCAAATCGTCAAGTATAAAGCCTGCGTTTAGCTGCAGTTTATCGTAAATTTACTTCGCGTTTTTAAACCCATTACTACCATACCAGATCAGTCGAAACCCCGGATAACGATTAAGCGAACAACGGATAATCGGATTACCCCAAGTGCCTACAGGGCCGCGAGCGTTTCCTTTCACTGTTTTGCCGAGCTTTGCCGGCAAAATAACAAAATACTCTCTGGCAAACGACAAACGGAAAAAAAAAATCCCAAAAATGGCCGGCAAACGACAAACGGCAGCCGGCAATTGCCGCACATCCCTGATTCACACACTTCGCGTAGGAAACGAACAAATGCTGCGCGCGCTGGCTGGGTGGGCTATAGCCGCGGAATCACTGACCGACAACAGAGAATTTTCAGAATGGCACTGTTGGATATTTCTTTTTAAATTGAGCTATTACGGAGGATTTTTCTCAACTAGATGAAAATTCATTTTTCTCATTAAACGAGGATGCGATGCTTTTCTTTTATGACATGATTTTACATCCGCATTCCCGGAAGAGTGCTCAATGATGAGTGGGAAACGAATCAATGCTGTGCGCGCTGCGACCGCGCGCTGGCTGGGTGGTCTATAGCGGTCTAAGGAGATCTCACAAGTGAACATGCGTCGCTCGGCATTTTCCCACCGTCGTCGCGCACTCTCCTCGCCGCATGCCTCTCACCCACCGCCCAGCCCGAGCGCTGGAGCGCAGAGAAATGAGGCACACTCGTGGATGGGGTTGCAGCACCCAAACTGACATCACGGAGGCACCCAACCGTTATAATCGATGAGATTAGGTTGGCGTGAACCGATTTCGGTAAACAATGTGATGCACTTGGCTGTGAAGCGGGTTTTTAACGGCATGGAATGACGTAGAATCCATTACAGTCCAAGTTAAACTTTCAGATATCAAATTATGGGTGGATTGCATGACACATATATAGATTAAGTTTCTCTTAATAAATAGAAAACTAAATGTGGTTATTAACATTATTCCGCGTGGCAAAAATCAAAATAATATAGCTCAATAAAATTTAGAATTGCACTCAGAAAATACTTGAACAAAATGAAATAAAATAAAAACAAAATCATTAAAAAACATGACTGTATAGCTGTTTAGAAATCAATGCTAACTAGGTAAAAACTCTAGAAAAGGGAAGAGACACTTGGAGAGATGTAAAAAATGAATCGCTTGAAAAATAATTGAAATAAAAAAAACACCGACCAAAATGTATGAGTAAATTAATTGATTAAAGAATAGATAGCGAATTAAAATTATGTGCATACACTGGACTTTGATACTCATTCCAAAACCTAAATGATAAGGACTGAATGGATTAAAGTTGGTAATATTATACTTGAAGTGAATTAGGAACAATTTTTGATCCGTCAAAAAGTTCGGTTAAACGAGCTTCTATAAACAATGCTTTCTGACGAAATGACACGAATGGCTTTTTCTGCTAATGACGGGAACAAGAAAATTGCTACAGAATATGGATGAAAACAATTTTTATCAACTAATCGTGGAGCGCTTCACCATCACAGAAAAAACAGGAGATTGGGCATGCAGTGGAAAAATACAATAACGGTTGGTTCAGTATTTCACATAAGCGAAGTCGTGAGGAACACAAGTGTACAGCTGCAAATTGAGATTTCGTAGAATACAGTTCAAATATAATGGGAAGTTTCAAAATGATTTTTTAGCAGTTTCCGGATACTCAATGAGCGAGTCTACTCGCCAGATAATCCAAACAATTTTTGCACTCCCGAGTGGTGGGCTGAACGCCTCCTAAAATGTGATGACCGTTGAAGCGCACGATCTCAGCGGCTATCTCCTCTTGTCGTTGCTGCTCCAGGGGACGCACGTAATTCCATCAGAGACGATATGTTAGCAGATATATTACTTTCTGTTTCTGTTAGCGCAACCGCGATTTTCCCACACTCGAAATTCGATAAGAGCGCGCGGTTTTCGAAATCTCGCGGTCACCTTCTTCGCCTCTGGGTAGAAGTCAAATTGAACAATTAGTAGAGTGATAAACGGTCTCCATAAACGCCCATGAATGGAATATATGGGTTAGTTTCATTCATTTTCACTTCGAGTATATTTTGAACCATTATTAAAACTGTAATCGCAGCGATGCAATCTTCTATTCAAGAACATTAATTAAAGGTAAAACTTATAAGCGTTGAAGTTCTGGTTCGGTAAATAGAAGGTTCCATCAATTATTTCATTAGCTTTACATACGTAAAAATAAGAATAAATACTGAAAAAACGCTCGAGACATAGCAAAATTACTTTATTTATCGACGTTCCTTATTATTAATCGTTTCATTTTAGCTGATTTTTCCACGAAAACGCATATTCTCACACTTCCGCTTCATTATTTGTTTGGATGTTAGTTTTTCCTTTGTTAGGAACTTTTAAACTGTTCCTCAACCCCTACAGTTAAGCCAAAGGCAGGCTAAAACCTGAAACCGTTGATTTGAATGCCGCTAGCCGGATCTCTGCGCGAGAGTCTGCAGATTAAGTGTGGGCGAATCCATACCATGGATGCCGAGCCAACGCATTGATGGTCTGGACAGCAGAACAACTGCCCGTCCTGGGCTGCGGGCAGAGACTGAGGGGACAGCCGTGTTCACTTTGGGAGATCTCCTGTAACCGTCTATAGCCACTGGAATTACCCGACCGTAGTGTGAGAATAGGATTTAGTAAACCAGGCAACCAGGGACAAACCACCCATAACGCCAACTCCTGTTCCGATTCTCTCTTGATGCTGATTCATCACGGACCACCTCTTCAGATAACTGCTTTCCGCCGACCAGCGTCGCCTCGTCTCGCTATAGCAATATCTCAGAGAACACCCATGATGTTTACTCCTTCTCCCATTTCGACCTTTGGCTTTTCTAGATACCTGGCTTTCAGGAACACCGGCTCTCCAGTCTGTCCCTGTTCCTCGAATTCTATCTGGTTTTGGGGGACTGTCTTCGATAGAGGCAGTGCAGGCAGCGAGGAGTGCACAGAGAGAGAAGAGCGATAGCGTGGAGAGCGCGGAGAACCGAGAAATTGAAGGGAAACCATCACAAAAACCGGAGTTCATATAATAAAAAAAGATTAAGAGTCAAATCTCAAACTTTTGAAGGTACAGAGACAGCTTTTGTGAAGTCAGAGTTGATGATACAAATATACTGGTGATGCTCATGTCTTAATTCTCGCCGTTGATAGAGCATTCCTACTCTTTGGGTGGGCGAAATATGCCATAACTATGTCAAGATGTACATATTTTTCTAAACATTATAATATTTTGGAATCAGGATGACGAGAGGAAGCGAGAGGTGTTTCCAGATTCATAAAATAACCACTTCTAAAGATTTTGACTTCTTTTAGGAAAAATAGGCCATAATTATGTAAAGACTTGAGTTTTTCTCAAGTTCGAACATATACTCGCAATCTCCCCATCGAGATAACCGGAACGGTTTTTTTCAGGTTCTCAAAAAGTCCACTCCGAACGGAAACGGCGTTTTCGACGCGATTTCGCGCGTCGCCGACGGGCTTTGGGTCAGAAGTTATGGCCGGTATTGTAGGTCCACTTAATCTGTGGTCTGATACCATTTCTTGAACTTTTTTCATTCATAACATCTTACATATCTTATCCATATAGACCACATATATGGTTCCCGTATTATATTTAGTCTGACACATGGAGGAGGCGGCTGGACGTGAGGAGTCTGAAGCAACACCGGCCAACGTGATTTCGTTCGCGCTCTCCGATTTACCGTCGCAGCCCCGTCCATTCGCCAGAACAAATGGATTACGTAAACTCTACATACCATGTTGTTCAATAGGTTTTGTCGTTCGATAAGAAAAACACAATTTTATGGTTCAAAACACACATTATCATTCAGCATAATCTCCCTGAACATTAATACACTTTAAAAAATCCATTTTTTTAATCTAAAAAAAAAAATCCAAGTCTCATCTATAATTTTGAATCGACAAAATCCACTTTATCCTTTTTAGAACTCTCCAAATGTTGCTGAGAAAGTCGCATTCTAATGTGTTTTTGTTCCACTGTTAGCGAATGCGGCATCCATTGTGGACACAGCTTTCTAAAACCCAAAATCTCACTCAAACTAGGGCTCACTGGCTAATGAGGTGTGTAGAGCCTCTGTTGAATCTCTCTCAGTCAATCGACGACCTTCCAAAACCATATCCTGAATTTTGGCTATGATCTCTGGTGTTGATGCGCTTTTTGGACGTCGTTCACGTGGATCGTCTTCAAGGCTTGTGTGACCACGTTTAAATTCAGCAACCCATCCTTCTACCGTTCTAATTGTAGGTGAACAATCATTATACAATTTTAACATTCAAAATTGTTCTGTCCCGAAGTCTCATGATAGTTCTAAAAAAGTTTACTACAAAAGTTCAAGAATGGGGCTCCAAAAGAATTCAAACGACTGCAAGCTAGCCGACAACCTTTTGCATTCGTTTGAATTCTTTTGGAGCCTCATTCTTGAACTTTTGTTGTAAACTTTTCTAGATCTTTTAACATTCGTTCGTGAATTTCTTTTGGTGCTACACCCTCCAAAATAAAAATTTTATCACTGCACGATATTCAATTTTTTCCATTGCTGTGACCCGGCGACACTAAATGGCTTGTAAACAAAGAATGAATTGACAGATTGAAATGAAACTCCACATACGTTAATATGAAGAGTGTACCTACAGAATAACAAAAATTTCGGGCTAGTAGCAACGACCTCTCTTATCGAACGACAAAACTTATTGAAGAACCTGGTATGTACATATGAGTAAACCTGTGCACACCGATACTGATCATTACCTGTCAAATCACAAGACTGCGTGGCATGAACACAAGCTTTTACGCATGAAATGGGCGAAAAAAGACTAAATAACGGAACAGTTACGTCAAAAAATAGTCCAGTGCTCGAGTAACTATGTAGCTTCACACTTCAATTTTTAGGGCTGGAGAGCGTTGACGTCCAATACACCGACGATTCATTGGAGAACTGCAGCTTGAGTAATGAAACAGATGTTCGAATATTTGTGATTCTCGCTAGAAGGATCAACACTACCTCGAATCAAAACATCACCAGCAAGGACTTGGTGAGAATCTTCCTGGATTAGAAGTGAAAGTTAAAAGCACATTAAGACTTTATAATTCATCAGACTATCTTCGGACATGGTTTACGTGAAGCGTATGGCTTAGATTCTCAACCATGTAAGAATTACGTCCTCATTCTCGGTGTTGAACTGGCGAAGGAACTCTATGTCTGGGTATGTTCTTCTTCTGGTGGATATACGGTGAAATTTAGGATGAAACGCTTTTGCCTTCTTGATTCGCTGCTAGCTAGAATGATATATTCCGTACGGATATGTAAAATATTTTGATAGATGAGCATGTAATTAGTTGGATTCGGAAAAAAGTCTTGTCGAACTGAGCGCTCCTGATTCATTTTAATATTAAAATACTATTTGACCAAATACTAAACAGTTCAGCGATGTGTCATTTCGTCTTGAAGGAGAGTGCCGAAAAGTGTTCTTAGTTTTGATTTAACGAATTTGACTGTAATGTGGCGCGAATCCTACTTCAAGAGGCTCTCCTGCAGCTGACAAAGTTATTTATGTAAAGGCAATTCAATCACATTAAAGGCAGCGGTTGCGATGAAAAACGTTATCAAAAAGAACTATAAAAATCAGCTTAGATAGAAAACAGCTGAGAAAGTATGAAGGTAGCGCGGTGAAAAACGTGCTAGAATTAGAGTTTTTAGGGCCCGCGATGCTAGTTCGTGCACACGTGCGCAGCGCCGCAAAAAAAGATCACAGTCTCATGCCGAGCAGTCAGAAATCATCGACGTTCAGAGGAAGAAATAAATTCCAATTTACGTAATGAAAAGAGTTGACCAATGAAAGCAACCACTTCAGTCGATGTTTTTGGCTAGATGAGTCCGAAGGATGATGTTTATTGATTGAAATTCAATTTCAAGCCAGCTGATGTTCTTGATATCAGAGATCATCGCTGCCGATGATGTGGTGTGAGCTCGTCCACCATCAAAAGACAAGAAAGTTCTGGCTTCGAATTTTGGACCAAAACAGCGGTCTTTTCAGGCGTTTTTCTCATAGGTCCTACTACTCTAACCCGGAAAAGGGTTTAGAGAGGAAAAGAAGGCAAGCATATTTTATCGCGACCACTGCCTTCAATTCACTGCAGATATGTAGCTGAGTACTACCCGATGCAAATCACATTTAGTAATTTGGTTTTCCGTTGAAAATGCGACTCTCGCATCTGCCTTTACCAACTCAGGCATTCGCGGGGGTCGGTGAAAGGTTAAAACGCCCCTTTCCCAATCAAACTGATCGGATCTGGCTGATCGGCGGAGGTTTCGGCATGACTCATAACTGCCGAAGTTTTCGTGGTGATGTCTCATATGTGGCGGAGTTTTCGGGGCGACGTGTTGCAGTGTCTGCACTGTTTTTCTCTGGTACTCTCTCGTGTAGAGCGCGGAATCGGTAGCCCACAATGTATACGCTACACTGGAATGTGACGTGTTTGTGCGTATCACGGCTGACAGCTCAGGATATCGACGCTTTGGCGGGCGTCGGTGGCAGGTTGACAGGTCAATTGTGCTGCCTCTCAACCTGCCACCGACGCCCGCGACTGCAGGAGTGGTAGAGGGTGGTCGGTGGGAGGTGATTAGGCGAAACTTTCGGTGTAAACACGTGGGTGTGACGTCACAATGAGTGGTCGGTGGGAGGTGATAAGGCAGAGCTTTCGGTGTGAACGGGTCAAGGATGACGTGGCATTGTAGGGTCGGTGGGAGGTTGACACGCGGAGTTTTCGGCATGAATGGGGGAGTTTTCGGGCCTTGCCCGCCCTTTTTTTCGTTTCGAGCGGGAGCACGCTACCTGTTCAACTCCTCTCAACCGGCCACCGACCCCCGCAAGTGTGTGAGGAGAAACTTCGCGAAGTGATTTCGAAATTCTGTGTGGTGTTTCCTGTTCCTGACTGTACAGGGCGCTGCCTAAGTATAAGAGCACCTTCAAAACTCGCGATTCGAATCTTGCACAGAATTTTTGATCAGGAATACTAGTGTCTATGTAATATGCTACGCCGAAAATGATGGATCACATCATCTTACCACCTCTCCTCGATTTGGCTTAAGATATGGAACAGTCACCATTTTCGCAAGTTGCATTTTTTTCTCTTTTTTGCGCTTGTGCAATAGTAAAATAATTTTTTTTTCAAAGACTAGTCATTCAATCTTGTTGTAAAATAAATCAGGTTTCCTCTAAGTTGAGAGCAATGAGTTTACATTGGTTTCCTTCTTATCCTTAGACCAGTGTAAACGACCTACATGTAAATAATGTTAGTAAGTCAAAAGAAATGTTAAGATATTTCAAAATATAAGTGGAACTACCCCGGAACTCTTCAGTAAGAAGGGTAGCTCCACTTAATAGTGAGTTTGACTACTTATAAAAGTGTCAGAATATAGAAAAAGGAAACGTTAGTAAGAGGTTAAATAAATATGATATACCACGAGAGAATTAACCAAAGCAGAGAATTAAGAAAGGTAAAAAATGTAGCGAGGCAGAACAAATGAATCACGAAAGATTAGAAAGTGTTAATAGTAAAATTGGGAAAGAAGTTATAAGTTAGAATAAGCAAAAAGGGAATAAGGAGTAAGGAATAAGGAGATAAAGAAAAAGGAGAACATGGGAGGTGTAAATGAAATCAGAAAATATTAGGTTTGATACAGCAACAATCGGCTGCGTATCTTATTGAAGGTTAGTTAAAATGGAGCAGATTAGCTTGCAGAAATTAGTCAGAGAAGACAGCAAGAACATCAAAAATCGTTATCAGCAATGGAACCACATGCAACCAACCTCAGAACTTTGTGGGGAAGTTCTCGAGGACAATAGACCTGATTTGGTCGTTATCACTAGGTCGAGGGGAGAGGAGCGAGACGTCCCCCCGGAGAAGGACGTCTTGCCCCTCTCCCCTCGAATTATTTACAACGATAAGGCGTTCGAAACAGTCAACTCGGGGGAAGAACAAGGGAAGTTCGCTTCACGGTTGTTCCCATGGCCTCCCCCCGAACATGATGAACGCGAAAACAAAGCAGCAGCGTATACGGTGATGCAGACGGGCTAGTCGCGAGGCGGTCTCGCACTTCGCAGGTTGAGGGGGTAGATCTGCTACTCAAGGACTACGTAAGGCATCTCTGTCAGGATTTCAGAGGAGCTAATACGCTTCTCTATAACCTTTAGTCAGAGGTGAATATTTTTGAACCAATCGTAGTTTTTCAGGAACAGGAGACTGTCGAAAATAGCGAGTTCTAGCAAGCTGATTTTTGATTGATCTTTGAACAATGGGAAAATCTGCAGTCGGATTTCTCGGGAAGACCTGCAGTCGGGAGAACAAGAGAACTTCTGCTGTGGGAACTTCCCCTATTACTCTGCTGTCGAGACGTCCCCTTCACCTCCCCCCAATTCGGGGGAAGTTCCCCAGTTGTTTCGAGGGAAGTTCTGCTGTCGTTCTCGGGAACGGGAACTTCCCCACGAATATCTGAGACGCTACAGAAACCACAAATATGCATAACCGAAGCAGTAGATGAATGAGTATAAATTACATAGGCCGAAATATCATAGTAAACTTCTTTTCAATACCTTTAAAAGATAATTATTTCTAGAAAAAAGGTCATATTTATATACAATGAAGTTATTTTTGTTTAACCACCTAAGAATACTGTCGTACACCATCTTATTAGGATATTCATTTTTATTGGTCAAAATAGTTTTGAGTGCAATCAATCTACTCTTGAAATCGTCAAAATAAGTACAAGTACGAGATATTCTGAGTTTCTGTATGAATAGAGGCTTTCTTAATATTAATTGAAATGAAAGAATCGTTATGTGGTAACCTTTTGACATCAATGTGAAACTATCCGTTTTATTATAAAGCTTGGTTGAAGGCACATTGTCAATAATTTCTATATCTGAATCCAGATAACTACAACTGTATTCACTAACATGTGTTCAATTAACAAAAAAGTTTACAAATTCAGAATTCACATAATGCAAAATCAAAATATCATTCATATATCTGAAAGGATAGAAATTACGTATATTCAAAATTTTAATTGAAATTTTATATATTCAAAATAAGCCATTGTCAGATCTGCCAACAAGGGGCTAACATTACCTCCTTGTGGAACACCTATGTATTGTTTAAATATTGAGCCTCTGAATCGGCAAAAACTGTTTTTAAGCAAGTAATCTGTAAGATAGATCACATCTTGTAACTGATAATATCTAGTATAGTTACAATTGTTGATTACATCAGCGTAATATATCTTGTTGAAACTATATATTTATAGGCTATATATTTTCTATTCGCATTATGAAAGCAAATATGAAGAATATTAGTAATATTATGCAAAATAATGGAATGTGGAAGATTAGTCAACATAGTTGTAGAATCCGCAGAAAACAATTTCATATTATCTTTTTTAATTTTCTTGAGTGAATTACCGATATCAATATCTCAGACAATGGGGTGGACCGACCGCGGGCGAAAAATCGCGTTTCGTACCGACCGCGTGTCACTATCGTACTGACCGCGGGCAAAAAATGCATTTCGTGCCAAACGCGCGCATTTGCGTACTGACCGCGCTAACGAAATAGTGCACGCGGTCGACACGCCTGTGCTGCGTACCAACCGCTCGCGGAATTCCATAGAGACGTACTGACCGCGAGCATTCATCTTTGCGCTCGGTCAGTACGGAATATGACTTTTCGCTGCGATCAGTACGTGAGCACACGCAGTCAGTACGCAAGCGGTCGTGTTCGGTACGCAAGTGTCCGCGTTCAGCACGCACGAAAACTGGTCGGCGAGGTCGTTCCTTCACTTTGCATGGTCGGTACGCAATTTCTCACGTTCAGTACGCAATCGTCCGCGATTAGGACGCAGGCAAACTGGTCAATGAGATTGATTTTTGAGCCTGCGCGGTCGGTACGCAGTCGATCGCGTTCAGTACGCAAGCAGACTGATCGGTGAGATTGGCTTGTCATTCTTCGCGGTCAGTACGCAAGTGTGCGCGTTTAGTACGCAATTACCCGCGTTCAGTACGCAGGCAAACTGGCGGGTCAGATCGGTTTGTCGGTCTGCGCGGTCAGTACGCAAGTATGCGCATTCAGTACCCAATCGACCGCGTTCAGCACGCAAGCAGACTGGTGGGTGTATTCGGTTTGTCAGTCTGCGCGATCGGTACGCAACTATGCGGGTCCAGTACGCAATTTCCCGCGTTCAGTACGCAAGCAAACTGGTGGGTGAGGTCGGTTTTTCGGTCTGCGCGGTCAGTACGCAAGTATGCGCGCTCAGTACCTAATCGACCGCTTTCAGCACGCAAGCAGACTGGTGGGTGTATTCGGTTTGTCACTCTGCGCGGTCAGTATGCAGGTGTGCGCGTTCAGTACGCAATCGACCGCTTTCAGCACGCAAGCAGACTGGTGGGTGTCGTCGGTTTGCCAGACTGCGCGATTGGTACGCAAACATGCGCGTTCAGCACCCAATCGACCGGGTTCAGCACGCAGGCAAACTAATGGGTGAGGTCGGTTTGCCAGTCTGCGCGGTCAGTAGGCAAGTGTGCGCGTTCAGTACCCAAGCAACCGCGTTCAGCACGCAGGCAAACTAATGGGTGAGGTCGATTTGTTAGTCTGCGCGGTCAGTACCCAATCGACCGCGTTCAACACGCAAGCAGACTGGTTGGTGTGGTCGGTTTGCCAGTCTGCGCGGTCAGTAGGCAAGTGTGCCCGTTAAGTACGCAATTACCCGCGTTCAGTACGCAGGCAAACTGGCGGGTGAGATCGGTTTGTCGGTCTGCGCGGTCAGTACGCAAGTATGCGCATTCAGTACCCAATCGACCGCGTTCAGCACGCAAGCAGACTGGTGGGTGTATTCGGTTTGTCAGTCTGCGCGGTCAGTAGGCAAGTGTGCGCGTTCAGTACCCAATCGACCGCGTTCAGCACGCAGGCAAACTAATGGGTGAGTTCGATTTGTCAGTCTGCGCGGTCAGTAGGCAAGTGTGCGCGTTCAGTACCCAATCGACCGCTTTCAGCACGCAAGCACACTGGTGGGTGGGGTCGGTTTGCCAGTCTGCGCGGTCAGTACGCAAGTATGCGCGCTCAGTACCCAATCAACCGCTTTCAGCACGCAAGCAGACTAGTGGGTGTGGTCAGTTTGCCAGTCTGCGCGGTCAGTAGGCAAGTGTGCGCGTTCAGTACCCAATCGACCGCTTTCAGCACGCAAGCACACTGGTGGGTGGGGTCGGTTTGCCAGTCTGCGCGGTCAGTACGCAAGTATGCGCGCTCAGTACCCAATCGACCGCGTTCAACACGCAAGCAGACTGGTGGGTGTGGTCGGTTTGCCAGTCTGCGCGGTCAGTAGGCAAGTGTGCGCGTTAAGTACGCAATTACCCGCGTTCAGTACGCAGGCAAACTGGTGGGTGAGATCGGTTTGTCGGTCTGCGCGGTCAGTACGCAAGTATGCGCATTCAGTACCCAATCGACCGCGTTCAGCACGCAAGCAGACTGGTGGGTGTATTCGGTTTGTCAGTCTGCGCGGTCAGTAGGCAAGTGTGCGCGTTCAGTACCCAATCGACCGCGTTCAGCACGCAGGCAAACTAATGGGTGAGGTCGATTTGTCAGTCTGCGCGGTCAGTAGGCAAGTATGCGAGTTAAGTACGCAATTCCCCGCGTTCAGTACGCAGGCAAACTGGTGGGTGAGGTCGATTTGTCAGTTCGCACGGTCAGTAGGATCAGCTGTCTGGATCAGCTATCCAAAAACATGATTTCTTTTATTTACCCTCAGTATAGCATTGAATCTCTTCGAAAGTATTGGGCTGATGCACAATTATGGAACGTTTTTTTAATATTTTTATTCAACAAAAACAAAAACAATATTTAATCAAAGCATGTTTAAATGATCATACGAGAGCATAGTCACCGTTCACTTCAAGAACTGCTTTGCTTGGCATTCGGCTGATTCCACGTGCGAAGAAACCACTAATCTTGGAGGCAATCAACGCCTTGACATCAGCCACCAAGTCATCCAAGTCGTCGTAGACTTTGTTTGTTTGCTAGTTTTTCGAAGATCGATTGACATGATAGTCCGTTGCTGCTTCTGTCGGTGTGTACGGCGGATCCCAAGTTGTGGACTGGCGTTAGAATGGTATTTGTTGGTTTCGCTGCAGCAAATCGGTGGAAATTCGACAGCGTTCAGCTTTGTTATTGTCGGAGAGTTCGTGTGGCGCCCATCTAGTCAATTTCCATACCTTTCCAAGATTCTTCAGGCGTCCAACGATCGCTGATTGATTGACATTAAACTCTTCAGCCAGCGTTCGCGTTGTCAGGCTTTCGTCCTATTCCACGGCTGTCTGAAGTGCTTGATCATCAAAATCCGATGGCCGACCTCTTCATTCTTTATCCTCCAAACTAGTGTCACCTGATTTAAAGCGAATGAACAACTTCCGTACTGCGCTATCAGTAATTGTTCTTTCCCCAAAAAGTTCGTGGAGATCGCGAAATGGCTGGGCTGCAGTGCATCCTTTCTCGTAATGGTAGAGCATAATATGGCGAATGTGAGTGTGATTTTCGAGACGCATTTTAAGCGAATATTGAGGATTATTTTTAAATAAATATTGAGGACGAAACGCCGGATTTCACTGAAGAAAAACGCGTTAATATATTACGCATCAACCCAATAGGATTTATTGGTTAAAGGCAGCATAAACGCTCGCAAACTTTTTGGAGATAACTACGAAAATAGAATGGTATGACCCATATTACAACGCCCACGCAATTTTAAGCGTCAACAACGAAACACAATGCCACTATACGAGTAAGACCCTGGCCCCGCCCTGTATTTCTCCGCCCCACATATTTGCGTCCTCCTCCAAAAAAAGGGGTGGTGGCCATTTCCCTCATAAACGACGTTTGTGAGTGCTACAATAAGTACAATAAGTGAGTCACATACATCGACGACGGTGGGAATAGCCCAGTACCCCTGTTTTGGAGGAGGACGGCAAATACAGGAGGCGGAGAAATGCAGAGCGGGACCAACTTCTCACTCGTGTAGCGGCGTTGCAGGTCGTTTTTGACGCTTCAAAATGCATAGAAGTTGTAATCGGGCATACCATTCTCTTTTCGTTGTTATCTCAACCACATTTACGAGCGTGTATGCTGCCTTTGAAAAACCTCGTAATTCGCGGTTGGAAAGCCAGCCGTGCTGGGTCGCTGCAACTTGTTTGTGCATTACCCCAAACCTCATCTCCGCCTCATCCTCCAACTTTTGCTTAGTTCCAATTTAATGGGGCCATATATACACTTTCACGATGAAAACCTTTTTTTTTCCACAAACCATGCAGGTGGGTAATAATGCGTTCCGAAACAGTGTCATTTCGTTGGAAGCAATATATGCCTGACGCGCATGCATGCGTACTGACAGCGGTCGGATCTTTAGAAAATTTCGGACTGAGAGAGCGATTAAATCGGGCATACCACGTGTGAATGCGTACTAACCGTGGACAATCCTGTGTGCGACATTTATACAGACCGCGTACTAATGCCGTACCTACCGCGAGGCAATGCGTAACGAGCGCGTGTGGATGCGTACCGACCGCTTTTAGAATTTGGAAAGCGTTCGTACCGACCGCATGGCAGTCTGTATCGACCGCGTGGAAAGACGTATCGATCGCGCGGCGAAGCGTGCTAATCGCGTGGTGTTGTGAACTGACCCCGCGACAATGCGTACCGACAGCGTGGCAAGACGTACCAACCGCGTGGCGAGACGTTCCTACTGCGCGGTGGTGCGTACTAACCTCGTTGCGTTGCGTACCGACCGCCGTGACAGTTTGTATCGACCGCGTGCCAATGCGTACCAACCGCAGGGCAATGCGTACTGATCGCGTGGCGGTGGGTACTGATCGCGAGTCAATGCGTACTAACCGCGTGGCAGTATGTGTCGACCGCGTGGCAGTAAGTACCAACCACGTGGCAAGACGAACCGACCGCGCGGCAATGCGTACTAACCGCGCGGAGATGCGTACCGACCGCGTTGCAGTGCGTACCGAGGGCGCCACAATGCGTAGCGACCGCGGGGCAAGACGTGCCGACCGCGCGGCTATACGTACTAACCGCGTGGTATTCCGACCGCGTGACAGTGCGTATCGACCGCGCTAATTTGCTTGCCAACCGCGTGCAAATTGCGTTCCAAACGTCGCCCATCCCGCTGTCGGTACGCAACTTGTACTCGGTCAGTACGGAACATGTCCGCGGTTGGTCAACCCCATTGTCCGAGATTATCAATTGCCCAATATCCTAGAAAGTTTTTATTTCTGGTTTTCATAGTATTAATGTGATTCTTAAAATGGTTCTTAACGTGTAGGAATATTCGTTTGAATTCTAATGCTAAAGGTTTAATACAACTACTCTAGCCGCTCCAGTAATAAAACGAAATCTAACAGGATTTTTGTGCAGTTTCGGTAAACAATATATTAATGGGATGCAAGGATTAGTGAAGTCAATTTTTTTGAAATTTCGAACACAGAAGTTTACATGTCTATTAATAATATCTGGACCTATTTCATAGTTGTTCCTTCTGTAAGTAACTTGTGTGTTGGTCATATTCTTAACTACCAGCTTAATATTCTCATTTGCAATTGCCATTTCCTTCATAATGCTATAAGCATATAATTGTCTACAAACTACACTGCGTATCATAAAGATAGGATACCCCCTGAAAATGCTGTTCTCGTGTTTGTTGAACAAGGTAGATCCTTCACGTTAATACTACTGTGATCAGAATGTGAAATAACCCCGTATACCTTTTTTGGGTTAGATCGGATGTTTGTGCACTTTTCTAGATTAAATTTATGTTTCAAATCGCGTATCAAAAAGATTGGACACCCCTGGGCTAAATCAGATTTCTTGTCCGATAAAATTGTGTGATCACAAATCTAAGGCCTTCCTTGCACTTTTACTGCCACAAATACTCGATTTCGTATACTTTCGACCAAATTGATCGGCCTTCGCCAGTCCATGTTACTCCATTTCTCGGTTATTGCCTGTTTTAGCGCAGAAATCGAGAGATATCGCCGGCCTTTGGCTAAGACCCGATAAACTAAAATATCCCAGAGGTTCTTCATTTTGTTGAGATCAGGACTGTAGACTATCATTTCTGTAAAAGATAGTTATTGCCGAGCGAAGAAGCCTACTTCAGACATGCTCACGTGAACTTTCTGGTTGTCCTGCTAGAACCTGCAACTTTGTCGCCCTAAAACCTGGGAAAATGAAAATAGGTGTCACTCTGATATCCTCTGTTATTCTTTGGAGATCATCCTACTGCTGGCGAACGCAAGCTGCAGACATCCTTGACGGGCAAAAGCTCTGACAGATTTTGGGAGATCTGTGACCGCAGTTCCGACGGCTAAAGTGGACAGCACCTACTCTCGAAATTCTTTAGTAGCACTCCCGGCGACCAGAACCATCAAGAAAAGACTCTTTTCCGCCAGAAACCATCGCCTATACACAAATAGTCGAAGTGGCTGTCCACTTCAGAAATCGGAACTGCGGCCGCAGATCTCCCATAATCTGTCAGGGCATTTGCCTGTCAAGGACGTCTACAGCTTTTATTTGCAAGCAGTCCGATGATCTCCAGCGAGTACTTGACGACGTTGGAAAGACACCTACCTCCATTTCCCCACGTTTTCGGGCGACGAAGTTGCAGTTTCTAGCAGGACAACCAAAAAGTTCTTGTGAGCAGGTCCGAGTTCGGCTTCTTTGCTCGGCGATAATATCTTGTCCAGAATTGTTAGTCTGCAATCCCTGATCTCAACAAATTGAAGAATCTCTGAGACATTTTAGTTTGTCGGGTCTGAGCCTATGGCCGGCGATTTCTCCCGATTTCTGCGCTCCAACAGGCAATAACTGAGAGATGGAGCAAGATTGACTGGCAAAGGCCGAGTGATTTGGTCGAAAGCATAGGAAATCGAGTACTTGTGGCAGTAAAAGTGCAAGGAAGGCATATCGCTCCTTAGATTTGTGATCACACAATTCTATCTGACAAGAAATCCGATTTAGCCCAGGGGCGTCCTATCTTATTAAAACGCGATTTAAAAGATGAATTTATTCTAGAAAAGTGCACAAACATTCAATTAAACCCAAAAGAGGTACACGGGAGTTATTTCACATTCTGATCACAGTAATATTAACGAAAAAGATCTATCTTGCTCAACAAACACGAAACCGGCAAATTCAGGGGTGTTAAATCTTTATGATACGCAGTGTATACCATAGTTAATACTAGCCTTATCTAGAGGACAAATAACAGACTTGCTATGTAAATATTCTAAATAATCCTTATTGTATTTATATTCACAACTATAATAAGTGCAGTCATCATTTATTTTAGGCTTAAAAATTTTGAGTAGAAATTATAAGTAAGAAATATTCTAATATCAGCAATTTGAGTGTCATTAATTTTATAATTCTTACTTATTAACTTAATGACTTCTTTAACAGTATTATCTATCTAGTCATACATATCTTTTTTACTAACTATTCCAGATATTCGAAACTTAGTTCCCATTCAAATGGCGTTTTTAGGCGAGCAGTCTTTAATTATACTTAAATCTTCAGTAATAACAAGATTGTGATACCCATCAATATAAGTATCAACATCCTCTTTCACACCAACACAATCATCATTTGAAATGTTAAGTAGATTATTCAAGACTGCTTCAAAAACATTACAAGTTATTGACACTTTGTCATAAAATCGCTCCCTTCTCGATCGCTTTTCTGCAAAAGTGATCCAAGAAATTTGAGAGGATTGGGCGTCTCTAAATTCTATCGGCGTTCATTGGCATACCAGTCAGTTTTACAGCAGCTTTCTAGATTCTTTCTTGTGCGAGGTATATAGAAAATTTTCGCAGCAATGTAGTATTTTTCTCCTGAGAAAGAGATGCTGCTAACTGACGCCGCAGCTTTTCCTTTCAGCGCCTGTCTCAGGAATAAAAACCTCTCTCGATCGCTCAGTTCTGTATCGCTAGTAAATCGAGGCTCAAAAAATCGGCCAGAAGGTGACTAACTCTCAGAAGTTACCGTTAAATATTGGCTCTTCGAGCTGAGGTCGTCGTATTATCACACTGCGTTCGTTGAAGGCAGCGTTCAGGATTCAAATCTATTATCTATTTCTCCGACGCGTAGTGCTAATCTCAGGCAGTAACTCCGGCTGAGGGGGCAGGCAATACCGGCTGACTAAACATTGTACCCGGGCATGCCCCGGTATTCACTGCCCCCTCAGCCGGCAAATGGTGGAGCGCTCAGCCGGCAAGTGGTGGCCCCCTCAGCCCGCATCCACTGTCCCCCCAGCCGGTAAATGGCTGCCCCCTCAGCCCGCATTCACTGTCCCCTCAGCCGGTAAATGGCTGCCCCTCAGCCCGCATTCACTGTCCCCCCAGCCGGTAAATGGCTGCCGCCTCAGCCCGCATTGACTGTCCCCTCAGCCGGTAAATGGAGGTCTGCTCTGCCGGTATCAGTTGCTTACCAAGTGAATGATATCGATCTGCAAGACTACTCAGATAATAACACCGGCTGAGCGGGCGGAGAAGTAGGCTCGCCGGCTGAGCGGGCAGGCTTATTTTGGGGGCGGAGCGTCTTACCGGCTGAGCGGGCGAGCATGCATTTTACCGGCTGAGGGGCATGGCTTCACCGGCTGAGCGGGCAGACATAATTCCACGGCTGAGCATGTCACCGGTTGATCGGGCAGACATAGCATTACAGGCTGAGGGGCATGGCTTTACCGGCTGAGCGGGCAGACATAAATTCACGGCTGAGCATGTCACCGGCTGATCGGGCAGACATAGCATTACCGGCTGAGGGGCATGGCTTTACCGGCTGAGCGGGAAGACACTAAAGCGAACCAGGCTCATGTACGGAGCGGGCGAAATGGACTTCGAGCTGATTCGGGTGTTGGCATTCGAACGGATGGTCATCCACATGATTTGGATCATTGACCCCTCACCCCTTACGGTTCGTTGTGACCGTGGGGACGTGACAGCGGGTCAATTCATGATTTTTGAAGCAAGGTAAGGCTTGCCGCTTCAGAAATGAAACGCAGCCTCAAACTTGCTGGGGAATAGGGGAGCCTACTAGGGGCTTCATCTAGTCTTGCAGATCGATATCATTCACGTGGTAAGCAACTAATACCGGCAGAGCGGACCTCCATTTACCGGCTGAGGGGACAGTGAATGCGGGCTGAGGGGGCAGCCATTTACCGGCTGAGGGGACAGTGAATGCGGGCTGAGGGGGCCACCACTTGCCGGCTGAGCGCTCCACCATTTGCCGGCTGAAGGGGCAGTGAATACCGGGGCATGCCCGGGTACAATGTTTAGTCAGCCGGTATTGCCTGCCCCCTCAGCCGGAGTTACTGCCTGAGTAGATGAAGCCCCTAGTAGGCTCTCCCTATTCCCCAGCAAGTTCGAGGCTTGCGTTTCATTTCTGAAGCGGCAAGCCTTACCTTGCTTCAAAAATCATGAACTGACCCGCAGTCGCGTCCCCACGGTCACAACGAACCGTAAGGGGTGAGGGGTCAATGATCCAAATCATGTGGATGACCATCCGTTCGAATGCCAACACCCGAATCAGCTCGAAGTCCATTTCTCCCGCTCCGTACATGAGCCTGGTTCGCTTTAGTGTCTGCCCGCTCAGCCGGTAAAGCCATGCCCCTCAGCCGGTAATGCTATGTCTGCCCGATCAGCCGGTGACATGCTCAGCCGTGGATTTATGTCTGCCCGCTCAGCCGGTAAAGCCATGCCCCTCAGCCGGTAAAATGCATGCTCGCCCGCTCAGCCGGTAAGACGCTCCGCCCCCAAAATAAGCCTGCCCGCTCAGCCGGCGAGCCTACTTCTCCGCCCGCTCAGCCGGTGTTATTATCTGAGATGTGCGTAGTCGCGCAGAGCTCGTACAACGTTCTCACCTTAACTCCTGCGCCACACGATTTTCGTGCTGTACTAGCATGTGGCAGCGCGTTGTGAAAACTATGAACGGCGCCTAATGCTCGAGGCGGCATGCAGGCGCCCGCTGCGCGTTGCTGCTCCACGTTTCTACCCACTGTTGAAAGCATTCAGTTGGACAGGAGACAGCGACCCGCTAGGTGAATGGTTGTTGGGACGATGAAAAACAGCAGGGCAGTGTTCACGATAAAATAAATGGGCGTGCTAGCTGTTTATTACTTTCAGCTGCCAGTAATGATAGAGGACAATGTAGCTTGCTCTGGCCAGTGGAAATCTCAGCAATATCTAATCATCGGCCGTAGCCGAAAACGATAAACAACCGTATTTAACACTCTTTTTATCGTGAGCCCTGCCTTTGAACAAGTGTTTTTAAAAAGACGGGTATCTGGTGGAAATCCCTTTCAAAATCATCAGAATTATCCGCAACTGATAGTGTTTTCACTTTGAGAGAAAAACTTTCCCTGTCTTCAGCACGTTTTTAGTGAACAATACTCAAGTCGAAGGAAACCGCTAGACCCCCATTAAACTTTTAAACTTTTTTCACAATGTTTTTTTGTTTTTCTGTTTTACCGCCTTTCTTGAAGAAGGTCTCATGCTAATTTCAACGATGTCTCTGGAATCTCATCTCACGGTCTTGTGTTTTCACTTGTTCACGTCGGAGTGCCGTATTGGGCTTTTGGGGTTTGCCTTGCCCTCAAAGTGGCAACTTCGGGCTTTTTTGGGGCTCTTCCTGGCTCGTTTTCATGCGCTCTTTCGACGTTAACGTTACAGTGTGCCCCTCCTCTACCCATTTCTCATGAAACTGAGACACATTTTTCATCGTGAACACTGCTTTTTAATGCTGCGCTGCCGTTATCCTAATTAACAGAATTGCGGCTATTATTGCTGTTGCCGGGATGTTGATCGAATTCACAGCGCGGGAGCAGTTCGGTTGGCACACGTAACGCGTGCGGTGAAAAACTGCTGCGTGCACGTAGATAATTGGGAGCGTCAACCGTGGAGCCTCTAACAAGAAAACTAGTTGGCGCTCGGGTTACGCGCTCCAACGACGAAGTGCGCGCAGCGGTTTTCCGCCGCGCTCATCACGTGTGCCAGCCGAATTGCTCCCTTGCTGAGGATTCGACCAACATTCCGCTGTTGCCAGCTTTCTAGTTACTGTAATTGATCGCATGTGTGACGATCGTCATTTGTTGAGCCGGCTCTTTTTTTTTCTAAAAGGGCCAGCTGAGTTCAAGTCGCGGCGCTGCTCGTAGCGATGAACTGCGCTGAGTGATGCAATATCGATTACAATCGCCGCGGCGTAAAGGGTGACGAGGGGGAACCGCAGAATGTTTTGATGCCGCGACGGCCCTGCGTCACTGCCATCGAGTGGCAACCGTCGTCGCTACGTTATGTTCAGAATTTCGTTGCCGCACCAAGGTTGAGGCGGCGTCTAGAGTTCATTCGCGGCGCGACGCGGCGTTATGATTAGATTACGTATCGATCAAGCGACGTCGCGTCGCGTCATCGCTAGGTGTTCACAGTGAAGAGGCGCGATACACCGAATCTGACACGCGAATTATAATCGCTCCGCGACCATCGCGTCGATGGTCGCGGAGCGATTGTCATCATTTGTTCTTCCATCATCGGGGACTCAAGGAGCGTTTTTAATTTTCTCAAGCCTTTTCAAAGACTAGGTTGATTGAAATTGTAATGGGTTATTGTATTGTTCTCAGATGATACTGCAAACATTTTCGTCTGCATATTTGAAGGCAGCATACACGCTCAAAAATGATATCAGTTTAATGGAATGAATCGAAGGCCTGAAGCCGTTAGTATTCAGAAATAACGACAAAACCGAAAAAAAATCGACTGAAATGAAGATATAACGGTTCGTTTTATATGGGTCCGGAAGTGGACGAGTTGTATGGCATTGGCTGAAATAGCGGAGCTAGCGACAAATTTGTTGGGATAACGACACTAATGTACTCGTACTGCTTTTTCTGGAACGCCTACTCCATTAGAAACGTGAAAAATGAGCCAAAGTGATCGTAATCGTGCATTGAATATTTTTATTTAGGGGTGGAGCCCGTATCGGTGGGCGGAGAAAGGATGATTTGGTGGCTCAATTTGGCTCAAATACGGTCATTTTAACTCGTTTTTAACGCTTGCAACTTCGTGAAGGCTCTTCTATGTAGTGCCCGTACGACCCCACCAATATAGCTATCTCAACAACTTTTGCGAGCGTGTATGCTGCCTCTAAGGACAGCGTGTTGAGGGAGACGGTTTCAAAGAGTTGACGAGCTATAAGGTTTTTTTACGGTTTACAAACGACCAAGCATAATTCGGTCTCATTTCACCAAAACATCCCTATTCTGTACTATCAACTCCAAAAAAATTCTAAGCATCATTTGCTCCCGATGTCTTCTTGATTGTTTCGTTATTAAAGAAGCAAGTTGTCGCAACGAAAACAAAAATGTGCCATAATAATACAGATAAAAGATAAAGAAAGGTACATTACACTTAAATAGACAGAATAAGATCAAATATTGATTAGTTTTGCTTGGGTACGGAAATTTGCGGAAATTACGCAATTGCGCGTAGTCGCCTAGCGTTCGCGCGCCGTTCACACCTTGATTTCCGCGCGACGCGATTTTCGCGTCGCGCTGACATGTCCAATCGCGTCGCGCCGCGAAAACTCTGAACGCCGCCGGACGCTCGGCTACCACTTGCCGGTCGCTGCAAATCTGCAGACCCCTTGAAGGCAGTGGTCGCGATAAATTATGCCTTTCTTCTTTTCCTCTCTAAACCCTTTTCTGGGTTCAGAGTAGTAGGACCAATAAGAAAAAGTCGCTAAAAAACCGCTGTTTCTGGCCAAATTTGGAGCCTGAACTTTCTTGACTTTTGATTGTGGACGAGCCCACTCCACATCATCGGCAGCGATGATCTCTGATTTCAAGAAGATCAGCTGGCTTGAAATTGGATTTCACTCAATGAACATTATCCTTCGGACCCGTCTAGGCAAATACATTTACTGAAGTGCTTGCTTTCCTTTGTCAACTCTTTTCATTACGTGAATTTGAATTTATTTCTTCCTCTGAATGTCGATGATTTTTGACTGCTCGGCATGAGGCTGCGATCTTTCTTTGCTGCGCTGTGCACGTGTGCACGAACTAGCATCGCGGGCCCTAGAAACTCTAATTCTAGCCCGTTTTTCATCGCGCTACCTTCATAGTTTTTCAGCTGTTTTCTATCTAAGCTGATTTTTATAGTTTTTCAGATGACGTTTTTCATCGCGACCACTGCCTTCAAAGGCAGTGTTCACGATAAAATTCATTTCCGACATCTCCACGGTTTACGGAAAGTCTGGTGCCCTATAAAGCAAGGCATGCCTAAAAAGGACGCGGAAGCTCGTTTTTGAGCCAAAGTAGGCTCTCCCTTGTTTACGTTGGTTGTTGAGCATGGAGGAATTGACCGTTATGGAGGATGATGCCTATCAGCACTTCCTTAAAGGCAGTGTTCACGATAAAAGTCGGTTTTCTGTTTTTCCGCCTATCTTGAAAACTGTCCCATGTTGATTCCAATAATGTTCCTGGAATCGTACAAGACCCCCTGGGAACGGAGTTATGGCCCCTCAAAATTCAGCTAGTGAAGCATTGTGGACGAGTTGTCCAAGGCTTGTAACTCCCGTTTTTTGCAACCAATGTGTGCGAGCTGACCTGTTCAAAGGCACAAGACACCCACAAAATTATTTTTTAGATTTTATGCTTATCTTGGAGAGTCACACGCTGATCACAGTGGTATCACTGAAATCGGCCAAGACCCCCTTTGAACAGAGTTATGGCTCCTCAAAGATGCCTATATTCTGAGAATAGAAAGTTGTTGGACGAGGTGTCCCAGGCCAGTATTTCTCTCCTTTCGCAATCGTTGTGCGAGAGCGAGCCAGGATAAGGAGACAGCCCGGCAGCGAACTGAAGAACGGCGACTTGTTGGAATTCATCCATCCATCGAGCCGCTGTCGAGTTCGAAAATCTGTTAGGGGGTCGGGCCTGTGGTGGTGAGCGAAGGGGGTCGGGCCTGTGGTGGTTGCTTATATCTCGCTTATTTGGAGGAAATGAGATCTGGCATTTGGCACGTGTTATACAGGAGAGGTCTTCTACCCAATTACGTGAAAATCTCAAATTTCATATCCGAGGGTGTACTGTGCCTCTAAAGAGAGACATTGAGAATGAAGGGGGAAGAACGGGCCTTTAGATCGGGAATCATCGCTCATTTAACCGCGAATTCAGGGGAACTGTTATAGGACTTGGGCGGAGTGGCCCAATGGGTTAACTGGCTTTCACCTACTTACCGGCCGTTTTTCGTCACACTTCCGTTCTTAAACTTCTTAAGGGGACCCAAAACTTACGTTTGAGCCAAAAAAACGTGCAACTTTTTCTTCGTGAACACTGCCTTTAACTTGATCAACCCTGTAATCTGAGTGTTCATTTGTTCACATTGAGGGGGGGGGGGCGGAAATGGGGCACGCGGCGGTTCTGGAACTCCAAAACGATTGTTCTCAGCCCTTATTTTGCCACTCCTTGAGCCGAATGCATCATTGGGCCAGGTTGGAGTTAGGGGCACGGCAGCCCTTAAATAACTCACCTGTAAATCACCAAATCAATCGTACCCCAGCTCGGAGGCTGGGGCAGCTAGAGCAGCAAAAAATACAGCTGGGGCACGATTGATTTAATGCATCCGGCCCCTGGTTCGTTTTCCACCGTTCTTTTGGTACTGGGAACCTAGTATCCTTTTTTTGCCTAACATTTCACTGTGGAATGTCACCGAGGATGATCATCGTGAACGCTGCATTTAACTCAATTTTGTCTGGCCACTGAATAACTCCTATATACGAACTGTTAGCTACAGATTTCAGATGCTTGTGTAGGCCAACCAGCAGCTTATCGGAACCCTTCTGCTCTGATCGCGATTCTATCCTTCCGATGGCCTCTTTGACGCAGTCGTCTAGAATTTTTTTTCCTTTCGTGATTGTTCTCGACAGATGGTTCCGTCCTATTATGCAATCCCTTATGGAGGCTTCGCATTTTGTTCTTTTCGGTGGGGCATGAAAGTAGTTTTCCAACTTATTGATGTCGGTTTCACTCGACTTTAACAAAGCGCATGCTTTTGTGATCTCCTTCAGCTTTATTTGAATGCCAGCCATTTTCATTTTCGAGGCTTTGAAAGCTTGGGCCATGTTTATAGATTTTGCCTGGTGCGCTCCACGATAGGTACAGTTGATTGCAATGTTAAAAGGACATGGTGCGGTTGCGGACTCGCACTAAAACTACGGTAGAATCTAGCACTTTGCCAGATTTCGTCATCGATCGGCGCCACAGCTGATATTCTCGTGAGCAGAGAGACGACAGTTGGCGCCGATTGATGACGAAATCTGGCAAAGTGCCAGATTCTACCGTATTTTAGTGCGAGTCTGCAACCGCACCATGTCCTTTTAACATTGCGGTCAACTGTAACTTATAGCCACGTGATTTTTTTTTGATTCCCTCAGGAAGAATTTGCTTTGCTAGTGAGATTTTCCCGGTTTATTGGAAAAATCTTCATCTGTGATTTTCTTTTTTGAGGAGATGAGAGCTCTGGCTCAGTTCTCTTGGCTTATCGGCTGAGAAGGCTTAAAATCAGAACTTGTTGCGAGACATTTCTGTTGAATGCAGGGGGAAAAGTTATCCCTTCACCGGTTCCTGGTGAGAGGGCGCTCAAGATAAAGGTTTTGTTGTAAGCCTCGCCGGTTCGCCTCACGGAGACTCACAGAACAAGGTGGTCAAGAGTTTGTACTTTCCCGATTCACCTTGTATAGATGCTCGAAACGAAGATTACTCTTTTAGAAGTCGAGGTTTCAGAACAATACTTTGCCGGTTTCCCTTGCGACGCAGAAGACAAAGACTACTCTTCCAAGATAGTACTCTGCCAACGCGTAGCTAGATGACTTCGAGGGCGCTGCCTGAAAAGCCGCCCCATTTTATGCAGCGAGAATTTAGGGTTTTTAGCTACGATAGCTAAAACCCGCATATTCTTGCGTCGAGGCTACAAGGGTGCAAATTCTGCGCGTATTCTACGTAAAAAGGAATGCTAAATTCGAGCCAGTGCTCTCTCTGACGATAAAACCCGTATATTCTCGCTACAATTTTGTAGCGAGAATCTACGGATTTAGCGACGACCTGTGTTGAAATGCAATCTCAAACCCGCGCTGGCTACGCGGAACACAGGGATGCCGTTCGAACAGTGTTGGCCCAGTCAATCCACGGATAACTTGACACTGTGTGGGTGGTCGTGGAGGGTGACCCCGCGTTGCTCTTTGGAAGACCTTGCTTGGAATATTTTTGGCCGCTAGTATGCTGCGGGCCGTGGGGAAGGAACGGCGATGCGCTCGATCGCAGCGTGGATCGCCTTTCTAGTAGGGATCGACTGGGTGTGTCGATCGAATCGTAGAATATGCGGGTGCTGTAGCGAGAATTTACGTAGAATATGCGGGCGCTGTAGCTAAAATTTCACCAACTGAGGATTAACCTTCCGTAATTTACGTAAATTCTCGTGTCAAAATTAGACTAGATGCTTCCGAAACCCTGGGCATCTCTGGTTTCCGTGTGAGGCATCTAGCTACGCGTTGGCGGAGTAGATTCAGTTCCGATGTTCCATCGGTTTCCTCGCAAATACGCACAAGACAAATGATCACGTTCTCACTTGTCGATCCTTCAATGAGGAACACTATGTGAGCAGTTTGAGTAGTTGGGGCTCACTTTTCCCGCGTTAATCTAGGAAGGAACACGTTAGCTAAAAGGTAAGGCGGAGGGGTTGGTTTCTGGCCAATGCACCAATTTAGTGGATTACCAATTTGGTTAGGCGCTATTCATACTACTCTACGCTAGTACGGCATGCACGCTCGTGACGCGCGGGAGTTGCGTCGCAGTATGTATGGCCTGACGCCTCGCCCGCGCGTTACACCGGCTCCACCATAGCGGCGACGGCTGTAATAACTTTTTCATCACTTTCACTATTTAGTCATCTTCCTTTTGATCCCGTTCCTTATTCAATAACTTCGTTATTATCTTCTGTAACCACACGCGTGTGCAGATTTCGCTTTCTCAGCAAAGTTAAGGCCCACTTTAATCCGCTCCGACATGGCGTCGCCGCTGAAGTATCCATAAGGGGTCCGCAGAGTTGAAGTCGCGACGCTGCTCGCTGCGACGAACATCACTGGGTGATGTAATATCGATTACATTGGGCGACGATATCGACCGACGCGGAGTGAAGGTCGACGAGGGGTACCGCAGAGTGTTTTGACGCCGCGACGGCCCGGCATCACTGCCAGCGAGTGGCAACCGACGCCGCAACGATAATGTTTCGAAACATTTTTGTCGCCGCGTCAAGGTTGACGCTCGGCAACTACTCGCCGGTCTCAGCAACTCTGCAGACCCCTATGGTCTCCGCAAACACGTGAAGCACGTGCCGCGCTGGCGTTGAGTAGTATGAATAGCGCCTTACAGAGCAGGTATAACATTATAGCTCTACTACCACGCTTCCGATCATTGAACAGACGAGCTATCATAATACACTCAATCGCCTTTTATACAGGACGGGGAGGTAGCCACACGAACAAGGATTATACATCGCTGTTATCGCATGTATATTCAAAGACGTGTCGCACTTACTTAAAGGCAGCACCCGCGCAGAAAACCACTTTTGAGTTTTTCTTCTTAAAAGCATTGGTCACGATGAAAAACGTTATCGAAAAAACTACAAAAATCAGCTCAGATATAAAACAGCTCAAAAACTATGAAGGCAGCGCGGTGAAAAACGGGCTAGAATTAGAGATATTAAGACCCTAAATTTCCAGTTCGTGCACACGTGCACAGAAAGATCACAGTCTCATGCCAAGCAATCAAAAATCATCGACACTCAGAGGAAGAAATAAATGAAAATTTACCCAATAAAACAGTTGAACAATGAAAGCAAGCACTTCAACCAATGTTTTTGACTAGATGTGTACATAAATCCGAAAGTTCATTGATTGAAATTCAAGTTCAAGCCAGCTGATGTTCTTGATATTAGAGATCATCGATGCCGATGATGTGGGGTGGACTCGTCCACCATCAAAAGACCAGAAAGTTCAGGCTTCGAATTCGGCCCAGAGCAGCTATTTTTTCGCGATTTTTTCTTATAGGTTCTACTACTCTATACACAGAAAACGGTTTAGAGAGGAAAAGAAGACGAGCATATTTGAGCGCGACCGCTGCCTTTAATCTAATGTTTAGCCAAGTGGAGATAGTTGGCGAAGCTTGAGACCTACATGTTGCGTTTTCATGACCAGCGGCGTCGGCCGGCTGACGCCGGCCTCTGCCGCTGGGGTCCGGCTGCGCCGGCCCATTTGCCGGCTTCGCTGGCATCTTGGGTATAATGGACATGAATCGGCGCTTTCTTTCTTCCTGCGCCGGCCATTAAGCTGGCATAGGCGGCTACATTTGAACCATCGGAAATCACAAAGCATTCCAAACCTTGCAACACCCGTTTACCTCCTTATCTGTACCGTGACGCACCGGTCGTTCTACCGTTTTATAAGGTCCTAAAGTGGCTTTTGATTTATTTAAATTTCTGTCATGATAAGGACAACCGCTGTTTGGAATCTACTAAACGCTTTCATGATCAACCTACACCCTGCTACTTTTATTGCCAAAGGAAGTAAATAGATAGAATGATGTTTGTGTTTCATGGACGCTGATTTTGATTAACTCTTATTTTCGTCGTATATAAACCCTATTTAGAAACGTTAGTGCATATAAACAGCTAAGCAGTTGGAATGAGTGGTGAAGCGTAGGGGACCTGAAGAAAGGAGGGGTGTACGCTCTCTTTCAGACGCACATAGTGATTCTGAAGTTCTGCGCTCTCTCACTTGGGTCTCACACACTTTCTACGGCGCGCTCTTCCTTGGGTCTCACACATCTTCTACGGCGTCCGGTGCACTCTCACTTGGGTCCCGCCCACTTTCTACGGCGTCCGGCGCACTCCCACTTGGGTCCCACACACTTTCTACGGCGTCCGGCGCACTCCCACTTGGGTCCCGCACACTTTCTACGGCGTCCGTCGCACTCCCACTTGGGTCCCGCACACTTTCTACGGCGTCCGGTGCACTCTCACTCGGATCCCGCACACTTTCTACGGCGTAAGGGGCACTTCCACTTGGGTCCAGCACACTTTCTACGGCGTCCTGCGCACTCCCACTTGGGTTCCGCGCACTTTCTACGGGGTCCAGTGCACGCGTCCCGCACACTCCCACTTGGGTCCCGCACACTTTCTACGGCGTAAGGGGCACTTCCACTTGGGTCCAGCACACTTTCTACGGCGTCCTGCGCACTCTCACTTGGATTCCGCACACTTCCTACGGTGTCTGGCGCGCTACCATTTGGGTCCCGTACCCTTCCTATAATGTACTGCGCATCACTTCTAAGGTCCTGCACCCTTACTCTGACGTCCTGCCCACTTTCGGAGCCCATTCCCGTAGGGTTGCCCGCCTTGAAAGTCAAGCCGAATAAACGGTCAAACAAACACACAGAGAAACGCACACATACATACCTATATACATACATACATACATACATACATACATACATACATACATACATACATATATACATACATACATACATACATACATACATACATACATACATACATACATACATACATACATACATACATACATACATACATACATACATACATACATACATACATACATACATACATACATACATACATACATACATACATACATACATACCAGGCCGTCCAATAATTCCTGTCCGAAAATTTTCAAAATTCTATAATTTTCTTTAGAAGTGTTATAATATCAGGCAAGTGTAAGAACCTTCTAGAAGGTTCTCCAAAGTTCTACGCTAGGGGTAAATAAAGCGCAGTCGCCGCGTCTAGCTACCAGTACAAGCTAAAATGGACCAAGGTCGAATTCGTACGTTCGTGTACTACGAGTGGCTGCTGGGAAACGACACGGGCACCGCGGTTGCCAACATCTGTAGAGCGTGCAAGGAGGATGCAGTGTCCCAACGCACAGTCAGCCGCTGGTTCAATCGTTTCGAGAGCGGTGACACGTGCCTCGAGGACAGGGAGCACAGCAGGAGGCCTTCTACGGTGGATGATGACGAAGTCCGTCGCTGTATCAAGGAGAAGCGGGAAGCCACCACCCGTGAACTGGCGACGACGCTTGGCTGCAGCAAGTCCACGAGTTCTGGCCCGTTGGACCCCCCACCGTCTGACGGACGCCAACAAGCAGAGCTGCGTGGCCGTCTGGCAGTCCCTCCTCCTTCGTCCGCATCGCAAGAAGTTTCTCGAGGACCTGGTCACTGGGGATGAGAGCTGGGTCCTCTACGACAACGTCGCCCACCGTGACGTCTGGATCCCGCGCGGAGAAGAGCCGCCGACGACGCCAAAAGCCGACCTTCACCCTCTGAAGAACATGCTCTGCTGCTGGTGGGACACCAAGAGCATGCTGTACTTCGAGCTGCTCCCGCAAGGTAGGACGGTCACCGCCTCCATCTACGCCGATCAGCTCGAGAAACTAGCCGCCGCCATCTGAGAAAAGCGTCCCCGACGGGACTCGGTCCACCTGCTGCACGACAACGCGCACCCCCACGTTGCGAAGGAGACCCAGCAGAAGTTGGCGACGCTCGGCTGGGAGACGGTTGCTCATACGCCGTATTCCCCCAACCTCGCCCCCTCCGACTACCACTTGTTCCGCCCGCTGAAGCACCATTTGGTCGGAAGAAAATTCACCAACTGCGACAACCTCAAATCCGACATCGCGGACTTCTTCGAGTCGCAGCCCCCGGAGTTCTGGGCGAAGGGCATCGGCGACCTGCCCAATCGATGGGCCACTGTTGTGGATAACTGTGCTGATTATATTGTTGATTAGACTTGTTCTTCAATAAAGTTGAAAAAAATTAAAAATGATGAAATTTTCGGACAAGAATTATTGGACAACCTGGTACATACATACATACATACATACATAGATGCATAAATACATACATACATATATACATACATACATACATACATACATACATACATACATACATACATACATACATATATGCATACATACATACATACATACATACATACATACATACATACATATATGCATACATACATAAATACATACATACATACATACATACATACATACATACATACATACATACATACATACATACATACATACATACATACATACATACATACATACATACATACATACATACATACATACATACATACATACATACATACATACATACATACATACATACATACATACATACATACATACATACATACATACATACATACATACATACATACATACATACATACATACATACATACATACATACATACATACATACATACATACATACATACATACATATTCTCATATTTGACATGGATCCTGAAGAGACTTTGCGTTCCTCATCGGAGGTTGGCGCAAACTCGATGCACCTATGTTATAGCATATGACAGCGAGTTTGCGCCAACCTCCAACAGTGAACGCGAACTCTATTCCGGATTCATGCCGACGTTACATACATACATACATACATACATACATACATACATACATACATACATACATACATACATACATACATACATACATACATACATACATACATACATACATACATACATACATACATACATACATACATACATACATACATACATACATACATACATACATACATACATACATACATACATACATACATACATACATACATACATACATACATACATACATACATACATACATACATACATACATACATACATACATACATACATACATACATACATACATACATACATACATACATACATACATACATACATACATACATACATACGTACATACATACATACATACACACACGCACACACAAATTTATCGAAATATGTATATATATATATATATAGTAGGATGCTACAAGCTTGCGAAAACTGCTCTGTGGTCTGAAGAGGCGATTTCCGGTCGACCATCTCGTGCGAGGAACAGAAGCGCCACGACAGGCTCCGACAGGGCGCGGAAATCCGAAATTCTATGTTCTTTTATTCAAGAGATCCTCGAGTTCGGACGTGTGTATTGGAAGCTCCTTATTTTCAAGTAAAATTATGACAGCAGAAGGGCGAGAGGAATTGTAGAACGTGAAAAGTTATGGGGGCTAAACAAATTCAGCCGCTCAAATTTCTAAAATTTCTGTATTAAACAAAACACACCTGACAGACGTGAGAAAAGGGTGCTGAATGCTAAGATTTTTCGAACGAGTTGTTCTCTAGAGGTTGAGTGTTTTGGGTGGCCTCTTTGCGACATATCACAATCTAGTGTAATTGAAAAAAATTATAACGGTTTTTTGCGAGTACGCTCCCTTCAGAGACGCACCCGGCGCCTCGAGCAGCTGGCTTTATACCACATTCGATAACCTACCCGATACACCGCCGCATCAAAAGATGGGTAAATATTTGATAAGAGACTGATTGTTATCAGAGTTCGGGAAAACCATTCACTTCGTTTTGACCTCCTGAATCTAAGAGAGTATTTAGATTCAGAAAAGAGTTAATTTTCCACCTAGTTATGGCATATTTCGCCCACTCAGGAAGCTGGATTTCTTTAACATTGGTTAAACTTGAACCTGAAAATCATCAATAGGTTTTGTCGTAATTCTAACTTCGAGGCTATCTTTGTACTTGAAAAGCAGTCAAAATTTACTCTTACCTTTGCCTAATTATCAATGAAATCCGTTTTGGCGATAATTCCCCTCCGTCTTTTCGGTTCTCCATGCTTCCCACTCTATTGCTCCCTACCTCTCTGGCGCACTCCTCGCTGATGTACTGCCTCGTTCGAAGACAGTCTTTCGAACTGAATTGAATTCGGACAGCTGAGATGAAGTCGAGAGTGCCAGCAACATGGGAGGCCGATTCAGAGAAGATAAACAGTTCGAATCCATCTGATAAAAAGGTAATATCATTTGTGGTCCCTGAGATATCTGATATAGGGATGGGGTGGAGAGTAGTTGACGGCATGGGTGGTCTATTGGATGCCTGGCTGTAGACTACAGTTGTTTTTACTACAGTAGAGCGATTTTTCGTTCATTAGAAAGTTTGTCGTGCGGACTTTTTTTTCAATTTTCGGGCGTTCAAAATTTTTCGAACAATTGTTTTCTTTATTTTTTCATTTATTTATGTGATTTTTATTCAGTTGTTCTTTATTTACATAGTTAGTTTTTATCTACTTCCTCAACTGACAATGCGGATAAATAATTAAAGAATGATTTCTAAGTAATCAATGTACTTGCAATTTTCATTGCCTGTTTATTTATTATTGACTACTCAGCAAAAAAAGTTCTACCCGAAATCCTGGAAATTCGAGAGCTTTACCACTCCTTTCTGGCGGAATTTCTCCCAAAAGGATTCGTAATTTATTCGTAATTTGTTAGAATTTTCTAGTAATCTGCCAGAAATCTTCAGCATTCTGCCAGAATCTATACCCAAACCTCCAGCTGTTGATACGGGTTATTAAATCTTAATACATACAGTCATACTCATGTACAACTGTATGCACAAACCAAAATTCTCGGGCTTCAACCCACCTGTCCGCTGGGACAGTAGAGGAACCCATCGAACCGAGTCTTAGTCTGTCTGTACCATAATTCCCATCTCTCACCCCCAATCTTAAAGCAAAGAGCCAACTTTTGACGTCGGCAGACGGCGCAGCGTATATGCTGTGGGTCAACAATGTCATTCAACATGCGCGATCAGCGGCCTTGTCCAGCAGCAGTGCGCTATCAATGGGGCCGTTTCAGAAACTAAAGTTCAAGAGCACACCTTACAATAATGATTACGGAGGATTCATTAATGTGTTATATCTCACCCTAGTTTATAATTACTCACTGGTTAGTGGTATAAAGTCATTGTACTTGAACCTTCGGTCTGATTTAGATTTTTTTCTTTACGCTTCAACACGATTTTTTCTGATGTGGCAACGTCAGTCCTACACTCTCAAACAGAAATCTCGAAAGTGTCTGCCTCACAAACCCAATCTTACCTTAACTTCAACAGCAGCGCCCTGATGAAGCTTTTCGAAAATGTATAACATGGGATTCTCAATTCTAAAAGAACAATAATCTTTAGGGAATTTTTTTCAAAGAAAACCGAGACAGGTATTTGCAAAAACAAAAGCAAGTCATTTGGTTACCAAAAATTTTTCACTGAAGCTAGTGTTTTCCCAGAATTATTTTTAAATTGAGTTTGTTTTTGAGAATTTGTGAACGATTTTTTGCAAATTGATTACTGCCGCAGTTATTGCATTATGGGCAGCAGCTAGCTATAAAAATTTGATGTGAGGCATCATGATATATTATCCTTTTATTAAACTCTGAGTTGGCGATAAAAACGATTTTTGAGCTCTCTTCATGAAAATGGTGGATGGTAATTACAAAAGTAAAATTAAGTGAGAATAAGCGAAATTTTTTTGAGAAAACGCCTAAAAACAAGTCCAGACTGTTAGTTACAGGTGCCCGCAAGCCCCCTTTAATTAACGAGATTTTCATGCATGCTTGTTAATCCATGATTTATTTTGCTCCTAAAGTAGTCAGTAGTCTCTTGAAGTGCCTAGCAATTACTTCAGAAGCGAAATGGAAGACGGAAAAACAGGAAATTATAGAAATAACGATAATTGGAAGCGGGCGGATACCAAGCGAAAATTTGTTCCTGACCGTTTTTTCTCCAACTTTTTTTTACTTTGTGATGGCTGGATCTAGATTTTCACTAGGACAGCACAAAAGCATTTTTTATTGCAAACATTGCCTTTGAGTCATTTATCAATCGTCTTTCCAGAAATCGCTTCTCGCCTCTAAAAATTTCGAAAAAAAAAACATTATACAAATACAATCTGCTCATAAAACCTAAGTTTGAATGAACAAAATCACGGATCCAATCTTGGGTTGAAATCATTCATCGGGAAAAAATTTGTGAAATGAACAGAAACTTTTTTTTCAAAAAAAGTAGGTTGGTAAATTCTTGACATCCTATCAAACGCTTTCAATAATGTTTCCTTGGAGGCGAGATGCTTTCAGTTTTGTAAAGTCGTCAGAGACAGTAAGCTTGGCGGTGCTGGGTGTAGGTATAATCGTTCTCTAGACGGCGGGCAGCCGCTACGAGTCCGGGGTTGCTCGTGTCGAGCTTTGCGTACCCCCCATGGAAAAAAACCATTGATATGGAGGAGTGTTTTATTTTCCCTCGGCCGGCACTCTCTCCTCATCTCTCTTTTCCCGTTCTTTCCTTTCCATCCTCTTTCCTCCTATTTTCATATGTGAGAACTAATTTTGAAAATCGGAAATACTTTTGTTTATCTCCCACTTTTAGGACGATTTTCGTTCAGGAAAATGCCAGTGATTTAAGAAATTCCTCTTTTTCTATGATTTCTAAACCTTTCTCTATCATGTTCTATCTTCTCATTGCTTTCTCATGTAGTGAGTTTGCATTCACCGATTCAAAATCGTTGTGTATTATTTGTGTTTCAATGTAAATATGTTTCCTGTGTAATGTATGAAATTTCTTTTCCATGTTGAAATTCACGCTGCGCCATATCGACAGTTTTTTTTCGCGCAACCCCGGATTCGACGCGGCTGCCCGCCGTCTAGAGAGCGACTATAGACGTAGGCGGCCGTGTTGCGCGTTTAGAGCGGATCGAAGGTGACTGGAAATCGGTTTTCTAAGTGTCACCAAACAATTCCCTATTAATTGAAATTATTCTCATATGATCAAGTCCGGTAGATTAAAAATTTTTTCAAAAACGGTATTCGAAAAGTCAACGGCGAAACACCTCTAAACTAATTCTTCGGTGGCTTCTCATCTGCTCCATTTGTGCAGCGCAGCCGGACGCGTCAATTTGACCCGGCTCTGGTCATCCTTCATGCTGGAGAAAGACGATATCTCACTGGCTTGCATTTGTTCATTTCTAACTGAGTTTGTTCCGAGAGAGATGTAAACAAGCTTGCGATTATAAATTTAAAAAATAAGTTTGAATTTATAAAAACAGAAATATAAAGAAACAAGTAAAAGTTGCCATCAATGTTTCCGAATTTCGATTCGTGTGTAACTTCATAAAGTGTAATAGATAAAATTATGATTTAAAATACTAACCATGAAGTCCTGTACGCGTGTCCTGATATTCTGCACACTTTTCGAGAGATCCTTCTCATTTCATGTGAAGTCTTGCACACTTCTTGTCAGGTCTTGCACACTTCATGTCAGGTCCTGCATACTTCCTGTGAACCAATACACACTTCATGTGAGGTGCTGCACACTTTCTACGAGGTCCTGCTCACTTTCTGTGAGGTCCTGCACACTTTCTGCGAGGTCCCGCACACTTTCTGTGAGGTCCTGCTCACTTTCTGTGAGATCCTGCACACTTTCTGCGAGGTCCCGCACACTTTCTGTGAGGTCCTGCTCACTTTCTGTGAGATCCTGCACACTTTCTGCGAGGTCCTGCACACTTTCTGTGAGGTCCTGCTCACTTGCTGTGAGGTCCTGCACACTTTCTGTGAGGTCCTGCACACTTTCTGTGAGGTCCTGCCCACTTTCTGTGAGCCAAGACACACTTCATGTGAGTTTTATGCAGCTCGCTCAGGACGAATTTCAAATTTACGGGAAGTTTAACACTAGTCGCTTGGTAAATCACTCTACCAGAAATCGCATTTTTTCGGGCGGATTACGTTGAATTTCGAGAAAATTCTGGTACAATTTCTGGTAATTTATTGGAATTCTGGCAGAATTTCTGTCAGAACGCTATCTAGACGTAATTCTGTGGTAAAAAGCAGCATTTACCACTAGGTAGCGGTAATTCTCCCGTAAATCAGCTGTAAACCGCCAGAAAATTTTCTGCTGAGTAGTCTTTGCAGAGCAACCTGACCAGCCAAGAGTTGCGGTGGTCGGCAACCGCTCCCTGTATTGATTGAGTCTGAATCAGCATTTGACGAAGAGTGCATAATAATAAGTCAGATCCCTTGTTTAGGAGATTATTTAACGCGGCGCCGCGCTGCGGCCGCGCGCTGGTTGCTGAGCGGTGTGCAGCCAGAGGTTCATTCTTACGGCAGCGCAGTGTAGTACATATTGTAGTAATCAATCTATCACTATTCGAATATTTTGAATATTCGATTATTCGAAAGTTCGATTGATTCTGGGATTTCATTTTGAATTTTTCCAATATTCGATTCAGTCGGATGATTCGAATAATTCGCTTTAATTGGAAGGCTGAGATAATCAGTTTCGCGATCATTTAGCGAACAATCGTATACTAAGCAAATGAAAAATTATATTAACAAATATTACATATTGGATATCGACAAAATCACAAAAAAATGTTCAAAAAGATCCATGAAGTATTCGGAAATAGTTTAAATTTTTATTAGAGTACTGGGATCACTTTCTAGAATATATTTTCAATTATGAAATTCAGATTAATACTCAATTGAATCGAATAGACAGGTTTTCGAATTCATTCGTCTATCCGAAAAAATTGAGTGGCTTCATTCGAATTCATTCGTTCAGTTGGAAATTTTCAGAACGCGTTATTTGAAAATATTTTTTCATCCGGAATTTTAGAAAAGGCCGTGATCGGACCCATTTATTCATTCCGTAATTCAAGAAAGGCTATGTTCGAAGAATTCATTTATTCGAAATTTTTCAAACGCGTTATCCGAATTATTTATCCATTCAAAACTACCACCGAATGCCCACGTCTAGTCCATAATATATCAACATTCCGAGACACTCGGTGAGGTGCTGGTGTTGTGGGTGGCTGGTTTATAGCACATCATTCCCTAGTGCTACACTGTTCTGTCCGAGTCCCCGGCTGCAGATTCACTAACTGGGTAGTCCGCAGCCAGCGATTTAGTCAATGATACCAGACATGTTGAAATGGAACCGTAAGAGATTTTTTTTCCAGAATTTTACAGATAACGAAGAATTTTTCATCTTTTCTATTTATTATAAAGATAAATCAACACTCATCATCGTGTGAGGTGATTTTATGTCTGCATTTGACGAGCAGTGGCTAATGATGAGTCAGATCTTGCGTCTGGAAGATCAATCGATCCTGTGACGCGACGAGGCTGTACGCGCTGGCTGCCGGGTGGTCTGCGGCCAGGGATTCGCCCAGCGACAGCATACTGTGTCGTGTTACAGTCACCCCGATGTGTTGGAATGATAGAGACCAGGGTTCGGCGCGGGGTGTGGATATCCACACCGGGGGTCTGAGCTGCGCAATGATGGAGGGAGGGGGGTCTGAGCTCCACCGGGAGACCACATGAACCATTCTGACCGTGGGTAGTAGGTACACTGTCTAGAAAATTTTTTTGCAAATGATTCGGTAATACCGTCCAATAAACATGAAATCTTGTAGTAATTAAGTTACCGTAAATGTTGAAATTATAGTAAAGGTTCTCCTACGATTGAATATAAGGCACATATGTTCTGGGCGTGTATCCTGGATAGTTGTGTACTGAATTGCAAATAAGAATAGATTGGAAGCTACGGAATGGGGCGGAAGAAAAGAGAGGACGCGATGAATAAAGTTATTGGCAAAGGCGAAGACGACGAGATGTACTAAAGAAATAAATATGTTATCAGAGAAGAACAGGTCATTTTAAATGTATGGAAAACACGCTCTAATAAGTGGTTGGACACGAAAATAGGTGCTTCAACATTATCCAGACCAGACATGGCAAAAACACTCGCTAGTTGAAAAGAGCGTCATCTAATCTAGTTACGTTTCGAATTTCATTTTCCGAAACCCACTCATACACCAAACACACGACATGGGTTCGATCCCGCAAAGTGCTTAATTTTTTGCAAGAAGTTAGACCTCACATTTTTTTTTGCAAAGTAAGGGTCAAGAAAATAAGATATTCGAGTCGAGAGTGGTAGATTTACACTACATACAAAATTTCAGTCTCTAAGATGGACGCTGAAAGGCACTTCCCTGTGTGGCCCACACCTGTCGCATTTTTTGTAAAGCGTCCTCTGGGAGCGGGTAAAGTTTCATTCGGTAGGGTTACAAACCTAGTTTCTTAGTTTTGCTCAAACCCGGGGCAACTCTTTTGGAAGTTAAGTTACAGGTGTTTTAAAACCCTATTCCAGGTTTGTGGACTTTGACGTTTTTTTACCGTTTTTTTACCTTGTTCCGCTACATATGTAGCGGTCTTCGGCGTTACGCTGAGGCGGCAAAAGATTGCAAAAAGTGTAAATCGACCACGCTGGACTCACATATCTTACTCTCATGACACCTTAATTTCAAAAATGCCCCTTTTCGGCGGTACCACACCTGAGAAAAGTGTGAGGCCTTATACTGTAGCGGTGTTCAGCATCTATGTTGGACGGTGAAAGTGAGTATACGGGATAAATCGACCACGCTGGACTCGACCATCGTATTCTACTGACTCATACCTTGCAAAAATGTAGACTTCCAGCGCGATCGCACCTGCGACAGGTGTGGGCCACACAGGAAAGTGCCTTTCAGCGTCCATCTTAGAGACTGAAAACTTGTATATAGGGTGAATCTACCACTCTCGACTCGAACATCTTATTTTCTTGACCCTTACTCTGCAAAAAAATGTGAGGTCTAACGTCTTGCAAAAATTAAGCACTTTGCGGGATCGAACCCGTGTCGTGTGTTTGGTGTCAGAGTAGGTTTCGGAGAATGAAATTCGAAACGTAACCAGATTAGATGACGCTCTTTTGAACCAGAAGTCTATACATCTGAAGTAATATGTTCTTCTTGGACTTGCGAAATGAATTTACGAACTCATAATAATTTAAAAACACATTTATTTCTTCGAGACATCCCGTATTCTTGAACTTAGCCAATCCCTTCATCTTCTCCACGCTTCCTTCCACCACATATATCCACCTACCTGGAATCATTCACGATTTCTGGTTACACGTTCAAACCTATGTGTCTTATATTCAACATTATGAGAGCCTTCACTATAATCAAAACCCTTACTTTAGCTAAGATTTTCAAAAACGCAGGCAACTTCATGTAATCCGTCAAGAAAAACCTCGTTCGTGATCTATATCTATATTTCAATGTTAATGTCTTGTTTTTCTGAAATGGTTGTTCTTCTCCAAGTCATACATCTTTTGGAATAAGTTGTTCCTTTTATTTCAATTTCACTACAAAGACAATTAACACTCCTGGGAGGGGGTCCGAGAAAACCGCCAAAATTTTGACATATTAAAGCTTCTGGGAGGGGGTCTGAGAAAATCGCCAAAAGTTTACTTTTAGAGAGGAGGGGTCTGAGAAAAGTTAACCTTGTCCACACCTCGTGCCGAACCCTGATAGAGACTGGTCTGCCCCTCGCTGGGCAGGCCAAGGAGTCGTCTGGGTCCGAGCGCCGACCGACGGTTCCTCAGGCGTGGTCGTGGAGCCGTCGTGTTATATGTAGTATTTATCTTATCATGTAATATTGTATTCGTAATAAAACTTGTGAGCAGGTCTGGTGTAGAAAGGTATAGAACTCCTCGTAAGTGCATCGGGTTAGGATTAGCTACCATTAAAGGCACAGTCCAAGCTCGGGCACAAAATCTGATATTTACACGTAGTTGTGAAGTAGACCTACCCTGTGTAGCACCTGCCAAGTGCGAGTTCTCAATTCCTCCGAACAAGCGAGATATAGGAGGAAGCCACCCTGGGGCGCCCACATCCGGAAGCCACTTTGGCACGCCCCTTTTACGATCTTTCGAGCTCAACAGTGGCGATATGAGAGACGATTTCCGATCAATAGCCCCGTTCTTCCCTTCATTCTTAGCCTCTCTATCCATTCAGGACGGCTCGCATGCATCGGTTGCAAATGACGGAAGTTACAAGCCACGGACAACTCGTCCACCATGCTTCCGTAGCTAAATTTTTGAGGGGCCGTAACTCCGTTCGTAGAGGGTCTTGTACGATTTCAGAGACAATATTGGAATCAGCGTGGGGCCGTTTTCGATATACTCAGAAAAACAGATAGCCGATTTCGAGGTTGGACTGTGCCTTGAAGGCTGTGGTCACGATGAAAAACGTTATAGAAAAAACTACAAAAATCAGCTTAGATCAAAAACAACTGAAAAACTATGAAGGTAGAGCGGTGAAAAACGGGCTAGAATTAGAGTTTCTAGGGCCCAAGGAAGCTGTTTCGTGCACACGTGCACAGCTATGACGAAAAAGATCGCCGTCTCATGCCGAGCAGTCAAAAATCATCGACATTCAGAGGACGAAATAAATGCAAATTTAACGAATAAAAACAGTTGAACAATGAAAGCATCACTTCAGTCAATGTTTTCGACAAGATGTGTACATAAATCCAAAGCTTCATTGATTGAAATTCAATTTCAAGCCAGCTGATGTTCTTGATATAAGAGGTCACCGATGCCGATGATGTGGAGTGGGCTCGTCCACCATCAAAAGACAAGAAAGTTCAGGCTTCAAATTTGGCCCAAAACAGTGTTTTTTTCGCGATTTTTTCTTATAGGTCCTACTACTCGAGACCCACAAAAGGGTTTAGAGAACAAAAGACCACAAGCATATTTGATCGCGACCACTGCCTTTAAAGGCAGCACGCACGCTCGTAAACGTGGTTAGGATAACAATGTGAATCGAACCGTATGGCCTACAACATAGTGCCTACTCATTTTGAAGTGTCAAAAATGACCCACAATGCCGCTACATAGGTTAGAAGTTAGCCCCGCCCTGTATTTTCACGCCGCCTGTATTTGCTCTTTTGCTCCAAAGCAGGGTTGCTGGGTCATCTTCGCCGTCAGTGTCGTAACAGTACCGATGGTAAATATGACCCAGCAACCTTGCGTTGCAGGAAAAGGGAAAATACAGGGGGCGTGAAAATACAGGGCGCGGCCAACTTCTAACTCATGTAGTGGCATTGTGGGTCGTTTTTGACACTTCAAAATGCGTAGGCGTTGTAATCTGGGTCATACCATTCTATTTCCGTAGTTAACTCAATCACGTTTACGAGTGTGTATGCTGCCTTTAAACTCGATATGGAGATCCCGGTGAGATTTTAAAACCTTTTTGTCGGTGTACAGAGATTTAGACTTTTCAAAACCGCCTTGTTTCTGTGTTTAATCTTCTTTCGTTCTTAAATTGCGGGAAAATAATTTTTCTTTCTCTTCTTAAAAAAAAACTAACCCAAGCTACAATCCACTCCACCACCGGGAACAGTTTTTCTACTGCTGATATTCCTATTCCTGCGTCCGAAAGCGATCGACGACTCAACCATACCGAGTGATGTAAGTATTCCTCTCTTTAAATACATTTTAATCATTCTATTTTGTGTGTGTGCTGAGTGTAATAATAATAACTAAAAAAAATTTAAAAATCGTTAAAGGAAAGGTACCACCTTTTTGAAAAAATTTTTGTATGACTCATCAGCTTGTTTTTTTCTCTTTCCTCTCCGATGGGTCTAACTCAGGAGCCTGTTGCATGCAACCCCAGAGTGTATGTACCCTTTACAAAACGTCGTAATCCACACCATTCGAGGCGCGAGCGGCGCCCGCGACGCCTCGGCCTCCTGCTGCCACTACGCTCTCTCACTCTCTCTAACCTCCGGTCCGCACCAGCAGGCGTAGGAACCAAGTGGGTTTCGCCGTTTTATAGCCTGTATCTACAGTAGCGGTCATAAATCTATTGACATCGGCTCTTTTTCAAATATCTTTGCTCTGACTGGGCTATCAATTTTACCTTCTAATATGATATTTTAGATCATAATGCCGATATAATGAAGTGCGTTTCAGGATTATAACGCGAGTGCAGATCGACGGGGAAGATTATTTGTCATTATTCACAATCTGCGACTTTTTGTCTCCACATTAACTCGTTCACTTTATTCGTCGTTTTCGGTATTAACTCGGTGATTTTTGTATTTTACAGAGTTGTTAGTTTACTTAAAACCAAAAATTTGTCACACAGTGATCAAAGATCCATCATTCGAGGTTCTGGAAGAGGTCTATCAGGAGCCTTTCTTCGAAAAGTGTTGACGATAACAATACAGGGCGCTTAAAAAATTTTTATGGTTAGCACTAGTGCTATATGGAGACAGAAATCCTGAGAAAGACTTTTCGAGATAAGAGCAATATTGGATGATATCATAGCACGCACACTAAGCGACATTCTGATGGTCAACGCTCGAGGCATCAGAAGAAATCTCAAAAAATTTCATAATTTGGTGATTTTGTGGGTTTGTATTCCTGGAGTATTCTTATAGAGGTTTCTCAGGTATCATTCATATACCGCCAAGCGTCTACACCCTGACTCCGGACTCTTTGCACGTCGTTCTATCAAATGGCTTTTGATGGGAGCCAGGCTTCAGAAAACCAGGCTAGTGTGGACGGCGGAGCATCTTCACTTGACTCCACAACAAAGGAGAGAGTAGTTTTCTCAGCTGATTCTGGTGCTACGAACCAACGTAACGTAGATTCATACGAAAAAAACCTAATTTTCTCCACAGCTGTGGAGTCAAGTCAAGATGCTCCGCCTTCCACACTAGCCTGGTTTTCTGATGCCTTGCTTACATCAAAAGCCAGTTGATGGGACGACGTGGAAAGAGTCCGGAGTCAGTGTGCCGACGCTTGGCAGTAATGAATAATACCTGAGAAATTTCTGTATGGGTTCTTCAGAAATACAAACCCACAAAATCACCCGTGTTTTATGAAATTCTTTGAGTTTTCCTCTGATGAGTTGAGCGTTGACCATAAAAATGTCGCTTAATGTGTGTGCTATGATATCATCCAATATTGGTCTTATCTCAAAAGGTCTTTCACAAGTTCCTTGTCTCAAAAGATGGCCTGTATTGTTATCGCCAACACTTTTCGAAGAACGGCTCCTGATAGACCTCTTTCAGAACCTCGTATGATGGATCTTTGATCACTGTGTGACAAAGTTCTATTTTTAAATGGGCTACCAATTCTGTAAAATACAAAAATCACCAGGTGCATATCGAAAACGACGAGGAAAGTGAACGAGCTTGAGTAGAGATAAAAAGCCGCAGATTGTGAATATACATTATTTCCTAGCATAGCACGATTTCCATTCGTTTCTGTCTTTAGCTCTTGTGGACCAATAAACTAAGCATCTGTTTCTGGAATCGACCATATTGTATCGAATACAAAGTGAATCAGCCCACCTGGTCATAGGTCTGCCAAGCGGTCGTTTCTTGTCGCGAGGATACCATTCGATCACAGCTTTGCTCCACCGTCCATCATTTCTTCTCAGTACATGCCCTGCCCATCGATGCTTGGTTTTGTTTACGTGTTCGAGAGCATCAGCGACATTGGACATTGAGCGGATATCTGCGTTGTGTAGACCTTCACTTCGTTGTCGGAACAGAGTGTATCCGACAAGATGTCGTTCAATCGAGGCCTGCGCCACCTTCAGTTGTGATTCCAGCTCCTTTGTCAGTGTCCAGGATTCGCTACCATAACATAAAGCAGGAATGACAGTACTGCTGAAGAGCTCTGCTTTCTGTTCTCTTTTCCTGGTCTCCTGCACAGCTGGTTTGATGGTATTATACGCCGCCCATGCTGCTTTCCTCCTTCGCATGATTTCCGGCTTTAAATCGTTGTTCATATTCAGGAGGCGGCCGAGGTATACGTATTCAGCTGTTTCCTCTAGTGGCGCACCGTCTAGTCGAATAGGGGAAAGATCTGCAAAACGATTCCTCATGACTTTAGTCTTCATCTTATTCAACAAAAAACCAACTTTCTTTCCTTCGGTATCAATCTGGTGAATCATTGACGTTGCTTCATTTGGCGTATGCGTCAAAAGCACAATGTCGTCGGCGAACCTCAGGTGGTTTCGTAGCTTGCCGTTGATGATAATTCCAAGATTGTCCCAATCACATCTCCTGACAACCGATTCTAGGACTGCAGAGAAAAGATTTGGGCTGATTGGATCTCCTTGTCGAACGCCTTTCTTGATTGGTATTGTGACAGGACGAAAGAATGGCCGGAACGTGGTCGTGCAACTCGAGTAGCAGTCTTTCAAAACATTCACGTATTGCTGCTCGACTCCTTGATTTGAAAGACTCTTCCAGACCGCCATGTGATCAATGGAGTCAACGCTTTACAGTAGTCTATGAACGTCATGACAAGTGGAATTTAGTGTTCTCTGCAAGCCTCAATGACTCTCGTGCAGGTGATGATGTGGTCGAGTGTGCTGAAACTTCTGCGAAATCCGGCCTGCTCGACGGGCTGAGCTTCCTCCAATGTTCTTCTAATTCTTGCGAGAAGGCAGCGCGTGAAGATTTTGTAGAGAACGGGGAGTAAGCATATCGGCCTGTAGTTGCCAAGATCTTCCTTGTCGCCTTTTTTGTGCAGCAATACAGTTTTTGACGTCTTCCAAGGATTCGGTACTTGGCCTTCTTCTACATAGCGAGTGAACCTTTTGGAAAGAGCACCGTAGAGTGGATGTCCACATGCTTTGACCTCTTCGTCGGTGAGTCCGTCCGTCCCACTGCATTTTCCTTTAGGCATTGATTCAGTTGCGTGGCGAACTTCAGAGGGAATGAAAAAGAGGTTGTTGGCCGCGGAGGGCGTTGATGTTAAGGTAGTCGTCTCTGCTTCGGATGAGTGAAACATCTTCCCATAAAAATCTTTGATAACGCCTTCGATCTCCGTCCTCGACGTTACTTTCCTGCCTTCGGGGTTCCTCAAGCAGGGGATGACCTGACGGCACTCGGCAATGTTTCTACTGGTCAACTTGATGCTCATCTTCGTTTCTGCAGCCAACATCAGCCTTCTACGAGCGAATTCCTCGTGATCCTCAGCCACGCGTTTCCGGCAAAGTCGATTTAGTATTGTTAACTCTAAGTGGTTATGGACGCTCTCCTTCAAATGTCTTCTTTTATCGAGCAGTTTTCGTGTTTCTTCGGAAATTCTCGAGGAAACGTGATTTGGTATTCGTTTTCTACAATCCTCCTTGACAACTTTCAAAACGCTTACCAGCTTTTCGTAATCTTCATCGATTGCGTCCAGCTCTCCAAAATCTTGTGCTGCAGCGAGAGTCTTCGCGGCTTCGACATCGAGAACCGTCGGAGGTGGCCTTGTCTGTGCAATACGATCCATCATTGCCCTCTTCTAGTCGAAGTGGAATTTGGCTCTTAGCAGTCGATGATCGCTTCCTGTTCGAAAACTGGGTACGACCGCTACATCGGTGAAAACTTTACGGTTGCACATGATATGGTCTATCTCATGTTTGTAAAGTCCATTCGGTGATATGTGAGTCCATTTGCGGTCTTTGCTTTTCTGGAATCGGCTGTTCCCATGAAAAAAATACGAAGACTCACAAAAACACATGAGTCGCTCACCAGCATCGTTCGTATTCTCTAGGCTATGAACACCGATGAAAGCTTCATGAGGTCTTCTCGGACCGACGTGTGCGTTAAAGTCTCCTGCGACGATCTTGTAGTAACTTTTGCTTTTTGAGACAGTATCGCGGAGTTCGTCGTAGAAATCTGCATGCTCAATATCGTCCTTGTCTGCTGTAGGTGCATAAACTTGGACTATCGATACCTTGGTGTCTTTGTCCAATTGCAGAATCAGAATACCGATCCGGTGAGAGGAGAAGTCGACCTGCTGGATTTTCGACAACAGTTGAGGAGCGACGATAAAACCGATTCCTCCTGACGTGGAGTTTTCTTTTCTTGAGCCAAGGAATACTCCGGCACCATTCGCCCAGGTACAGCTTAGCTGGTGTCTTCTCTTTGTTTCACAAAGGCCGATGACGTCGAATTTGATCCTTTTGGTTTCTTCAACTAACAGGCTCAACTGTGCTTGTGTGCAGATTGATTGGCAGTTGAATGTTCCAACAGTCAGATGAGTTCTTCGTGTGTTGGTCTGCCGACTTCTTACGGTCGTGCTACGTTGAGCCGCTACCGGTCGTCGTGGTAGCTGAGACACCCTGCGGCGGGCTGGGCCTGGGGGTGGTTCTTCCGTGATGGTCGATGACCCACCGGTCAGAGAGCAAAGTCACCCGACCGCTCTTGGTGAATGCAGACAGAAGACGACGTGTACATACACAAACATAAATGCGCTTTGTTTACAATTCGAGGAATTGTTCTGCAGTAAGGGCCGCTGAAAACTTTCAAGAGCAATCCAAGAACCGAAACAATCGGTGTACAGGAAACTGATTCCATATGAGGGCACTATCGGAAAACCGGAAAACCCCGGTATTTCGAGGCGAAAATCAGATTCGAAGCGTGAAAAAAGGAAACATGCAAGTCCCTCCTCTGCTGAGAGTACATAATAGCGGAGTTTTATTTAGTTGGAGGATACGATCCCGGAGGACCTAAAAGTTATTTCCTGTAGCACCGCTTCTTGATGATCTCACCTTGAGGGTATGACCCGAAGAAAAACCAAAAACTCTTTCTGTAACACCTTTATGACGAGTCGAATACTTCTTTGTTGAGGGTATGATCCGAAAATACGAAAAGGAGATTGTGTAACACCTCTATCTGATAGATCGATTTGTTCATTTCAGGGTATGATCAGAAGGACCGAAAAACTTTTTTTCGTGCAAAACCTCTATCCGGTGATCATCATTCTCTGAGGGAATGATCCGGAAATCAATGTAGATAGTTCTGAATATTTAGCTTCCTGGCAAAAGTAACGATTTGGCAGTGCTATATTAGAAGTCAAAAAAAGTTTTGAAAATAGCTTGAAATATCTTAAGAAATGATCCGGCGTAAAATAGCTTGGAGTAATAAAAAAACTAAAAAATGAAGTGAAATAACCGAAAATGCTATTTGGTTGACGATCATTTCACAAACTTCTCCGATAATCTTATCAGAGCGAAATCATGCGCGATATGGAATGGAGCGTCGCATTCACCTCGCCTGACCTATGCTAATTCCCTTGAAGGCAAGGTCCGGTCAAATTTTGACACTACCGAAATTTGGGTTAAATAGATTGGGCTGGCCTAGCTGCAACATCGTCTGAACGTTTCGAGAACTCTGAGTCCTTAGTTCTGGAGAAAACAGCCCTAAAGTCAGGGATTACGGTATTCACAGCATGATAATCATGGCTGGAATAATTACACAGCACTTTTGACGAATGCGTGGACAACCGCTAAAATATGGACGATGGCCACACTTTTCTGACTTTTCTGGATCATCGGCTAACGGAATTGGCTGGAATAACTTGAAGAAGACCGGTTTTTACGCAGTTCTCGCATGTTCCTTGGGACTACCTTTAGCAAGAGCACCGATTTAGAGAGAAATCTCAAAATCGAAATTCTGCCCGGACCCTGCCTTTAATACAGCTTTCGAAAATTGCTTAGTGTTTTCATTGCGCCCTTGATTTCGTTTTGATAAGTTTAATGGAGAAGCTTGTGAAATGGTCGATCACCAAATCGCATTTTCGGTTGTTTCACTTCATTTCTTAGCTTTTCCATTAGTCCAGGCTATTTTGCGCCAAATCATTTATCAAGATATTTTTGAAGCTTTTTTTACTTCCAATACCTTTATTATATGGCACTGTAGAATCGTTACTTTCTCAAGGAAGCTTAATTCTTAGAAATTTCATATATTTTACCTGAAGGTTCTCTCTCTCTGACTTCAATTTTGCTCCACGATTTCCATTTCTAGATGATGAAACATCTAATAGACGATATTGTCGTATGAGAGCAATTTTTGAAACTTATGACCCACAACCATAAAAAATTCCACTCAGAGCCGCATTTTGTGCAACATGTGAAGATTGATATTATTGATCATTAACATTCGATTTTACATGATGAGAATAAACTCCGAAACAAGTGACTTAGAATCATCAACAATCAACAATCATTGCGGCATTTTGTGCAACTGGCGAAAAATCGATATTTTTGATTGGTGTTTATCGATAATGACTGATGAGCGAAATAGCCCAGCCAGGAAAACCAATCTCATCAGTAATCACCACTCCTCTCCACATTTCATGCAAAAGCCGCGAAAATTGATAATATTGATTATCTATCGATAACCTGTCATGAATACGAATTCCGACAAGTTCAGTACTTACCTCCGACGACCTCTGTTAATTGACTGCAGATCAGGGGTGTGCGGCAAAGTAATTTGAAATTCCGGCAAACGGCACCGGCAACGGTAAACCCCAATGATGGCCGGCAAACAGCAAACTGCAAAACGGCAAACGGCAAAAGCTGTTCTGTGCTATAATACACCCACATCTGATAAGTCGTGTGGTCAACCATGCAATATCTGCCAGTTTCTACCAGGTTGTCAAATAATTCTTGTCCGAAAATTTCACCATTTTTTATTCTCTTCAACTTTATTGAACAACAAGTCTAATCAACAATATAATCACCACAGTTATCCACAACAATGCCCTTCGCCCAGAACTCCGGGGGCTGCGACTCGAAGAAGTCCGCGATGTCGGATTTGAGGTTGTCGCAGTTGGTGAATTTTTTTCCGACCAAATGGTGCTTCAGCGGACGGAACAAGTGGTAGTCGGAGGGGGCGAGGTCGGGGGAATACGGCGTATGAGCAGCCGTCTCCCAGCCGAGCGTCGCCAACTTCTGCTGGGTCTCCTTCGCCACGTGGGGGCGCGCGTTGTCGTGCAGCAGGTGGACCGAGGCCCTTCGGAAACGCTTTTCTCGGTAGGCGGCTAGGTTCTCGAGCTGATCGGCGTAGATGGAGGCGGTGACAGTCCTGCCTTGCGGGAGCAGCTCGAAGTACAGCATGCCCTTGGTGTCCCACCAGCAGCAGAGCATGATCTTCAGCGGGTGCAGGTCGGCTTTCGGCGTCGTCGGCGGCCCTTCTCCGCGCGGAATCCAGACGGCACGGCGGGCGACGTTGTCGTAGAGGACCCAGCTCTCATCTCCAGTGACCAGGTCCTCGAGAAACTTCTTGCGATGCGGACGAAGGAGGAGGGACTGGCAGACGGCCACGCGGCTCTGCTTGTTGGCTTCCGTCAGACGGTGGGGGATCCAACGGGCCAGAACTTTGTGGTAGCCGAGTAAGTTGAGTGGATTGTGGATGGTGTACTTGCTGCAGCCAAGCGTCGTCGCCAGTTCACGGGTGGTGGCTTCCGGTTTCTCCTTGATAGAGCGACGGACTCCGTCATCATACACCGTAGAAGACCTCCCGCTGTGCTCCCTGTCTTCGAGGCTCGTGTCGCCGCTCTCGAAACGAGTGAACCAGCGGCTGACTGTGCGTTGGGACACTGCATCCTCCTTGCACGCTCTGCAGATGTTGGCGACCGCGGTGCCCGTGTCGTTGCCCAGCAGCCACTCGTAGTACACGAACGTACGAATTCGACCTTGGTCCATTTTAGCTTGTAATGATAGCTAGACGCGGCGACTGCGCCTTATATACCCCTAGCGTAGAACTTTGGAGAACCTTCTAGAAGATTCTTACCTTTGCCTGATATTATAACACTTTTAAGGAAACTTATAGAATTTTGAAAATTTTCGGACAGGAATTGTTGGACGGCCTGGTATGTATCTAACGTTTAACTAGCCTTTACAGAAAGGGAAAATCCTATATATCAAAAGCTACTTGAGAGCCTCAGGTGATCAGATAACTTCAGTGGCGCTGTTTTGTGTGTGATGGTATAGGAGCCTCTATCGAGTTATCATTATCATTAGTCATTATCATTCATTTTTCGTTCGATTGCTCGACCCAGTTTACTCGATCCGGGCACGTGGAGCAAAGCGTTAGCAAGCTTGGTGCGGTGAGAGTGTGCGCAGACCCAAAGACAGTGGCTGATACCGGTACCACGGTCAGTTGCGAGTAGATGGATGAATACGCGTTGATTGGTTGACATTTTTAGAGGAAGACAGTCGCACCGCGCGCGATCAGCAGCGCGCAGTTTAGGTTATGACCGGAGTCACTCACAATTTTTACAGTTAGTAGCAAGTAACGGGCTCAGGGTTCTTTTCGCTCACTCGAAATTACGCCTAGATGGTCTCCTTCGTGAGGCTACAGAAGTGAGGTGAGACAGGTCAAATTGAAGGCGAAAATCACATAAAGACAGCGTTGGAGTTTAAGCCGAAAATCAAAAGCTCCGAAGCGGCGTGTTGATCGAATAGACAGAATTAGAGGCACCCGGTGACAATTCGACTGGTACATGCGACGCGCGCGAGAGAAAGTCGGTGCGCCCACGTCGTCGCTGGAGCGCCGCGCGCGGTGCGTTCAGCCAGCCAGACTGCTCTTGGGCGCTTCTCATTGTGTGAATTCAGCCAACAAGCCGGCACGAGGCCCGATACAACGAAAATGTAGACTAAAAACAAACAATAAATCACTCTATACGGCCCCAGAACATGAATGCGGTGTGCCCGCCCCACCCACTTCCCCTGTGGCTGCCGAGAAAGTGGGTGGGGCAAGCACACCACATTCAAGTTCCTTAGCCGTCTATTGCTATTAATTGCTTGTTTTGAGCAGGTTTTCGACACTGTCGTTGCAATGGGCCTCAGACATTTTGATTCCAGGTGAAAATTTTGAAGGCGGTTTCAATCGTTGCCTCCAGCGATTTTTCGTTTTTTCAACTATAAACCATTTCATAAAAAACTCAGCTCTGCCAAGGAGTCAACCTGGTGCTATGGCTGCGGGGATGGGGGCAATTAGCCATCCCACTCGACCATGCCCATTTTTCCTCGACGCCGCGCAATTTGGGAACCGACCCAGGATTTTCCTCCCATTCCAAAATTTGTAGAGTAGTTGCGGAGCAGAAAAATGGGCGTGGCCAAGTGCCACCCCCTCGCTGCGATAGCACCGTCAACCATTTATTTCAGCTAATGATGTCGACATCGAAAATATTATTGAACACTGCCTTTAAAGACACCGTTCACGATGGATTTCGTCCCCGAGTTTTTTACATAAAACGATGCGCTGGCCTCCAAGTGATACCAAAATTACGAAGAAACTGCTAGAAACGCATTAAAACGTCGTATTTCAGTGACATTATTATATAACATGGACTAGATGTCCGGTTGGATGAACATGTTCATGGTGGTTGTCACCGCTGGAAAATCGGGTCAATCGAAGATAGAAGGATATTTCATGCAAATCGGGATTAGTCAAGACACTAAGGAAAGAACGGAGCAATAGAGAGCAGTGAATTGCAAATGACGGGTCCACAAAAGATTTCATTGTCACGACAAACACTTCCTGCGATACTTAAGAGGCGGGTTGATACTTAAGGATTTTGTGTACTTCTGGTGCGTTTTTCTCAATATCTACGTCATTTTAGTTCTGCCCGGGGGCCACCTAATCAATATAGCGAATAATCTCAAAATTGAAGATTATCGTGAACACTGCCTTTAATGAACGGTGTGAACAATGTTCAATTTTTAAAAAGCCGGACAAAGGATTTGCAGAATTGATAATTTTCCTTTCCCATTTACTACCATCAGCCAACCAACCGACGATAAACGGGCCAATTTACACGAGTTCTCAGGTGGTTCATATGTCTAAAAAAAGATGCTTTCACGTCAAAACTTTTGTACCATTGTTTTTCCAGCTTCGGAATTTGCAGGAGTCGGGATGCTTCTGGAGAAGCTTTTCCGCGAATTTGGCATTTCTAAGGGGTTAAAAATTTCATGATTAGAAAGAGGCATTTGGAGGCTTTCGATTTAGAACCTAAACAAACTCCTCTGATAACCGAGTCAAAATATCTTTAGCTGGAACTAGCCAAAAAATTACTTGTTGCAGCTACGAATCGCTGACCAATACAGAAACTGAGGTGAGGGCGCACACCAGGCTCTCATGTTTTAACGCATTTTTGCCGAAAATTATCCGTTTTAAGCGAAAATTTCGGCAAACGGCAATCGGCAATCGCCGCACACCCCTGCTGCACATCCACCCACACACCGTGGTCGCCACAGCCGTAGCAAGCGCAATCAGTTTTCGTGCTTTCGTATGTAAACCCACGATTCTGAGGTACCCTTCAAAGTTAAGTTATCAAGTTCAAATTGGTTTAGGAGCGACCTGCATCCATTTCCAGCCTCCTGTTTGAAAATGAGCTCCCTAGCTCAATTTGAAGTGTACTAACAAGATCGTGTACGCCGTCTGAAAAAAGAAGAGGAGATTAACAACAAAAACGACCGGTTTCCCACTTTTTTTCTTGAAAACCAGTCAATCATTCGAGACAATTTTTGGGTGGCAATACCATCTTTTTGCACTCTCTATAATGCAGTTTAGAGCTAATTTCTGCGTTCACTCTGAACCGGGATTTCGAAAAAGAGGTTGCGCGCGTGGCCGATTCAAACCAAATCCGGTGCGCGCCCCGCGCGCACCACAATTTCGTGTCAAATCTCTTTCAAAATGAGCAGATACTAGCAAAGTTGAGTCAAACTATAAGTAAGAATAAACATTTCATCTAATTTTTGTGGAAAAAATCAGTTATCAGTCAATGTACATGAGTCCCATCATTAGTAAATATAGTTGTACACGAACGAGATTTTCGAAAGATTTTTCGAAATTTTTTTCGTTTGATTTCGTTCGTACGAAAATTCGTCCAACGAAATTTTTTCAGATTCCGTTCGTTCGAAATTTCTTCGAACGAATTTTTTTAAAATATCGTTCGTTCGAAATTTTGTCTAACGAATTTTTTTTCAAATTTCGTTCGTTTGAAATTAATTTCTAATTTTCGTTCGTTCGGAATCCCATTTTTCACAATTTTTTCGAAATTCGTTCGTTCGGGATACCTTCGAACGAATTTCAAAAAAATTTCGAAATTTCCGAAAAATTTCGAAAAAAGTTCGAAATTTTCGACGAATCCAGAAAAAAATACGAAATTTCGAAAAAAATCGAAATTTCGATTAGTTTCCCATTTCGTTCGTTCGACCTCCGCAATTTCGGAAGTTTCTTGAATTTCGTTCGTTCGAAATTTTTTCGTACGAAATTTTTTTATTTTTCGTTCGTTCCAACATATTTCGAACGAAAAATTTCGATTTTCGTTCGTTCGACATTTTTTTCGAAATTGTACATTAGTAATGCAAAACTGAACCAATCTACATCACCGTTTGGTTCCCTTCTTTATTTGAAAGTCACTATTCACCCCTCAATCTGCGATCATCCTTATCGTGTATAAGAGTCCGATCCTGAGCCCCATGGAAGGCACATTGAGGGCGGATTGATAGAGACTGACCCGCCCCTCGCTGGGCAGGCCAAAGAGAGTCGTCTGAGCCCGAGCGCCGACCGCCGGTTCGTCAGGCGTGGTCGTGGAGCCGTGGTGTTGTAGTATGTATCTTATCATGTAATATATTATTCTTAATAAACCTTGTAAGCAGAAATGGTGTAGAAAGGTACAAAACTCCTCGTAAGTGCATCGGGTTAGGATCAGCTACCCTTTAACTCGATAAATGCAGGACTAGAGACTGATGAACCACAAACAGACCCAACGCTAGTTCCACCTTCGGTGTCTCGGGATGTCGATACAGTATTGACTAGATCTGGACATTTTACGCTAGGCTTGCAATGAATGAATAAATCGGATCATACCTTTGAAAAATCTTGAATGAATGAACTCTCCGAACGGAAATTGCCGGCCAAACGGAATAAAGAAATGTTTCTGGAAAGCTATCTTAGTAGTCTAGAAAAATTTCGAATTTTCGAAGTCTTCCCGTGTATTTCATGAATATTCTTGAAAATTTCAATTGCCTAATATTGTATTGTCGTGACCCAAAATTTGCTGTATAATCCAGAAATTGAGTATTTCAATGTTCCAAATAAAACGAATATTTGAATCATCCGATTGAATCGAATATTGGGAAAATTTTAAAATAAATTCCCGAAACAATAGAACATTTGAATACTGGAATATTCAAACTATTCGAATAGTTATCGATTAATTACTATACCACAGTTAGGTACGTGGCATGTGTCCTCAAGAAAAAAACGTTTAAATTCAAACCGCGGCTGGCGCGGCGGTTCAATTCTCAGATATTGAGATTTAAACCGCCACGCCAGCCGCGGTTTGAATTCACACGTTTTTTCATTAGGAAACAGGGGGCGGATCCAACCATACTACACTGCCTGCTAGAGTGGGGACTTTTCGAAAAGAGACCGAACGAACGAATTTAGAATAAATTCGTTCATTTTTTATTTCGAACGAGCGAATTTCGAATGAATTCGTTCATTTTTGTTTTGAACGAACGAATTTCGAATAAATTCGTTCATTTTTTATTCCGAACGAACGAATTTTGAATAAAATCGGTCATTTTTCATTTCGAACAAACGAATTTCGAATAAGTTCGTTCATTTTTCATTTCTAACGAACGAATATTCAAAATTCGAATATTCGAATGACGAATAATTTAGTCATCCATAGCAATATCGCGCAACTACGAAGTGAGCGGCAATAACAAGTTGAATTCTTCTTCTTGAGCTTTATTTCCACCTACAATTGAAATTAACGACTCATCTCTAAATCTGTACGGGCTACAAGGCAAAGAATGCTGCAAAATCAACTGTTCCGCTCTAACTTAGCCTAAGGAGCTTATTCGAGGTGCATAACTAACTTTGCTTGCTTCATAAGCCAGCCAGATCGGTGGAGCTGAGCTCCATAGTTATCTCCATAGGGTACTTTTGCCTCGATTGCCTTTATGGTTCAAATGAGAGGCGCAGAGTTCTGCTGGAGCCAACAACGGGGCTCGGCTCCACCGACCTGGCTGGCTTATGGAGCGAGCAGAGTTAGGAACCCGATATATCATCCGACGCAGACTTTTACGTAGATTTCAAAAACAACCTTCACCAAGTTAAAGGGTTATAGGCGAAAAACCGGTGTTGCGTAAAATGAATTAGGCTGAAGAATCGAGAAAATATCTTTTCAAACTGGAAGCACAAGTTGACGCAGAGTTCTATCTCTAAGCAAGAACAAAGTTATGGACGAAAAACCGGCAGTGACACCCAACCAATCTTGAAAATGACTTGCATGAGTGTTGGGTCACTTTCATTCTTTTTCGGGGCGTTTCACCGGTTGTCACCGGTTTTCCCAATGATGTTCCCCCTTAACCTGCTCAAAGGTGAAGGTTGGTGGAGTACACGGCTCCACCGAACGAAGCTATGGTTGGTGTTATCATTGCGCAGCGGCATGAAAAAAATGTGCGTGGCCAAGTGCGATTGCCATGTGGCTCCCTCTGTTAGAACCGCCCTAGTAGCCTCATCAGACGGTGTGGGGAAGAATTTAGCTCTTGCATTCGGAAAATTGGAACAATGGAGTAGTGAAGAAAATGAATTCAGTCTTAGACGGTATGTCGATTCCTTTATACATTAGAGCTGATTTTCATATTTTTTTTGTTAAATCAGCTCGGGTATTCAAATTCGGCTAACGTTCGAATATTCACCTCTGCGAATAATCGAATTTGCATAATGTTCGAATATTCACCTTTTGCGAATAGTCGAATTCGAATAACATTCCAATATTCACCTTTTCCGAATAGTCGAATTCGAATAATATTCGAATATTCACTTTTTCCGAATAGTAGAATTCGAATAATATTCGAATATTCACCTTTTGCGAATAGTCGAATTCGAATAATGTTCGAATTTTCACCTTTTGCGAATAGTCGATATCGAATAATGTTCGAATATTCACAGTTTTCGAATATTCGAATGTTCGAATAAAAATTCGTTCGAAAAATTCGAATATTTATTCGAACTCGAATATTCGGTCCTCACTCTACTGCCTGCCGTAGGTATGAACCTCTGCCTGCACACCACCCAGCAAAAAGCACAAGCGGCGGCAGCGCGGCGCCGCGTTAACTAATCTCCTAAACAGGGGATCTGACTTATCATTGTGCACTCTTCGTCAGGTGCAGATTTAGACTCAATCAATACAGGAGGTGGTCGCCGACACCCGCGACTCTTGGCTAGACATGTTGCTCTGCAAAGATATATCAATAATAAGTAAACAGGCAACAACAAATTGCAATTACGTTGATTACTTAGAAATAATTTTTTTTCATTATTCATCCGAATCTTCAATTGAGAAGGTAGACAAAAACTAAGTGTGTGAATAAAGAAGAACAATTTAAAAAAAAGTTAAATATATAAACGAAAGAAGTAAAAAAACAATTTTGTTCAAAAAAATTTGTACGAACGAAAATTGAAAAAAAAAATCCGTGCGACCAACTTTCGAACGAACGAAAAATTGCTCTACTGTAGTAAAAACAACTGAAGTCTGCAGCCAGGCATCCTTTAGATCACCCATGCCGTTAACTACTCTCCACTCCATCCCTACATATATCAGTTCTCACGGAACACCCATGACATTATCTTTTATCAGATGAATCCTAACTGTTGATCTTCTTTGATTCGGCCTCCCATATTGCGGCACTCTTGAGTCCATCTTCGCTGACCGAATTCAATTCAGTTCGGAAGACTGTCTCCGCGCGAGATAGTACCGCAGCAAGGAGTGCGCCAGAGAGGTAGGGAGTAATAGAGTGGAAAGCGTGGAGAACCGAGAAGAAGTAGTGAAATTCATCGCCAGAATGGAGTTCATCGATAGTTAGGCAAGGGTAAGAGTAAATCCTGACTGCTTTTCAGTTACAAAGATAGCTTCGAAGTTAGATTTACGAGACAAAAATCTATTGGTGATTCTCAGGTTCAAATTTAACCAATGTTTAAGAACTCCAGCTTCTTGGGTGGGCGAAATATGCCTTAACTAGGTCAAGAATTAACTCTTTTCCAAATCTAAATACATTTCTCGAATCAGGAGGTGAAAACGAAGTGAATGGTGTTTCCGAACGGTTAATAATCAGCCTCAAAGATTTTGACTCCCTCCAAGGGTAAAAGGTGATAACTAGGTGAAGACTTGGATTTTCTCACGTCTGAATACATACGCTCTTCAAGAGGAATGAAATGTTTTTTTTTAGATTTTAAAAATGTCCACCCTGAACATATACGGCATTTTTGACGGGATTTCGCGTCGCCGACGCGCTTTGGATCCTAAGTTATTGCCTGTAAATGGGGTCGCTTTCTGAAGCCGAAATCACCGTGGTGGAGCTATGCATTAATGTCTCCAGTTAGGCTGTCTCTGTTCTAAAAGGGTTTGTATTGAGCGCGGTTGTGAACGCAGACATTTTGCGGCTGAGCGAAGGGCAATGAATGTGTCTGCAGGGGCGAGGAAACGGATAAAAACATTAATTTTCACTTTCGCCACCTCCATAAATTGGTCTTACGTTCTTGTATATAACTCGTCCTTGATCTGTACGGTTGACATTAAAGGCAGGGTTCTCGACAAAATCGGTTGTTGTGCTATCACCTTAGAATGGTAGTTCTGGACATCACAATAGTGAAAATAAGAAAAAAATTGAAGAAAAAACTCTCAGGAGAAAGTTATGGCTTGGTGTCCTCCCGCCCACAATTATCGAGATTCGGGTAAAAGCTTGTTTTGTCAACTTTTATTTCGCTTCTAAAGTAATTTGTGAACATTTCTGAAGGCTACTGATTACTTTAGCAGCGAAAGAAATGTAGGATAAGCAAGCATTAATGGAAAACGCGTTAATTAGGGGGCCGGCCGACACCGGTAATTAGCCGTTATACTTTGTTTTCGAGCGTTTTCCCCGCGAATTTCCGGGTTTTTTCACTTACTTTAACTTTTGTGATGGCCAAATCTACATTCCTATTAAGAGAGCTCAAAAGTCGTTTTTATCGCGAACCCTGCCTTTAAGCCATTTATTTACACCGATTTAATATCTAGATTCAGTTTTCGTACACCCGATTGATTCTATTAACCCTAAATGCCTTGTTTGCAGGCTAACAATAAGACATGTGTAAGCTCAAGATGAAAAGCTCTCGATGCCGATTCTGAATATGCCCCTAACAACCCAAAGGACCATTTTGATCTGAGTCATGACAAAGCGGCGCTTTGCGGCGCAAACTCAGAACTTTGCAAATATGTTACGAACATCTCATCCAACATGTTACGGAAGTTTTCCGTGAGATGTTGCTTTAGTGTGGTAAGCTGTTTCTATGCATGTTCGATAGCTGTGCAGAATCATGAGGGAAGGTTGTTGAGCATGCGTGCTAACCGTGTTGCCAGAAGCCTCGTAATACGACGGTGTTTCGGTGCCTGATCTCTGCGGCTACGCGGCCACACTTCGTATTCTTTGTCATGAAGTTTGAAGTCGTGTTTAAGGAAAAGGCTAGGGGGTCTACTCAAGCATAGATCGCGTTAGATCAGAAATTGATAACCGATGGGTACAATGTGGACTGCCATGCCATTATCAACGCTATGAAATCTAAGGCCCTGACTTTTTCTCTCCAAAGTTGTAAAGCATTTCTTCCTCACCCCTAGATGGCCGATCGAGTACAAAGTTTTCCATATAACTTGGCATCACGTCTTTTCTTGCGTTTGCACATTACCTTTTGTGAGTCCGTTTGCCGAAACCTGGTAGTTATAAGAAAGGAAGATTATTTACTTCATTTTCTTTGTTTTGCATTGATGTGCTTTAAATCACTTCCAGTTTCAACGGATTGGTACTATCCTAGAAGGAAATGGGGAACAGGGTCAAGCGGGCGTTGTCCAGCTGGACAACAGAAGGAACGTAAAATTTTTAAATTTAGATTTTTTTTGAGGGTTGGGACGTAAAAGCTTCGGCCAAGACTTGAAGAAATCCGGGGCGTTCTCAGTTGCCTTTCGCTTTCTGGGAAGCAAACAGGTCGTGGAACGAGGGGTTCGGACGTGGTTGCCTCACATATTGTAATAGCAACGAAAAGATCAAAGAGAACAATAGTACAGCACCACAACAGTACATGTGAGAAAAGTACATATCTCTACATAACGATGCGATAGACATATTTTAGACAGTATTCAAATTTCCAGTACTCTAAACAAATTATTAGACGAGTTACATTGATCAAACGGGCCTATAACCACTTAAATTCTTCACTTGGAAAATTGGACAACGTACTCCCCCCCCCACAAAAATTCAGATTTTCAAAATTCTGAAAAAAAGGATTCAGATTTTCCATGAAATTCCCCACAAACTGATACCTAACGCCCCTCCCGCCATCTTTAATCACGAAGAAATTTGTCCGAAACACGTTTTACCGTTGTCCAAAACCGTTGACCAAAACCGCGCCTTCGGCCGAAATCGGACAACGCTATTTTTTTTTGAAAAAAAGTAATATCAAGATTCTAAAGGTTAAATGTTCATCCTTGGCCTATCGCTTACTAACTACCACGATGTCGCTCGAAACCTTATCAGTTTAGAGCTTTCCGGAGCAAGGGGTTTTATTTACCACTGCGGCTAGCCGTCGAAAAATATCGCGCTCGAATGCCAACCGCGTCTGCCACCGGCCGTGGTTTTGCGGGCACTGTTGAGCAGTACAGTGCCCGCAATATCACCGCCGGTAACACCCCCTCTCCCAAAAGCGCTCCCACCCCTTCTGCTCTAACAATGCTAGTTAGGAATCGAACTTTTTCCAAACCTGTGAAGGTTTACGCACCCACAAAAGGGTTCCACCCACCCGGAGGTCTCGACGTCAACCTACTTGGAGGTGGCCACTCAATTTTTATCCGTCAAGATGTAGGCTTCTGCCGGTGTCTGCTATTTGATAGTGCTAGCAGGCATTCTTCTTACAAAAACTCCATCGAAATGCGCCGATCTTTAATAGTGTAACATTCGTTCTTCCCTTGTACGCTGAGTAACCCATTCAACTACGTTTGCACCCAGGTTTCCTGAAGCCTTATGATTAGTGAGTTTTATCGAGAGTCCAAAACGTCCCCGAATAACGCTCAGCATACGCCAGAATTTCGCCCTCTCCGAGTTTGGAATCCATTATAAGTTAGGAAACATTCTAAATCCTCACCGGAATTTCTTCCACTACAAAAATTTTCTATCAGCTCAAGCCGTTCTAGATTAGGACAAAACCTAATGCAAGCAAGAAACAAGTACCCAGCGTTTTTTATTTCTGCTTTAATTCGCCCACATTTCTTAATCGTTATGCCATCATGAGATTGTGAGGCGATCTGTGTCACAACTCTAATTGCTTCCTTCTCAATACAGATGTTGTTGCTCAAGGGCAAGTCAAAACTACGCTCCCCGAGACCAATCAGTCGGATAGGGAGTGCGGTATTTCTTTTTTTCAAAAATTCAGGTTAAAATATACTTTTTTTGAAAATTTTGATCACAAAAACTGTTGAAATTTTCCAGAACCAGAGGGGGGCGTAAAAGTTTCGGACATTCTTCAGAAATTTGGATCTCCAAGTGGGGGGACGTAGCTTCGTCGAGATCCTGGACCCGATGGGGAAGGGCACTCATGATTCCAGACGTGAATAAAATGAATGACGGATTGATAACGCTACAAACAAGGTATTTCCATAGAATTGATAATACGACACAGATTGACAGTCCGACCCCCCCCTCATCGGACGTCGACGAGTCCGACCCCCCTTCCTTCTGTGATAGGTGCATCACACCTCACGCCGAACCCTGTTCTCACCAATGAAGTACGTCGAGCGATCTCTCTGCAGAAATCCTGAACGCAAAAATTGCAGAGGATGGTGTGAACGAAGGAGTCGAGAGCTGTTTTTTTTTTTTAAAAATGAACATGGTCAACAAGAAGCTCACATCAAAATTGTCATCAAGCGGAAGGAGGCTATTCTGAGCGATGATTCAAATTTTAAGTTTCTGAAAGAACAGAAGACTTTCGAAAATTTGATATTAATTCACTGCAGTCAGAGACTCAAAACCCAAGCTGAACAGCTTCAGCGCGTGCTACATTATCTTGCGAAAACGGTGTTTTGCAGCGTTTTGGATTTTTTTTCATAAAGGGCCGCGTCGCCGTATCTCACTTTAAATTTGACGAAATTGATTTTCAAAAAAGTTTTTGTGTTCTTTTCAAAGAGGCAATTGCAATGGTTTTTCAAAAAAAAACCTTTTTGACTCCAATATTCTGTCGGCGAATTTGCATTTGCTTCTGGAATTTATATCGATTACAGGTTAAAACATGACGAATTTCTGTTATGATGTCCGTTTGTTCACTTCATAATGAGGCATTTTGAAGTCGAACTGTGCATTTTTTAAAAAAAACTTGTGGAAATGAATCTACTGATTTGTAACGCGACTGTATGGAATTCGTTGAAAGCAACTGAAAAATGGCATCAAAACTGAAACAGGATTACTTTGTAGCAAGTTAACGGCCACTTTTGAACGGCCACTTTCGCAAAAAATTTGCTCGATCCTGTAACTCTCTTTTCAATCTGCTCGTTCGATATATAGCCTCTCTTCCTCATTCCGAAGGGGTCGAAATAAGGCCCTTCGGGTTTATCATGTAGGCATCTCCATGCCGTTGTTATTTCGAAACACTGAAACAAGCTGTTAACACGCAATCCGCTAGTAACGGATTGTCCCCGTACCGAACGCGAAGCAAGCAAAAGCTAACGGTAAGCGAGCGAAAGCTAACGCAAAGCAAGCAGAAGCTAATGCTAAGCGAGTGGAAGCTAATGCGAAGCAAGCGGAGGTTAATAACAAGCAAGCGGAATCTTACGATAGGCGGAAGGGGTAAAATGAGAACCATGCGCCAAAGCAAGCGGAATCATGAGCAAAGCGAGCGGAATCTCACCTTATGCAGAGGTGGTGAGGGAAACCCCATGGTACGTCCATCGAAAAGAGGATAGTTGAAATACCTTGGGCTAGCAGCGCATAAAAAATACGATGATTAGTTTTTCGACAACCAATGTATTTCGAATTCGAATGCCACAGAACCACTACCTTATACCGTCTATGAGTCAAATTCTACCTTGATCATAACCGCAGATACATGAAGATGAATGAAGTTCGCCCTTTTACCCACTCTATGAATCATGTAACAACATCGAATTCCTATATGTTTATCTCAGAAAAGTTGCGATGACAACTGTCTTACTGGGCATGGGCTTTATTTCCGAATAAACACAACAACAAACAGATAACTTATGTAGGAGGCATGCTTCAGTGCGTATTTCAATGATTTACCATAAAATCCCTAAAGGCCAGATCTATCGCATCACAGAACTGGGAAAACGTACACATCGTTATAAAACACGTATTTGGAGAGCGCGAAACAGAGCAACTCTCGACGGTAGTCGAACTTCGTCGCTAGCTCGTTCTCCCTTGCGTGCAACGTTCTCTAGCTGCGAGAACGTTTTCCCAGCTTGTTATTCGTCCTTTTCTGTCGCTGAGTTAAGAGCAGCTGCAAATTGGTCGTAGTACGAGTTGTCGTCCTGATACATTGAATCCCTAAACACAAGAGTTGGAGGCGTAACACGAAAAAATTGTTACATGTTTTCATTCGTGTCAATTCTGCTTACCTTTATGGATTGTATCCTTGGATATCCGCTACGATTTCTTGTTCGACTGGGTCAGCGCTCAGGTCGTAATCGTCCTTTGAAACGTCCTTCTAGGTGTCTTGTCCTAGCATACCCGATGATGGAAATCATTGCTGGAACATGCACAGATGCTCAGAAAACTTAATTTTTAAAGATCATAATTTGAAGACTCACTGAGCCATTTTGAGCATGCTCGCGATCACACCTTCCAGGTCAGAGATAGATATCCTGATTGATTTTCGCGGAAAAACGCCATAGGAACGCAAAAAAAGCTAAAAATGGCAGCCACTGACGAATTGGTATTTTCTAGCATCCCTAAGCCGAGATCGTCTGACTGCAGGAGAGTTATGGTGAATTCAAAACGAGTGCTAATTTATTAAAGATGGTGGTGAATATCTTGCATCCATTGGTTGCCTATTGACTTCTTGATTGGCGCGAGGGCTGTGCGTGATTAAAAATTACGGATTAGGATTTACTAAAAATACGAAACACGAAATCCAAAAAAAAGTTGAGCACAGCCCTGATTGGCTCGTGAATCTTTCACGAAGGGCGCCGACCCTTGTAGCGCAGTGTGATGCACGCGCGCTTCGGCTCCGGTTCTCGGTTGTAGCGATAATACCAATGCCACATATCATATATCATTACATTATACTATCCCAAGAAGTGCATCATTTGACATTATCAATAAAAGGAATAATACTGACAGGGAGAATGAATTAAGGAGATATCAGAAAGTAGCTGAGTCGAACGCAGAACTCAGATATCAGGCTGGACTTGAGCCTGCATTGCACGTTTCCGAGCGAGAGTGTTACCATCACACCACCGACACCCCGGTCTGGATTCCTCAGCTATTCACACATAAACTGTGTAGGCACAGCAACAATCAATCGATAATGGGTACGATCTGGTAAGCACATATCGGCTTTAAATCCAGTTAAAGGCACAGTCCAAGCTCGTCGGCAAAATTTGATATTATGGTCCAGCCGGTGCGTGTAGCAACCCTGCAAAACGCTGAGTCTCAACTCTTCCGAATAGACGAAAAAAAATCGGGCACCCATTCCCTCCGCCCCCCCCCCCGATTCAGCATTCGCTCCGCCCACTTCAGGGGTTTCGGTCTCAATAGGGACGAGACGCGCCATGGATTTGTTCAAAATATACGTTCTTCCATTTGTTATCGGTCTATTTTTATAGTGTGGTCTGTTCCATATCGCGATGGCTGCGAGCGACAAGGGAAAACAGGACCGAGGCAACTCGTCAACGAAATTCTCACCGTTCAAAATTACAATCTTTGAGGGACCATAACTCCGTTCGTTGTGGGTCCTGAGCGAATCTAGAAACAATAATGTGATCAGCGCGAAATTCTCTCTAAATTGAGCAGAAAAACTGGAGAACGATTCTGAGCTTGGACTGTGCCTTTAAAGGCAGTGTTCACGATGACTTTCGTTCCCGAGTGTTGCACTCAAAACAATACGTTGGCCACAGTGTCATCGAAATTTCGAAGAAACGGCTTGGAACGCACTAAAACGTCTTCCTTCAGTGACATTTTTATCTGGCCTGGACTAGTCCGATTGGATGAACATGTTCATGGTGGTTGTCACCGGTGAAAAAAGGCATTAATCGAAGATGGAAGAATATTTCAGGCAAAGCAGTATTAGCTGGGGTACGAAGGAAAGAACGGAGCAACAGAAAGAGAATAATTGCGAAAGACAGACCACAAAAGATTTCATTGTCACAAGGAACAGTTCCAGTGAGAGAAAAAAAGGTTGGGTGAGAGTGAAGGATTTGGTGCGCTTCTGGGGCGTTTTTCTCGATTTCTTCGTCATTTCAGTTCTACCCAGTGACCAAAGAATCGATATAGTGATTAATATCGAAATCGAAGATTATAGCAGACTGACTTAAAGCTGAGGCCTTGTAAGATGTGATTTTGATGTTTTAAGAATGTTTAGAGCTTGACATCTGAGTTTTGTGTTCAAGTCGCCTATCTTGCTATATCTTATGCTATATCAGGCCGAAAAAGGCATTAAACATACTAAAAACATCAACATCAGAGAGAGAGAAATGAAAAGGAAACTGCTCGAATGCTAATGAACGAAGCAAAAAAAGACGAATCGATGAGCAGGCATCGCTTTAGAGCCGGATCGCGCCTGCAAGATGGCGTGTCAACTCCGTGCGAAGCTGCTGGAACGGTTCGACAACTCCGCTAGGCTGCTTGCACAGTGCTTTAGTATTCTTTGATCCCTGAGCTTCATTATTGTTGTTCAATTAGTTGTTTTGAAGCTCATACGCACACAGAGTAGAAATCACCCTTTACTTGCGACGTTTCGGGTCTTAGACCCTTCTTCAGGCTCTAAATAGGCATCATTTTAACACAACATTCTAGGATGAAGAGAAATAGTGCGGAATGCTATGCTGACCGGGCGTTGGCACGCGAGCGGGGTTCCTTTTCAGGGAAAGGTGGTGTGAAATCGGCCCACTCGAGATGAAACGCGAACGAAAAATGGTATGACCAGTTGTCAACAAGATCGCATACATTTCCCTTAATCACTAATTGACGTCAACAGTCGTAAAGCCTCCTTCATTTCCTCTCTAATGTTCATTTCCGGCGAACATCTTTTGATCTCTAATGCCTCGCTGATTTTCCTCTCAGCAGTGTTCGAGATGTTCCGGTGTAGTAGGCTCACTGTCATACTTGGGGCAGCTTCGTGAGCGTGGCGGAGCGTGCGATGTCTCGAAAAAGCACTGTTGGGGTAGGACTGTGGAGTGCGTAAAGCCCTCGTGTGCTCGTCTAAGCGAAATCGCAATGGCCTCCCAGTTTCGCCTATATAGGAATCTCCACAGACTTCACAGTGCACCTTATAGACGACGTCCCGCATTTGACAAACTTTTTCACCGTCAGTGCAGTAGGAGCAGGGGTCTCTTCCACATCGGTCTTCGTAAAGTCTCGATGACGTCAGAAGATTACGCAATGTCCGCGGAGGGCGAAATATAAGGCGAAGTGGTAGTGCCGACTTGTGGACCGCTCTGTTCACGTCTTTCGCGAAGGATTCGTTGACGTAGGGAAGCATGAGGGTAGTGCTGGTTGTTGGGTGTCGATACGGTTTCCACGTCTGGCAGATGTTCTCCGTATAGCCGTTTTCAAACAACACTTCTTTTATCTTGGTCTCAACTGCTTCCGAATCGTCAGATGTCAACTTTCTTGCCGTCTGCATGAAGTTCCTCACTACACTACATTTCATAAACGTTGGATGACAGCTGCGCGAATGCAGCAGGATGTTCTTTGATGCTGGTTTCGTGTACCAAACATTCTGAATCCGATGGTTTGAGATCCTTATCTTCCTGTATAAAAATGGAAGATATCCATCGGGTCCCGGCTTTTCTGCTGTTAACACTATTGAGGAGTACCGCGAATTGAGGTCCTCTAATACTTGACGTAATGTACCTTCTGATTTAGCCACTATCAAGATGCCATCAATATAGCGGCCATAATATACCACATTCGATGTTAACGTACTTATTTCAAAGCTGTCCATAAACAGAATTGCAAGGAGAGGCGCAAGTCGAATACCCATTGCCAAGCCACGTCGTTGCCGATAAATGGTGTTATGGTAGCGAAAGAAATTGAAATCGGCAACGGCAGTCAGTAGGCTTTCGATATTTTCTGGTCGGAGATCGAAGAGATGCATCTCGTGTTGGTGTTGACGCAGAAGATTGATACAAGCTGCCACTGCTGCTTTGGTGTCTACGTTGGTGTATAGGGAAGTTACATCAAAGCTTTGATATTCTGTATCCGAGGTCGTTAGGTCGCTGTTTCTCAAACCCTCCAGAATTTGATCCGTGTTAACTAGGTGTGAGGGCACAAACTGCAGAAGGGGAGACAAAAGTTGTTGTAGAAACCAGCTGATTGCATCCGTCGGACCACTGCACGAAGATACAATAGGTCGAATCTTAATCCCAGTATTTGTCCGTAGCGCACTGGTATCATTGACAGGAAGCTTATGCGTTTTCACGAGCTGATAATATGTGGGAATAATCGGATGTGCAGGGATAAGCCTCTTCATTATATTTGCGTCAACATTCTTATCAAGAATGAGCTTGATGGTAGTTTTCAGATCCTTCAAACTGCTGTTGTATTCGCTGTTCGAAGAAATCGTAAGAAGTCTCTTGATCAGAAAGCGAATTTTGGCAAAGCGCTATATCTCTTTTCCGTGACATGGCTACAAATCCTCCACATTTGTCACCGATAGAGAACCGTACTGTTGACCTTACCTGGAGTGCTTTTCGTAGTCCAGCTCGCTGAAAGGTCGTCATGTTGTTCTCAACATTTCTTCGGCGGTGATGTTCAATCACTTGAAGTATGTCTGATTCCAATGTGGTTAGTTTTGATACCCATCTAGGAATTGCTGAGGGAGCGCGAGCCTGCTTACGAGGAAAGGGCATTTTTCCTAACAAATCTTCATTACGGTTAGGCACTGTCGGTCCAATTTGTTCCTTCCATCTCTGTGTGTACGCATATTTCTGCAGAGCTGTTATCACTTCCATTTTTAAAGGCAGGGTTCGCGATAAAAACGACTTTTGAGCTCTATTCATAAGAATGTAGATGTGGCCATCACAAAAGTGAAAATAACTGAAAAAAACCGGAAATTCCCCGGAAAAACGCCCAAAAACAAAGTATAACGGCTAATTACTGGTGTCGGCCGGCCCCCTAATTAATGCGATTTTCAATAATGCTTGCTTATCCGACATTTATTTTGCTGTTCAAGTGATCAGTAGTCTCCAGAAATGTTCAGAAATTACTTAAGAAGCAAAATAAAAGTTGAAAAAACAGGCTTTCACCCAAATTTCGATAATTGAGGGCGGGAGGACACCAAGCCATAACTTTCTCCTGAGCGTTTTTTCTCCAATTTTTTACTTATTTTCACTTTTGTGATGGCCAGATCTACCATTCTACGGTGATAGCACAACAACCGATTTTATCGAGAACCCTGCCTTTAAGTTATCGTTGACGAGTGGACGAGGGGCAAAACTGGGGCCAAGATTGAGAGCTGCTTCTATTTCATCATCAGCAAGGCAATCACCAACAATGGTGCATCGTGTCGGCGGAGTCGCGTTGGGAATGAAGAAAGTGCGAGATTGTAAGACGTGTAGTCGCAAACTCTCTAGTTTCCTTCCGAGTCTGTCTCTTGTAGATGCTCTAAGTTCGTCACAAACTCGACCATGGTCCCGAAGCAGCTGTCTCCAACACTCATCACTCAACAATGTCCGCAATGTCGTTTTGAGTGCGACAATGTTTTGGATGTATTGGGCTCGAATTCGCTTCTGTCTTGCGATCGCAGATGAAAGTAGCCCCCTTTCTCAAGTCTTTCACCGCACGTCGCACAGCGTTGTTCCGATACTGACCGAATCGGATTAGCATGTTGCTAATGAAAGTTGGGGTGAGGTCGTTCGCAACGCAGCTCTGGAGGAAATAGATAGACTCGTCGAGATATAGAGCATGTTGATGATAACCTACGTAGCATACCATGATATGAAAAGTATTTCTACACAGTTGATATTGCCGCTGTAGGTACTTTAGATACCTACAGCGGCAATATCAACTGTGTAGAAATACTTTTCATATCATGTAGATTTAGATTTAGTGATTAAGGCCGATTGCACGGAACCGAAGCTGGTTCGCACCCTAACGATTCACGATAAGGAGGCTTGCACGGAACAAAGTGTCAGTGAGCTGGTTAACACCGTAGAGTAAGCTGCTGGAACGCTTCAAAAACCCCCAGTAAGGTTGCTTGCTCGGTGCTTTCTGGGTCGTCTACACTGAGATAGCTCGCTTGCACCATACCAAGACGCGAATAACGTGTTTGCACCAAACGAAGTGGCTTCTAGCGTTTTAATAACCTGTTTCAAAAATTCTGAGTCGGACCATGACCGAATACTCCGATGCTTGCTTAGCCTCATATACGCGAGAGAGGCTATACATTTGCCTTGCACAGAATGTTTGTTTATGTTTATGTTTATGTTTATGTTCATTACATTTACATAAGGCAAATGCGCGAAAAAAAATCACAAATACAAAGCAAGCAACAAGAAAACACACAAACACAGAGAAAAAATGGCCGCTAAATGAGAGAAAAAAAAACACCACTAAAGCCAAACCGATCCCTCCCGAAAAAAAGGGGAAAATTATTACGCTAAATTTCAGAAGAGAGTAAAATCCTCGAGACCTGCCTTCTGAACTGACCCAAAGGGAGAGTACCAGAGACCCTTCTCGTTATTTTTAAATATGAACTAGCAGCCCGATGTGGAAATGATCTCACCCTCACACTGGTAAAAGGACGGCTGAGGAATATCTTCGTTCTCTCACCCCTAGTGTTCGATTCGACCAAGTTAAAATAGGGTTTAAGACTGAAAATGCCCCTATTCCCGAGAAGCTTGTGGACCATGCAAATGTCAAACACTTTCCGTCTAGAATCTAGCGTAGTTAGCCCAAAATACTTGTTTCTTATATGCGCCCTGGGTATTTTGGCATTCAAGAAGCCACCAATACGGAATACTAGTTTACGAGTAAAACTATTCTGGACTTTTTCTAGCGCTCCAATATTCTTTTTCGTGTACGGAGAGAAAACTACTGATCCAGATTCCACAATAGGCCTTATATAGGTCTTGTACGCTCGGAGCAAAACCTGCTTGTTTTTTGTGGATATTCCCTTGAAAATCTGGAAAATACGCCTGTGAGCCGACTGACATTTTATTCTGATATGCTCAGAGAAATCCAATTTACTGTTATAGTGGAAGCCAAGATCTCGAACAGATTCAACCGCTGGGAGCGCAAGGCCATCGCACGTATAGAAATGTGTCGTGGGTTCTGAATTTACTTGAACTCGCATGAATACCGTCTCTTGTGGCGCGAGGGGCAGCTGTCATTCCTTCGCCGAGCCAACCATCAAGTCAATAGCCTCCTGTAGCACTTGGGTGTCGAGTGGTTCAGAAATCACCTTGTAAAGTTTTATGTGGTCCGCATAGAATTTCATCGTAACGGCTTTGTCCCGAAAAATGATAGGAATGTCCGCTGTGAAAATACTAAACAATATTGGTGATAATACACCCCCTTGCGGCACCCCGCTCTCTATGTTTTTCACCTCAGAATAGCAATCCTCGACTCTCACCTGAAACGTTCTTCCAGATAAGAATTGGGCAAGCCATTCTATCAATATCGGATGAAACCTCAGATCTCGTAGTTTTGACAGCAGTTTCGAGTGCGAGACACGATCAAATGCCTTTGCAAAGTCAAAGTAAATGACATCGCAACTGCACCGCTTGTCAAGGGCCTCCGTCCAATCATTTATGCATTCCAGAAGGTTCGTTTCTACAGACCTTCCCGGGACAAAACCATGCTGGTTCCTAGGAACGATATTTTGCGAAAAGAGGTGTAAGACTATGTGATCCTTCAGCACCTTCTCGAACAGCCTGCAGAACAGTGAGGTGATACTAACTGGCCTATAATTCCCTGGATCAGCAGCCGGCTCTTTCTTCAATAAAGGTGTAACAAATGAGTGCTTCCAGCGAGCTGGAACCTCACCATACATAAGAGACTGGTTGTAGATATAGGCCAAGGGACCACAAATAACTGGTGCAACTTTTTGAATGAAAAAAAGAGGAACGAAATCAGGGGTGACCGAGGAAGATTTAGGCCACTTTTTCAACAATTCCTGCAATTTCGTTGAATGAAACCAAGGAAAATCCGCCATAGGCTGAGTACCCAAGAATGACGAAGATGGACTGTTCCCGTCATCTGATTGGAATTGTTCCGCGAATTGGTCAGCTAACATGTTTGCCTTATCATACGCCGATGTCGCCAGGAATGCACCCTTTCTAAGGCAACCGATATGACTCTTTTCTTGCAACTTTCAATTTAGATACCTATAGAAGTTCCTGTCTCCCGACTCGATCTTTTTCTTCTCAAGGTAACTATTGTACTTATCCAACTGAGCATGTTACAACAGGAATCCCATTATTAGGAGTTTGGGCACGAAATATCAGTTTTTTAGGCTGCATTCTTAACCAGGCACTATTCTTAATTTTGAAAAAAAGGCGACTTTCGAAAAACGATGGCTTGTCAACCTAATCCCTTGAAAAAGTGAATAGAGCATAGAAAGAGACGGAAAATGATTAAATGCCGCCGAAATTTTTGTCAGAAATCAACGGCGACCAAATGGCTTCGGAGATTACTGTGTATCACAAGATACAGTGTACCTGTGACGCTTAAAAAGTAACAAGATAATGGAACAAAACTGAGTGAATACCAGGATCGAAGAATACCAACACATCAGGGACATGTGAGAAAAAACCGATTCGCAGCTACACTTACAAAGGAAAAACTACCGGACGAGTTCGGGAGTGTCGGACGAGTTTCCTTGCGCGCGTCTCTAACCCGGCGCGAATTTCAAATGAGCATTTCGCGCGCTCTGCCGTCTGCATCTGCCCTCACCGGCTGATTTCGAGACATCTCGGCTCGGAAGCGTCATTCTTCGCCTTATTGTGCTATTTTCTTCTACTATTCAGCCACTGTTATTCACTTCAGCACCAGAATCGGGTTCTACTGTATTATTTTCTGTATTTCCTTCTAGATTAGATCAGAATTGCCAGTTTTCGACCTAGATTTTTCCCGGACATCTCTGTTTCACATTTTCGGAACGTTCCATGTTTCTAAACTTTGTCTTTGTCAGCTATCTATCGAATAATTGCCAGCTTTGCCACATTCGATCGTTAATTACCCAAATATGGCACGAAAAAGTGGTAGCTTTACAAATTTTTCTCATTTCCAAATCCTGTCCTCACCGACTACCGCCACGAAATCTTGAAAACAGCCTGTAAAATTGAATTTTCTGACATGTGACTTTTGACAAACAATAAGAAACAATTCTTGATTTTTAGATCAAAAACCAGGCACACTTGGCTCTTCTCTAGAATACTCAATATAGATTTTTTAGGATCTAGATACATCTTTACTTCTCGTGAACCTCACTCCTGTTCACCCCACGAAGTTTTTGAATGAACTTTCTAGTTTGTACCAACAACTCTTGGCTTTCCTCACTATAAATTTGATTTAATGAGAAACCCAAGATTTTGTTGAACACAGATCACGTCTCGCCATGTGTTGTGGTGATTCGTCACCCAACCTTCTCCGATGCCTCTCCCTTCCTCTCACATCTACTACTCTACGACCTCTCTAATACACTATTTCACTGTATTTTCTAATTTGTTCACCACCATCACAACCAGACTGAGGTACGGTTTTTTCTAATTTCATAGAATTTCTTATAGCTGTCTTCGTCTTACTAAATAAGTAATAAAGTTATATATCTGGATATGGTTAGTGTTCGGGGTTCGGCACAGGAAGCGGTTGAAACGATTTCGCCCGTTCCCTGCTTCTATCCAAGACTTGGTGATATTATCAGTGGTTTGCTGACACCACGCTGTGATACTTCAAGCTGTCAGCAAATTCCTCTTGTTTTCCGAAGCCAGCCATGCATGGTGATGCAGAGCATTCGGAAATATCCAGTAGAAGTGTGGTGGGGAGGGCGGACCAGAGTCAGGTATGACGCTGTAAACCGTGTCAAGCAGACGGCTGTCCCGTACCCCGATAGAACTACGACCCTTCCCGGTGACCAAAATTTTCAGAAATTTGTCGAAGATTCCAAAGTCCTCCCTGAGTGACGAATTTTCCAGAACATTGATCTCCAACCGACCGCTCCTCATTGATAACTAAATGAGTCACTCTTGGTGGACTCCACTATACCTCACTGACGGGTTTCAGGGAATGCCAGTTTAGCTTCTATCAGTAACACCCTCCTAAATTGCCCACATTTTCGAATCTTCCCTCCAAATTTCTAATTTCTCAAAAATTTGGCACCCCCCCCCCTTGCGTACATAAACTGCTTGACCCTGGCTGTGACCGATCCGTCGGAGCTGCCGCCCCTCTCGCCTGCGCTTGGATGCTAGTGCGTCCCCAGGTTCACCGTGTGCGCCCCGGACAATCAGTTAAACTTAAGAAGGAGAAATGGAAAAATAATAATTTCCTCGTAGGCTCCATTTCTAGGAACTGCTGACCCCGGATTTATCTCTCACTCAGAAGTATCATTCTCGCATCCAACCGCTCCTCACCAGCACCAAGCTTGCAGCCTCCTTTTCACCGGCGTTTAGGTCGTCCCAACGGTTGCTGTAGCTACGCCTGAGATAAAGATGGCTGGGATTCACAGCTGGGTTTGATGCGGTGGCAACCTATTAAGGAGTCTGAAAAAATCACTGGAGATATCACCGCCTTGAGATTTTGAGGGGGGAATCTTACAAACCTACCGAGGGGGGAAAATATCGCGCACCAAACTCCGACCTGGACCTTGTTCACTCAGAGCTGGCTGCTCTACTGTTCTCTGGATGGTTCCTCTTTACGACCCTCCTCAAACTTATTGATCAACCATAGTTGATTATGAAATGAAACATTTTTCCTCAGTGCATACTATCTTTTTTTTCAGACGCCTTCATCGCAGAATCGACCAATCGCAGCACATACAGGATCACAGATTCATTTTTTTATCGGGAAGATTGCATTTCAATAAATCGATGAAGTGTGGAAAAATAACAAAGAAGTATTGGCTTGGGCTACAAAAATATGGGATGAGCGAGGTTTGAAGATGACTTTCGGTTGGAAGCCAGGTTTCAGTGATTGCTCAGGTTTAAGCAGCACGATGCAGAAGAATGGCTCTGAGCTCGAATCTCGTCTTCTTTCTTTGATCACTCTGAAAAAAGACGCATTTAGCTCTAGGTAAAAAATTTTAATCTGCTTTCTTCTAGCCCAATTATGTGCTAGACATTAGATAGATTGCAATAGTGCTAGAAAGGAGAAACCCTTATCTATGATCGGATTCATCAACGGTCAACTCGCGCTTTAACAGTGATTGTGAACGGCGAGGCAGATGTATTCGAAAAACCAGGCAATTCAGGTGAAATTCGCCCATAACCCACAGGTTTACGGTTGACGAATCCGAGCCCACTTGGTGTATATCAAAGCGTCATCAACGATAGAAATAATGAACGTCCATGAAATAAAAAACGTACCTCAGCCTACTTGTGATGGTGATGGAGAAACCAGTAAATAGGGCGAAATATCAAGGAGGTGGTCGATAAAAAATGCAAGGAGAAAGGAAAATCTTCGGAAGAGGTTGGATGGCAAGGCTTCACAAGATATAGCGGGACGTGGTCTGTGTTTAACAAATCGTGGGTTTCTCACTAAATCAAATACATAGTGGAGAAGGTCAAGAGTCGCTGGTACAGACCAAACATTCATTTGAAAAACTTGTGGGCTGGGCGGGAGCATGATTTACGAGCAAAATGAAAGATTCTGCGAATTTTGAATGGGTTTCCTAGAAAAGAGCCACGTGGTTGAACTTTGACCCAAAGCCAAAAAGTGAGAGATTCTTAGTATCAAAGCCTGAATGGGGCGCTGAAGTGAATAACAGTAGCTGAATAGTAGAAGAAAATAGCACAATAAGGCGAAGAATGACGCTTCCGAGCCGAGATGGCTCGAAATCAGCCTGTGAGGGCAGATGCAGACGGCAGAGCGCGCTAAACCCGCGTTTGAATTTCGCGCCGGTCAGAGACGCGCTCGAGACAACTCGTCCGACACCCCCGAACTCGTCCGGTAATTTTTCCTTTGTAAGTGTAGCTGCGAATAAAAAACCGTTGTGAGTTGCGCGCGAAATCGATAACAGGGAGCAGACGCTCATTTTCGAAATGCTAGCTGGACCCTCCTCTAAGATGTTCAAAGTTTGACAGAAGCATGTTCGCTCGCCTCAGTATTGCATCGCTCAACGACTTCCTGGGCGAGCAGCGGGCGGTATTGTACGATGCAGCTAACACTTACCCGGCAAGAAACTTACATACACATACGATATAAGTAACTAACTCTTGCCCGGCAGGGAGCTTACTGTTGCGATTTATGTACTTTACATATGCGCCGCAATATGCCACGCGCTTTGCACTACTTATGCGCCGCAATACGTCAAGCGTTTTGTACCAATATCAGTTAGTTTTGAGCTCACTGCTCCGAATTCGAAGCAGCGAGCGCAGAACTCTCTTCACGCATGAAGCGGCGAGCTCACAGCCTCCCTCGGAAACAGTGTACTCCAACGGTGTCATATACCCACGGGAGGACAAAGCCAATACTGTCCACCGCCTCGACCCATGTGAGTGACCACCCAAACAAATATCAATCGAATGAAGTGTAGGCAGGCAATGAGCATTTTCTTATGTAGGAAGTTGTGCGGAGCTGTTCGAATCATGTTACCTAAATTCATAGTCGCGAGTGATTTATGCATCCTTACATATTATGAGCGGCGTGGTGTGTCTGTCCGACTGTCTGGCACGTCCGACCGACGTCTGTTTGACCGATGTTCAAATTTCCCGCAAGTTTTGACACCTTCAGTCGGAGCGCGTTATTATTTCAACAATACACAAGGAAAGTCGCGGAAAGTGAATGGGGTTCAGGAAGAGCGCGCACACCATTGCGATCGTGTTGGGGTCACCCTAGCCGTTGCATATTGAGTCCTTTGAACTAACTTCGTTGTGAATCGTGGTGGAACCACCCTAGCTGTTGCGTATTAGGTCCTTCAAGCTACCTTCGTTAGAAATCGAGGTGGGACCACACTAACTATTAAAGTGACGCCTAGAACGTGCATGGAGCTGAGGGACCACCACGTGTTACTTTGTGAAAGTGGACGAGGCTTCGGGTTCATCGTAAGGTTCGCGTTATTGGAAATAGAAAGTAGCCGCGGTCTTACATGTTCTGACGAAAGCGAACGCAAATCTAGCAAATCCTTTTTCTTATCCTCATCCTCATCCTTCCATATTATAAGCGGCGTGGTGTGTCTGTCCGACTGTCTGGCACGTCCGACCGACGTCTGTTTGACCGGTGTTCAAATTTCCCGCAAGTTTTGACACCTTCAGTCGGAGCGCGTTATTGTTTCAACAATACACGAAGAAAGTCGCGGGAAAGCGAGTGGGGTTCAGGAAGAGCGCGCACACCATTGCGATCGTGTTGGGGCCACCGTAGCCGTTGCATATTGAGTCCTTTGAGCTAACTTCGTTGTTAATCGCGGTGGAACCACGCTAGCTGTTGCGTATTAAGTCTTTCAAGCTACCTTCGTTATAAGTCGAGGTGGGACCACACTAGCTTTTAAAGTGACGCCTAGAACGTGCATGGAGCAGAGGGACCACCACGAGTTACTTTGTGAAAGAGGGCGGGGCTTCGAGTTTACCGTAAGATTCTCGTTATTGAAAATAGAAAGTAGCCGCGGTCTGACATGTTCTGACGAAAGCGAACGCAAATCTAGCAAATCCTTTTTCTTATCCTCATCCTCATCCTTCCATATTATAAGCGGCGTGGTGTGTCTGTCCGACTGTCTGGCACGTCCGACCGACGTCTGTTTGACCGGTGTTCAAATTTCCCGCAAGTTTTGACACCTTCAGTCGGAGCGCGTTATTGTTTCAACAATACACGAAGAAAGTCGCGGGAAAGCGAGTGGGGTTCAGGAAGAGCGCGCACACCATTGCGATCGTGTTGGGGCCACCGTAGCCGTTGCATATTGAGTCCTTTGAGCTAACTTCGTTGTTAATCGCGGTGGAACCACGCTAGCTGTTGCGTATTAAGTCTTTCAAGCTACCTTCGTTATAAGTCGAGGTGGGACCACACTAGCTTTAAAAGTGACGCCTAGAACGTGCATGGAGCAGAGGGACCACCACGAGTTACTTTGTGAAAGAGGGCGGGGCTTCGAGTTTACCGTAAGATTCTCGTTATTGAAAATAGAAAGTAGCCGCGGTCTGACATGTTCTGACGAAAGCGAACGCAAATCTAGCAAATCCTTTTTCTTATCCTCATCCTCATCCTTACATACTATAAGCGGCGGGGTGTCTGTCCGACTGTCTGGCACGTCCGACCGACGTCTGTTTGACCGGTGTTCAAATTTCCCGCAAGTTTTGACACCTTTAGTCGGAGCGCGTTATTGTTTCAACAATACACGAAGAAAGTCGCGGGAAAGCGAGTGGGGTTCAGGAAGAGCGCGCACACCATTGCGATCGTGTTGGGGCCACCCTAGCCGTTGCATATTGAGTCCTTTGAGCTAACTTCGTTGTTAATCGTGGTGGAACCACGCTAGCTGTTGCGTATTAAGTCTTCCAAGCTACCTTCGTTATAAGTCGAGGTGGGACCACACTAGCTTTTAAAGTGACGCCTAGAACGTGCATGGAGCAGAGGGACCACCACGAGTTACTTTGTGAAAGTGGGCGGGGCTTCGAGTTTACCGTAAGATTCTCGTTATTGAAAATAGAAAGTAGCCGCGGTCTGACATGTTCTGACGAAAGCGAACGCAAATCTAGCAAATCCTTTTTCTTATCCTCATCCTCATCCTTCCATATTATAAGCGGCGTGGTGTGTCTGTCCGACTGTCTGGCACGTCCGACCGACGTCTGTTTGACCGGTGTTCAAATTTCCCGCAAGTTTTGACACCTTCAGTCGGAGCGCGTTATTGTTTCAACAATACACGAAGAAAGTCGCGGGAAAGCGAGTGGGGTTCAGGAAGAGCGCGCACACCATTGCGATCGTGTTGGGGCCACCGTAGCCGTTGCATATTGAGTCCTTTGAGCTAACTTCGTTGTTAATCGCGGTGGAACCACGCTAGCTGTTGCGTATTAAGTCTTTCAAGCTACCTTCGTTATAAGTCGAGGTGGGACCACACTAGCTTTAAAAGTGACGCCTAGAACGTGCATGGAGCAGAGGGACCACCACGAGTTACTTTGTGAAAGAGGGCGGGGCTTCGAGTTTACCGTAAGATTCTCGTTATTGAAAATAGAAAGTAGCCGCGGTCTGACATGTTCTGACGAAAGCGAACGCAAATCTAGCAAATCCTTTTTCTTATCCTCATCCTCATCCTTACATACTATAAGCGGCGGGGTGTCTGTCCGACTGTCTGGCACGTCCGACCGACGTCTGTTTGACCGGTGTTCAAATTTCCCGCAAGTTTTGACACCTTTAGTCGGAGCGCGTTATTGTTTCAACAATACACGAAGAAAGTCGCGGGAAAGCGGGTGGGGTTCAGGAAGAGCGCGCACACCATTGCGATCGTGTTGGGGCCACCCTAGCCGTTGCATATTGAGTCCTTTGAGCTAACTTCGTTGTTAATCGTGGTGGAACCACGCTAGCTGTTGCGTATTAAGTCTTCCAAGCTACCTTCGTTATAAGTCGAGGTGGGACCACACTAGCTTTTAAAGTCACGCCTAGAACGTGCATGGAGCAGAGGGACCACCACGAGTTACTTTGTGAAAGTGGGCGGGGCTTCGAGTTTACCGTAAGATTCTCGTTATTGAAAATAGAAAGTAGCCGCGGTCTGACATGTTCTGACGAAAGCGAACGCAAATCTAGCAAATCCTTTTTCTTATCCTCATCCTCATCCTTCCATATTATAAGCGGCGTGGTGTGTCTGTCCGACTGTCTGGCACGTCCGACCGACGTCTGTTTGACCGGTGTTCAAATTTCCCGCAAGTTTTGACACCTTCAGTCGGAGCGCGTTATTGTTTCAACAATACACGAAGAAAGTCGCGGGAAAGCGAGTGGGGTTCAGGAAGAGCGCGCACACCATTGCGATCGTGTTGGGGCCACCCTAGCCGTTGCATATTGAGTCCTTTGAGCTAACTTCGTTGTTAATCGTGGTGGAACCACGCTAGCTGTTGCGTATTAAGTCTTCCAAGCTACCTTCGTTATAAGTCGAGGTGGGACCACACTAGCTTTTAAAGTCACGCCTAGAACGTGCATGGAGCAGAGAGACCACCACGAGTTACTTTGTGAAAGTGGGCGGGGCTTCGAGTTTACCGTAAGATTCTCGTTATTGAAAATAGAAAGTAGCCGCGGTCTGACATGTTCTGACGAAAGCGAACGCAAATCTAGCAAATCCTTTTTCTTATCCTCATCCTCATCCTTCCATATTATAAGCGGCGTGGTGTGTCTGTCCGACTGTCTGGCACGTCCGACCGACGTCTGTTTGACCGGTGTTCAAATTTCCCGCAAGTTTTGACACCTTCAGTCGGAGCGCGTTATTGTTTCAACAATACACGAAGAAAGTCGCGGGAAAGCGAGTGGGGTTCAGGAAGAGCGCGCACACCATTGCGATCGTGTTGGGGCCACCCTAGCCGTTGCATATTGAGTCCTTTGAGCTAACTTCGTTGTTAATCGTGGTGGAACCACGCTAGCTGTTGCGTATTAAGTCTTCCAAGCTACCTTCGTTATAAGTCGAGGTGGGACCACACTAGCTTTTAAAGTGACGCCTAGAACGTGCATGGAGCAGAGGGACCACCACGAGTTACTTTGTGAAAGTGGGCGGGGCTTCGAGTTTACCGTAAGATTCTCGTTATTGAAAATAGAAAGTAGCCGCGGTCTGACATGTTCTGACGAAAGCGAACGCAAATCTAGCAAATCCTTTTTCTTATCCTCATCCTCATCCTTCCATATTATAAGCGGCGTGGTGTGTCTGTCCGACTGTCTGGCACGTCCGACCGACGTCTGTTTGACCGGTGTTCAAATTTCCCGCAAGTTTTGACACCTTCAGTCGGAGCGCGTTATTGTTTCAACAATACACGAAGAAAGTCGCGGGAAAGCGAGTGGGGTTCAGGAAGAGCGCGCACACCATTGCGATCGTGTTGGGGCCACCCTAGCCGTTGCATATTGAGTCCTTTGAGCTAACTTCGTTGTTAATCGTGGTGGAACCACGCTAGCTGTTGCGTATTAAGTCTTCCAAGCTACCTTCGTTATAAGTCGAGGTGGGACCACACTAGCTTTTAAAGTGACGCCTAGAACGTGCATGGAGCAGAGGGACCACCACGAGTTACTTTGTGAAAGTGGGCGGGGCTTCGTGTTTACCGTAAGATTCTCGTTATTGAAAATAGAAAGTAGCCGCGGTCTGACATGTTCTGACGAAAGCGAACGCAAATCTAGCAAATCCTTTTTCTTATCCTCATCCTCATCCTTCCATATTATAAGCGGCGTGGTGTGTCTGTCCGACTGTCTGGCACGTCCGACCGACGTCTGTTTGACCGGTGTTCAAATTTCCCGCAAGTTTTGACACCTTCAGTCGGAGCGCGTTATTGTTTCAACAATACACGAAGAAAGTCGCGGGAAAGCGAGTGGTGCTCAGGAAGAGCGCGCACACCATTTCGATCGTGTTGGGGCCACCCTAGCCGATGCATATTGAGTCCTTTGAGCTAACTTCGTTGTTAATCGTGGTGGAACCACGCTAGCTGTTGCGTATTAAGTCTTCCAAGCTACCTTCGTTATAAGTCGAGGTGGGACCACACTAGCTTTTAAAGTGACGCCTAGAACGTGCATGGAGCAGAGGGACCACCACGAGTTACTTTGTGAAAGTGGGCGGGGCTTCGAGTTTACCGTAACTTTCTCGTTATTGAAAATAGAAAGTAGCCGCGGTCTGACATGTTCTGACGAAAGCGAACGCAAATCTAGCAAATCCTTTTTCTTATCCTCATCCTCATCCTTACATATTATAAGCGGCGGGGTGTCTGTCCGACTGTCTGGCACGTCCGACCGACGTCTGTTTGACCGGTGTTCAAATTTGCCGCAAGTTTTGACACCTTCAGTCAGAGCGCGTTATTGTTTCAACAATACACGAAGAAAGTCGCGGGAAAGTGAATGGGGTACAGGAAGAGCGCGCACACCATTGCGATCGTGTTGGGGCCACCCTAGCCGTTGCATATTGAGTCCTTTGAGCTAACTTCGTTGTTAATCGTGGTGGGACCACGCTAGCTGTTGCGTATTAAGTCTTTCAAGCTACCTTCGTTATGAGTCGAGGTGGGACCACACTAGCTTTTAAAGTGACGCCTAGAACGTGCATGGAGCAGAGGGACCACCACGAGTTACTTTGTGAAAGTGGGCGGGGCTTTGAGTTTACCGTAAGATTCTCGTTATTGAAAATAGAAAGTAGCCGCGGTCTGACATGTTCTGACGAAAGCGAACGCAAATCTAGCAAATCCTTTTTCTTATCCTCATCCTCATCCTTCCATATTATAAGCGGCGTGGTGTGTCTGTCCGACTGTCTGGCACGTCCGACCGACGTCTGTTTGACCGGTGTTCAAATTTCCCGCAAGTTTTGACACCTTCAGTCGGAGCGCGTTATTGTTTCAACAATACACGAAGAAAGTCGCGGGAAAGCGAGTGGTGCTCAGGAAGAGCGCGCACACCATTTCGATCGTGTTGGGGCCACCCTAGCCGATGCATATTGAGTCCTTTGAGCTAACTTCGTTGTTAATCGTGGTGGAACCACGCTAGCTGTTGCGTATTAAGTCTTCCAAGCTACCTTCGTTATAAGTCGAGGTGGGACCACACTAGCTTTTAAAGTGACGCCTAGAACGTGCATGGAGCAGAGGGACCACCACGAGTTACTTTGTGAAAGTGGGCGGGGCTTCGAGTTTACCGTAACTTTCTCGTTATTGAAAATAGAAAGTAGCCGCGGTCTGACATGTTCTGACGAAAGCGAACGCAAATCTAGCAAATCCTTTTTCTTATCCTCATCCTCATCCTTACATATTATAAGCGGCGGGGTGTCTGTCCGACTGTCTGGCACGTCCGACCGACGTCTGTTTGACCGGTGTTCAAATTTGCCGCAAGTTTTGACACCTTCAGTCAGAGCGCGTTATTGTTTCAACAATACACGAAGAAAGTCGCGGGAAAGTGAATGGGGTACAGGAAGAGCGCGCACACCATTGCGATCGTGTTGGGGCCACCCTAGCCGTTGCATATTGAGTCCTTTGAGCTAACTTCGTTGTTAATCGTGGTGGGACCACGCTAGCTGTTGCGTATTAAGTCTTTCAAGCTACCTTCGTTATGAGTCGAGGTGGGACCACACTAGCTTTTAAAGTGACGCCTAGAACGTGCATGGAGCAGAGGGACCACCACGAGTTACTTTGTGAAAGTGGGCGGGGCTTTGAGTTTACCGTAAGATTCTCGTTATTGAAAATAGAAAGTAGCCGCGGTCTGACATGTTCTGACGAAAGCGAACGCAACTCTAGCAAATCCTTTTTCTTATCCTCATCCTCATCCTTACATATTATAAGCGGCGGGGTGTCTGTCCGACTGTCTGGCACGTCCGACCGACGTCTGTTTGACCGGTGTTCAAATTTCCCGCAAGTTTTGACACCTTGAGTCGGAGCGCGTTATTGTTTCAACAATACACGAAGAAAGTCGCGGGAAAGCGAGTGGGGTTCAGGAAGAGCGCGCACACCATTGCGATCGTGTTGGGGCCACCGTAGCCGTTGCATATTGAGTCCTTTGAGCTAACTTCGTTGTTAATCGCGGTGGAACCACGCTAGCTGTTGCGTATTAAGTCTTTCAAGCTACCTTCGTTATAAGTCGAGGTGGGACCACACTAGCTTTTAAAGTGACGCCTAGAACGTGCATGGAGCAGAGGGACCACCACGAGTTACTTTGTGAAAGAGGGCGGGGCTTCGAGTTTACCGTAAGATTCTCGTTATTGAAAATAGAAAGTAGCCGCGGTCTGACACGTTCTGACGAAAGCGAACGCAAATCTAGCAAATCCTTTTTCTTATCCTCATCCTCATCCTTACATACTATAAGCGGCGGGGTGTCTGTCCGACTGTCTGGCACGTCCGACCGACGTCTGTTTGACCGGTGTTCAAATTTCCCGCAAGTTTTGACACCTTTAGTCGGAGCGCGTTATTGTTTCAACAATACACGAAGAAAGTCGCGGGAAAGCGAGTGGGGTTCAGGAAGAGCGCGCACACCATTGCGATCGTGTTGGGGCCACCCTAGCCGTTGCATATTGAGTCCTTTGAGCTAACTTCGTTGTTAATCGTGGTGGAACCACGCTAGCTGGTGCGTATTAGGTCTTTCAAGCTACCTTCGTTATAAGTCGAGGTGGGACCACACTAGCTTTTAAAGTGACGCCTAGAACGTGCATGGAGCAGAGGGACCACCACGAGTTACTTTGTGAAAGTGGGCGGGGCTTCGAGTTTACCGTAAGATTCTCGTTATTGAAAATAGAAAGTAGCCGCGGTCTGACATGTTCTGACGAAAGCGAACGCAAATCTAGCAAATCCTTTTTCTTATCCTCATCCTCATCCTTCCATATTATAAGCGGCGTGGTGTGTCTGTCCGACTGTCTGGCACGTCCGACCGACGTCTGTTTGACCGGTGTTCAAATTTCCCGCAAGTTTTGACACCTTCAGTCGTAGCGCGTTATTGTTTCAACAATACACGAAGAAAGTCGCGGGAAAGCGAGTGGGGTTCAGGAAGAGCGCGCACACCATTGCGATCGTGTTGGGGCCACCGTAGCCGTTGCATATTGAGTCCTTTGAGCTAACTTCGTTGTTAATCGCGGTGGAACCACGCTAGCTGTTGCGTATTAAGTCTTTCAAGCTACCTTCGTTATAAGTCGAGGTGGGACCACACTAGCTTTTAAAGTGACGCCTAGAACGTGCATGGAGCAGAGGGACCACCACGAGTTACTTTGTGAAAGAGGGCGGGGCTTCGAGTTTACCGTAAGAGTCTCGTTATTGAAAATAGAAAGTAGCCGCGGTCTGACATGTTCTGACGAAAGCGAACGCAAATCTAGCAAATCCTTTTTCTTATCCTCATCCTCATCCTTACATACTATTAGCGGCGGGGTGTCTGTCCGACTGTCTGGCACGTCCGACCGACGTCTGTTTGACCGGTGTTCAAATTTCCCGCAAGTTTTGACACCTTTAGTCGGAACGCGTTATTGTTTCAACAATACACGAAGAAAGTCGCGGGAAAGCGAGTGGGGTTCAGGAAGAGCGCGCACACCATTGCGATCGTGTTGGGGCCACCGTAGCCGTTGCATATTGAGTCCTTTGAGCTAACTTCGTTGTTAATCGCGGTGGAACCACGCTAGCTGTTGCGTATTAAGTCTTTCAAGCTACCTTCGTTATAAGTCGAGGTGGGACCACACTAGCTTTTAAAGTGACGCCTAGAACGTGCATGGAGCAGAGGGACCACCACGAGTTACTTTGTGAAAGAGGGCGGGGCTTCGAGTTTACCGTAAGATTCTCGTTATTGAAAATAGAAAGTAGCCGCGGTCTGACATGTTCTGACGAAAGCGAACGCAAATCTAGCAAATCCTTTTTCTTATCCTCATCCTCATCCTTCCATATTATAAGCGGCGTGGTGTGTCTGTCCGACTGTCTGGCACGTCCGACCGACGTCTGTTTGACCGGTGTTCAAATTTCCCGCAAGTTTTGACACCTTCAGTCGGAGCGCGTTATTGTTTCAACAATACACGAAGAAAGTCGCGGGAAAGCGAGTGGGGTTCAGGAAGAGCGCGCACACCATTGCGATCGTGTTGGGGCCACCGTAGCCGTTGCATATTGAGTCCTTTGAGCTAACTTCGTTGTTAATCGCGGTGGAACCACGCTAGCTGTTGCGTATTAAGTCTTTCAAGCTACCTTCGTTATAAGTCGAGGTGGGACCACACTAGCTTTTAAAGTGACGCCTAGAACGTGCATGGAGCAGAGGGACCACCACGAGTTACTTTGTGAAAGAGGGCGGGGCTTCAGAGTTTACCGTAAGAGTCTCGTTATTGAAAATAGAAAGTAGCCGCGGTCTGACATGTTCTGACGAAAGCGAACGCAAATCTAGCAAATCCTTTTTCTTATCCTCATCCTCATCCTTACATACTATTAGCGGCGGGGTGTCTGTCCGACTGTCTGGCACGTCCGACCGACGTCTGTTTGACCGGTGTTCAAATTTCCCGCAAGTTTTGACACCTTTAGTCGGAACGCGTTATTGTTTCAACAATACACGAAGAAAGTCGCGGGAAAGCGAGTGGGGTTCAGGAAGAGCGCGCACACCATTGCGATCGTGTTGGGGCCACCCTAGCCGTTGCATATTGAGTCCTTTGAGCTAACTTCGTTGTTAATCGTGGTGGAACCACGCTAGCTGTTGCGTATTAGGTCTTTCAAGCTACCTTCGTTATAAGTCGAGGTGGGACCACACTAGCTTTTAAAGTGACGCCTAGAACGTGCATGGAGCAGAGGGACCACCACGAGTTACTTTGTGAAAGAGGGCGGGGCTTCGAGTTTACCGTAAGAGTCTCGTTATTGAAAATAGAAAGTAGCCGCGGTCTGACATGTTCTGACGAAAGCGAACGCAAATCTAGCAAATCCTTTTTCTTATCCTCATCCTCATCCTTACATACTATAAGCGGCGGGGTGTCTGTCCGACTGTCTGGCATGTCCGACCGACGTCTGTTTGACCGGTGTTCAAATTTCCCGCAAGTTTTGACACCTTTAGTCGGAGCACGTTATTGTTTCAACAATACACGAAGAAAGTCGAGGGAAAGCGAGTGGGGTTCAGGAAGAGCGCGCACACCATTGCGATCGTGTTGGGGCCACCCTAGCCGTTGCATATTGAGTCCTTTGAGCTAACTTCGTTGTTAATCGTGGTGGAACCACGCTAGCTGTTGCGTATTAAGTCTTCCAAGCTACCTTCGTTATAAGTCGAGGTGGGACCACACTAGCTTTTAAAGTGACGCCTAGAACGTGCATGGAGCAGAGGGACCACCACGAGTTACTTTGTGAAAGTGGGCGGGGCTTCGAGTTTACCGTAAGTTTCTCGTTATTGAAAATAGAAAGTAGCCGCGGTCTGACATGTTCTGACGAAAGCGAACGCAAATCTAGCAAATCCCTTTTCTTATCCTCATCCTCATCCTTACATATTATAAGCGGCGGGGTGTCTGTCCGACTGTCTGGCACGTCCGACCGACGTCTGTTTGACCGGTGTTCAAATTTCCCGCAAGTTTTGACACCTTCAGTCAGAGCGCGTTATTGTTTCAACAATACACGAAGAAAGTCGCGGGAAAGTGAATGGGGTACAGGAAGAGCGCGCACACCATTGCGATCGTGTTGGGGCCACCCTAGCCGTTGCATATTGAGTCCTTTGAGCTAACTTCGTTGTTAATCGTGGTGGGACCACGCTAGCTGTTGCGTATTAAGTCTTTCAAGCTACCTTCGTTATGAGTCGAGGTGGGACCACACTAGCTTTTAAAGTGACGCCTAGAACGTGCATGGAGCAGAGGGACCACCACGAGTTACTTTGTGAAAGTGGGCGGGGCTTCGAGTTTACCGTAAGATTCTCGTTATTGAAAATAGAAAGTAGCCGCGGTCTGACATGTTCTGACGAAAGCGAACGCAACTCTAGCAAATCCTTTTTCTTATCCTCATCCTCATCCTTACATATTATAAGCGGCGGGTGTCTGTCCGACTGTCTGGCCCGTCCGACCGACGTCTGTTTGACCGGTGTTCAAATTTCCCGCAAGTTTTGACACCTTCAGTCGGAGCGCGTTATTGTTTCAACAATAAACGAAGGAAGTCGCGGGAGAACGAGTGGGGTCAAGAGAGGCCGCGCTCACCATTGGGATCGTGTTGGGGCCACCCTTGCCGTTGCATATTGAGTCGTTTGAGCTAACTTCGTTGTCAGTCGTGGTGGAACCACGCTAGCTGTGCGTATTAGGTGTTTCAAGCTACCTTCGTTATAAGTCGAGGTGGGACCACACTAGCTTTTAAAGTGACGCCTAGAACGTGCATGGAGCAGAGGGACCACCACGAGTTACTTTGTGAAAGTGGGCGGGGCTTCGAGTTTACCGTAAGATTCTCGTTATTGAAAATAGAAAGTAGCCGCGGTCTGACATGTTCTGACGAAAGCGAACGCAAATCTAGCAAATCCTTTTTCTTATCCTCATCCTCATCCTTACATATTATAAGCGGCGGGGTGTCTGTCCGACTGTCTGGCACGTCCGACCGACGTCTGTTTGACCGGTGTTCAAATTTCCCGCAAGTTTTGACACCTTTAGTCGGAGCACGTTATTGTTTCAACAATACACGAAGAAAGTCGAGGGAAAGCGAGTGGGGTTCAGGAAGAGCGCGCACACCATTGCGATCGTGTTGGGGCCACCCTAGCCGTTGCATATTGAGTCCTTTGAGCTAACTTCGTTGTTAATCGTGGTGGAACCACGCTAGCTGTTGCGTATTAAGTCTTCCAAGCTACCTTCGTTATAAGTCGAGGTGGGACCACACTAGCGTTTAAAGTGACGGGTAGAACGTGCATGGAGCAGAGGGATCTCCGCGAGTTACTTTGTGAAAGTGGGCGGGGCTTCGAGTTTGCCGTAAGTTTCTGGTTATTGAAAATAGAAAGTAGCCGCGGTCTGACATGTTCTGACGAAAGCGAACGCAAATCTAGCAAATCCCTTTTCTTATCCTCATCCTCATCCTTACATATTATAAGCGGCGGGGTGTCTGTCCGACTGTCTGGCACGTCCGACCGACGTCTGTTTGACCGGTGTTCAAATTTCCCGCAAGTTTTGACACCTTCAGTCAGAGCGCGTTATTGTTTCAACAATACACGAAGAAAGTCGCGGGAAAGTGAATGGGGTACAGGAAGAGCGCGCACACCATTGCGATCGTGTTGGGGCCACCCTAGCCGTTGCATATTGAGTCCTTTGAGCTAACTTCGTTGTTAATCGTGGTGGGACCACGCTAGCTGTTGCGTATTAAGTCTTTCAAGCTACCTTCGTTATGAGTCGAGGTGGGACCACACTAGCTTTTAAAGTGACGCCTAGAACGTGCATGGAGCAGAGGGACCACCACGAGTTACTTTGTGAAAGTGGGCGGGGCTTCGAGTTTACCGTAAGATTCTCGTTATTGAAAATAGAAAGTAGCCGCGGTCTGACATGTTCTGACGAAAGCGAACGCAACTCTAGCAAATCCTTTTTCTTATCCTCATCCTCATCCTTACATATTATAAGCGGCGGGGTGTCTGTCCGACTGTCTGGCCCGTCCGACCGACGTCTGTTTGACCGGTGTTCAAATTTCCCGCAAGTTTTGACACCTTCAGTCGGAGCGCGTTATTGTTTCAACAATAAACGAAGAAAGTCGCGGGAAAGCGAGTGGGGTTCAGGAAGAGCGCGCACACCATTGCGATCGTGTTGGGGCCACCCTAGCCGTTGCATATTGAGTCCTTTGAGCTAACTTCGTTGTGACTCGTGGTGGAACCACGCTAGCTGTTGCGTATTAGGTGTTTCAAGCTACCTTCGTTATAAGTCGAGGTGGGACCACACTAGCTTTTAAAGTGACGCCTAGAACGTGCATGGAGCAGAGGGACCACCACGAGTTACTTTGTGAAAGTGGGCGGGGCTTCGAGTTTACCGTAAGATTCTCGTTATTGAAAATAGAAAGTAGCCGCGGTCTGACATGTTCTGACGAAAGCGAACGCAAATCTAGCAAATCCTTTTTCTTATCCTCATCCTCATCCTTACATATTATAAGCGGCGGGGTGTCTGTCCGACTGTCTGGCACGTCCGACCGACGTCTGTTTGACCGGTGTTCAAATTTCCCGCAAGTTTTGACACCTTCAGTCGGAGCGCGTTATTGTTTCAACAATAAACGAAGAAAGTCGCGGGAAAGCGAGTGGGGTTCAGGAAGAGCGCGCACACCATCGCGATCGTGTTGGGGCCACCCTAGCCGTTGCATATTGAGTCCTTTGAGCTAACTTTGTTGTTAATCGTGGTGGAACCATGCTAGCGGTTGCGTATTAAGTCTTTCAAGCTACCTTCGTTATAAGTCGAGGTGGGACCACACTAGCTTTTAAAGTGACGCCTAGAACGTGCATGGAGCAGAGGGACCACCACGAGTTACTTTGTGAAAGTGGGCGGGGCTTCGAGTTTACCGTAAGATTCTCGTTATTGAAAATAGAAAGTAGCCGCGGTCTGACATGTTCTGACGAAAGCGAACGCAAATCTAGCAAATCCTTTTTCTTATCCTCATCCTCATCCTTACATATTATAAGCGGCGGGGTGTCTGTCCGACTGTCTGGCACGTCCGACCGACGTCTGTTTGACCGGTGTTCAAATTTCCCGCAAGTTTTGACACCTTCAGTCGGAGCGCGTTATTGTTTCAACAATAAACGAAGAAAGTCGCGGGAAAGCGAGTGGGGTTCAGGAAGAGCGCGCACACCATTGCGATCGTGTTGGGGCCACCCTAGCCGTTGCATATTGAGTCCTTTGAGCTAACTTCGTTGTTAATCGTGGTGGAACCATGCTAGCGGTTGCGTATTAAGTCTTTCAAGCTACCTTCGTTATAAGTCGAGGTGGGACCACACTAGCTTTTAAAGTGACGCCTAGAACGTGCATGGAGCAGAGGGACCACCACGAGTTACTTTGTGAAAGTGGGCGGGGCTTCGAGTTTACCGTAAGATTCTCGTTATTGAAAATAGAAAGTAGCCGCGGTCTGACATGTTCTGACGAAAGCGAACGCAAATCTAGCAAATCCTTTTTCTTATCCTCATCCTCATCCTTACATATTATAAGCGGCGGGGTGTCTGTCCGACTGTCTGGCACGTCCGACCGACGTCTGTTTGACCGGTGTTCAAATTTCCCGCAAGTTTTGACACCTTCAGTCGGAGCGCGTTATTGTTTCAACAATACACGAAGAAAGTCGCGGGAAAGCGAGTGGGGTTCAGGAAGAGCGCGCATACCATTGCGATCGTGTTGGGGCCACCCTAGCCGTTGCATATTGAGTCCTTTGAGCTAACTTCGTTGTGACTCGTGGTGGAACCACGCTAGCTGTTGCGTATTAGGTCTTTCAAGCTACCTTCGTTATAAGTCGAGGTGGGACCACACTAGCTTTTAAAGTGACGCCTAGAACGTGCATGGAGCAGAGGGACCACCACGAGTTACTTTGTGAAAGTGGGCGGGGCTTCGAGTTTACCGTAAGATTCTCGTTATTGAAAATAGAAAGTAGCCGCGGTCTGACATGTTCTGACGAAAGCGAACGCAAATCTAGCAAATCCTTTTTCTTATCCTCGTCCTCATCCTTACATATTATAAGCGGCGGGGTGTCTGTCCGACTGTCTGGCACGTCCGACCGACGTCTGTTTGACCGGTGTTCAAATTTCCCGCAAGTTTTGACACCTTCAGTCGGAGCGCGTTATTGTTTCAACAATAAACGAAGAAAGTCGCGGGAAAGCGAGTGGGGTTCAGGAAGAGCGCGCACACCATTGCGATCGTGTTGGGGCCACCCTAGCCGTTGCATATTGAGTCCTTTGAGCTAACTTCGTTGTGACTCGTGGTGGAACCACGCTAGCTGTTGCGTATTAGGTGTTTCAAGCTACCTTCGTTATAAGTCGAGGTGGGACCACACTAGCTTTTAAAGTGACGCCTAGAACGTGCATGGAGCAGAGGGACCACCACGAGTTACTTTGTGAAAGTGGGCGGGGCTTCGAGTTTACCGTAAGATTCTCGTTATTGAAAATAGAAAGTAGCCGCGGTCTGACATGTTCTGACGAAAGCGAACGCAAATCTAGCAAATCCTTTTTCTTATCCTCATCCTCATCCTTACATATTATAAGCGGCGGGGTGTCTGTCCGACTGTCTGGCACGTCCGACCGACGTCTGTTTGACCGGTGTTCAAATTTCCCGCAAGTTTTGACACCTTCAGTCGGAGCGCGTTATTGTTTCAACAATAAACGAAGAAAGTCGCGGGAAAGCGAGTGGGGTTCAGGAAGAGCGCGCACACCATTGCGATCGTGTTGGGGCCACCCTAGCCGTTGCATATTGAGTCCTTTGAGCTAACTTCGTTGTTAATCGTGGTGGAACCATGCTAGCGGTTGCGTATTAAGTCTTTCAAGCTACCTTCGTTATAAGTCGAGGTGGGACCACACTAGCTTTTAAAGTGACGCCTAGAACGTGCATGGAGCAGAGGGACCACCACGAGTTACTTTGTGAAAGTGGGCGGGGCTTCGAGTTTACCGTAAGATTCTCGTTATTGAAAATAGAAAGTAGCCGCGGTCTGACATGTTCTGACGAAAGCGAACGCAAATCTAGCAAATCCTTTTTCTTATCCTCATCCTCATCCTTACATATTATAAGCGGCGGGGTGTCTGTCCGACTGTCTGGCACGTCCGACCGACGTCTGTTTGACCGGTGTTCAAATTTCCCGCAAGTTTTGACACCTTCAGTCGGAGCGCGTTATTGTTTCAACAATAAACGAAGAAAGTCGCGGGAAAGTGAATGGGGTTCAGGAAGAGCGCGCACACCATCGCGATCGTGTTGGGGCCACCTAGCCGTTGCATATTGAGTCCTTTGAGCTAACTTTGTTGTTAATCGTGGTGGAACCATGCTAGCTGTTGCGTATTAAGTCTTTCAAGCTACCTTCGTTATAAGTCGAGGTGGGACCACACTAGCTTTTAAAGTGACGCCTAGAACGTGCATGGAGCAGAGGGACCACCACGAGTTACTTTGTGAAAGTGGGCGGGGCTTCGAGTTTACCGTAAGATTCTCGTTATTGAAAATAGAAAGTAGCCGCGGTCTGACATGTTCTGACGAAAGCGAACGCAAATCTAGCAAATCCTTTTTCTTATCCTCATCCTCATCCTTACATATTATAAGCGGCGGGTGTGTCTGTCCGACTGTCTGGCACGTCCGACCGACGTCTGTTTGACCGGTGTTCAAATTTCCCGCAAGTTTTGACACCTTCAGTCGGAGCGCGTTATTGTTTCAACAATACACGAAGAAAGTCGCGGGAAAGCGAGTGGGGTTCAGGAAGAGCGCGCACACCATTGCGATCGTGTTGGGGCCACCCTAGCCGTTGCATATTGAGTCCTTTGAGCTAACTTCGTTGTGACTCGTGGTGGAACCACGCTAGCTGTTGCGTATTAGGTCTTTCAAGCTACCTTCGTTATAAGTCGAGGTGGGACCACACTAGCTTTTAAAGTGACGCCTAGAACGTGCATGGAGCAGAGGGACCACCACGAGTTACTTTGTGAAAGTGGGCGGGGCTTCGAGTTTACCGTAAGATTCTCGTTATTGAAAATAGAAAGTAGCCGCGGTCTGACATGTTCTGACGAAAGCGAACGCAAATCTAGCAAATCCTTTTTCTTATCCTCGTCCTCATCCTTACATATTATAAGCGGCGGGGTGTCTGTCCGACTGTCTGGCACGTCCGACCGACGTCTGTTTGACCGGTGTTCAAATTTCCCGCAAGTTTTGACACCTTGAGTCGGAGCGCGTTATTGTTTCAACAATACACGAAGAAAGTCGCGGGAAAGTGAATGGGGTACAGGAAGAGCGCGCACACCATTGCGATCGTGTTGGGGCCACCCTAGCCGTTGCATATTGAGTCCTTTGAGCTAACTTCTTTGTTAATCGTGGTGGAACCACGCTAGCTGTTGCGTATTAAGTCTTTCAAGCTACCTTCGTTATAAGTCGAGGTGGGACCACACTAGCTCTTAAAGTGACGCCTAGAACGTGCATGGAGCAGAGGGACCACCACGAGTTACTTTGTGAAAGTGGGCGGGGCTTCGAGTTTACCGTAAGATTCTCGTTATTGAAAATAGAAAGTAGCCGCGGTCTGACATGTTCTGACGAAAGCGAACGCAAATCTAGCAAATCCTTTTTCTTATCCTCATCCTCATCCTTACATATTATAAGCGGCGTGGTGTGTCTGTCCGACTGTCTGGCACGTCCGACCGACGTCTGTTTGACCGGTGTTCAAATCTCCCGCACATTTTGACACCTTCAGTCCGAGCGCGTTATTGTTGCAACAATACACACAGAAAGTCGCGGGAAAGTGAATGGGGTTCAGGAAGAGCGCGCACACCATTGCGATCGTGTTGGGGCCACCCTAGCCGTTGCATATTGAGTCCTTTAAGCTAACTTCGTTGTGAACCGTGGCGGAACCACCCTAGCTGTTGCGTATTAGGTCCTTCAAGCTACCTTCGTTATAAATCGAGGTGGGACCACACTAGCTATTAAAGTGACGCCTAGAACGTGCATGGAGCAGAGGGACCACCACGAGTTACTTTGTGAAAGAGGGCGGGGCTTCGAGTTTACCGTAAGATTCTCGTTATTGAAAATAGAAAGTAGCCGCGGTCTGACATGTTCTGACGAAAGCGAACGCAAATCTAGCAAATCCTTTTTCTTATCCTCATCCTCATCCTTACATATTATAAGCGGCGGGGTGTCTGTCCGACTGTCTGGCACGTCCGACCGACGTCTGTTTGACCGGTGTTCAAATTTCCCGCAAGTTTTGACACCTTCAGTCGGAGCGCGTTATTGTTTCAACAATACACGAAGAAAGTCGCGGGAAAGCGAGTGGGGTTCAGGAAGAGCGCGCACACCATTGCGATCGTGTTGGGGCCACCCTAGCCGTTGCATATTGAGTCCTTTGAGCTAACTTCGTTGTGACTCGTGGTGGAACCACGCTAGCTGTTGCGTATTAGGTCTTTCAAGCTACCTTCGTTATAAGTCGAGGTGGGACCACACTAGCTTTTAAAGTGACGCCTAGAACGTGCATGGAGCAGAGGGACCACCACGAGTTACTTTGTGAAAGTGGGCGGGGCTTCGAGTTTACCGTAAGATTCTCGTTATTGAAAATAGAAAGTAGCCGCGGTCTGACATGTTCTGACGAAAGCGAACGCAAATCTAGCAAATCCTTTTTCTTATCCTCATCCTCATCCTTACATATTATAAGCGGCGGGGTGTCTGTCCGACTGTCTGGCACGTCCGACCGACGTCTGTTTGACCGGTGTTCAAATTTCCCGCAAGTTTTGACACCTTCAGTCGGAGCGCGTTATTGTTTCAACAATAAACGAAGAAAGTCGCGGGAAAGCGAGTGGGGTTCAGGAAGAGCGCGCACACCATTGCGATCGTGTTGGGGCCACCCTAGCCGTTGCATATTGAGTCCTTTGAGCTAACTTCGTTGTGACTCGTGGTGGAACCACGCTAGCTGTTGCGTATTAGGTCTTTCAAGCTACCTTCGTTATAAGTCGAGGTGGGACCACACTAGCTTTTAAAGTGACGCCTAGAACGTGCATGGAGCAGAGGGACCACCACGAGTTACTTTGTGAAAGTGGGCGGGGCTTCGAGTTTACCGTAAGATTCTCGTTATTGAAAATAGAAAGTAGCCGCGGTCTGACATGTTCTGACGAAAGCGAACGCAAATCTAGCAAATCCTTTTCTTATCCTCATCCTCATCCTTACATATTATAAGGGGCGGGGTGTCTGTCCGACTGTCTGGCACGTCCGACCGACGTCTGTTTGACCGGTGTTCAAATTTCCCGCAAGTTTTGACACCTTCAGTCGGAGCGCGTTATTGTTTCAACAATAAACGAAGAAAGTCGCGGGAAAGCGAGTGGGGTTCAGGAAGAGCGCGCACACCATTGCGATCGTGTTGGGGCCACCCTAGCCGTTGCATATTGAGTCCTTTGAGCTAACTTCGTTGTTAATCGTGGTGGAACCATGCTAGCGGTTGCGTATTAAGTCTTTCAAGCTACCTTCGTTATAAGTCGAGGTGGGACCACACTAGCTTTTAAAGTGACGCCTAGAACGTGCATGGAGCAGAGGGACCACCACGAGTTACTTTGTGAAAGTGGGCGGGGCTTCGAGTTTACCGTAAGATTCTCGTTATTGAAAATAGAAAGTAGCCGCGGTCTGACATGTTCTGACGAAAGCGAACGCAAATCTAGCAAATCCTTTTTCTTATCCTCATCCTCATCCTTACATATTATAAGCGGCGGGGTGTCTGTCCGACTGTCTGGCACGTCCGACCGACGTCTGTTTGACCGGTGTTCAAATTTCCCGCAAGTTTTGACACCTTCAGTCGGAGCGCGTTATTGTTTCAACAATAAACGAAGAAAGTCGCGGGAAAGCGAGTGGGGTTCAGGAAGAGCGCGCACACCATTGCGATCGTGTTGGGGCCACCCTAGCCGTTGCATATTGAGTCCTTTGAGCTAACTTCGTTGTTAATCGTGGTGGAACCATGCTAGCGGTTGCGTATTAGGTCTTTCAAGCTACCTTCGTTATAAGTCGAGGTGGGACCACACTAGCTTTTAAAGTGACGCCTAGAACGTGCATGGAGCAGAGGGACCACCACGAGTTACTTTGTGAAAGTGGGCGGGGCTTCGAGTTTACCGTAAGATTCTCGTTATTGAAAATAGAAAGTAGCCGCGGTCTGACATGTTCTGACGAAAGCGAACGCAAATCTAGCAAATCCTTTTTCTTATCCTCATCCTCATCCTTACATATTATAAGCGGCGGGGTGTCTGTCCGACTGTCTGGCACGTCCGACCGACGTCTGTTTGACCGGTGTTCAAATTTCCCGCAAGTTTTGACACCTTCAGTCGGAGCGCGTTATTGTTTCAACAATACACGAAGAAAGTCGCGGGAAAGCGAGTGGGGTTCAGGAAGAGCGCGCACACCATTGCGATCGTGTTGGGGCCACCCTAGCCGTTGCATATTGAGTCCTTTGAGCTAACTTCGTTGTGACTCGTGGTGGAACCACGCTAGCTGTTGCGTATTAGGTCTTTCAAGCTACCTTCGTTATAAGTCGAGGTGGGACCACACTAGCTTTTAAAGTGACGCCTAGAACGTGCATGGAGCAGAGGGACCACCACGAGTTACTTTGTGAAAGTGGGCGGGGCTTCGAGTTTACCGTAAGATTCTCGTTATTGAAAATAGAAAGTAGCCGCGGTCTGACATGTTCTGACGAAAGCGAACGCAAATCTAGCAAATCCTTTTTCTTATCCTCGTCCTCATCCTTACATATTATAAGCGGCGGGGTGTCTGTCCGACTGTCTGGCACGTCCGACCGACGTCTGTTTGACCGGTGTTCAAATTTCCCGCAAGTTTTGACACCTTGAGTCGGAGCGCGTTATTGTTTCAACAATACACGAAGAAAGTCGCGGGAAAGTGAATGGGGTACAGGAAGAGCGCGCACACCATTGCGATCGTGTTGGGGCCACCCTAGCCGTTGCATATTGAGTCCTTTGAGCTAACTTCTTTGTTAATCGTGGTGGAACCATGCTAGCTGTTGCGTATTAAGTCTTTCAAGCTACCTTCGTTATAAGTCGAGGTGGGACCACACTAGCTTTTAAAGTGACGCCTAGAACGTGCATGGAGCAGAGGGACCACCACGAGTTACTTTGTGAAAGTGGGCGGGGCTTCGAGTTTACCGTAAGATTATCGTTATTGAAAATAGAAAGTAGCCGCGGTCTGACATGTTCTGACGAAAGCGAACGCAAATCTAGCAAATCCTTTTTCTTATCCTCATCCTCATCCTTACATATTATAAGCGGCGTGGTGTGTCTGTCCGACTGTCTGGCACGTCCGACCGACGTCTGTTTGACCGCTGTTCAAATTTCCCGCAAGTTTTGACACCTTCAGTCCGAGCGCGTTATTTTTTCAACAATACACAAAGAAAGTTGCGGGAAAGTGAGTGGGGTTCAGGAAGAGCGCGCACACCATTGCGATCGTGTTGGGGCCACCCTAGCCGTTGCATATTGAGTCCTTTGAGCTAACTTCGTTGTGACTCGTGGTGGAACCACCCTAGCTGTTGCGTATTAAGTCCTTCAAGCTACCTTCGTTATAAGTCGAGGTGGGACCACACTAGCTTTTAAAGTGACGCCTAGAACGTGCATGGAGCAGAGGGACCACCACGAGTTACTTTGTGAAAGTGGGCGGGGCTTCGAGTTTACCGTAAGATTCTCGTTATTGAAAATAGAAAGTAGCCGCGGTCTGACATGTTCTGACGAAAGCGAACGCAAATCTAGCAAATCCTTTTTCTTATCCTCATCCTCATCCTTACATATTATAAGCGGCGGGGTGTCTGTCCGACTGTCTGGCACGTCCGACCGACGTCTGTTTGACCGGTGTTCAAATTTCCCGCAAGTTTTGACACCTTGAGTCGGAGCGCGTTATTGTTCCAACAATACACGAAGAAAGTCGCGGGAAAGTGAATGGGGTACAGGAAGAGCGCGCACACCATTGCGATCGTGTTGGGGCCACCCTAGCCGTTGCATATTGAGTCCTTTGAGCTAACTTCGTTGTTAATCGTGGTGGAACCACGCTAGCTGTTGCGTATTAAGTCCTTCAAGCTACCTTCGTTATAAGTCGAGGTGGGACCACACTAGCTTTTAAAGTGACGCCTAGAACGTGCATGGAGCAGAGGGACCACCACGAGTTACTTTGTGAAAGTGGGCGGGGCTTCGAGTTTACCGTAAGATTCTCGTTATTGAAAATAGAAAGTAGCCGCGGTCTGACATGTTCTGACGAAAGCGAACGCAAATCTAGCAAATCCTTTTTCTTATCCCCATCCTCATCCTTACATATTATAAGCGGCGGGGTGTCTGTCCCACTGTCTGGCACGTCCGACCGACGTCTGTTTGACCGGTGTTCAAATTTCCCGCAAGTTTTGACACCTTGAGTCGGAGCGCGTTATTGTTTCAACAATACACGAAGAAAGTCGCGGGAAAGTGAATGGGGTACAGGAAGAGCGCGCACACCATTGCGATCGTGTTGGGGCCACCCTAGCCGTTGCATATTGAGTCCTTTGAGCTAACTTCGTTGTTAATCGTGGTGGAACCACGCTAGCTGTTGCGTATTAAGTCTTTCAAGCTACCTTCGTTATAAGTCGAGGTGGGACCACACTAGCTTTTAAAGTGACGCCTAGAACGTGCATGGAGCAGAGGGACCACCACGAGTTACTTTGTGAAAGTGGGCGGGGCTTCGAGTTTACCGTAAGATTCTCGTTATTGAAAATAGATAGTAGCCGCGGTCTGACATGTTCTGACGAAAGCGAACGCAAATCTAGCAAATCCTTTTTCTTATCCTCATCCTCATCCTTACATATTATAAGCGGCGTGGTGTGTCTGTCCGACTGTCTGGCACGTCCGACCGACGTCTGTTTGACCACTGTTCAAATTTCCCGCAAGTTTTGACACCTTCAGTCCGAGCGCGTTATTTTTTCAACAATACACAAAGAAAGTTGCGGGAAAGTGAGTGGGGTTCAGGAAGAGCGCGCACACCATTGCGATCGTGTTGGGGCCACCTAGCCGTTGCATATTGAGTCCTTTGAGCTAACTTCGTTGTTAATCGTGGTGGAACCACGCTGGCTTATGTAAGTCTTTCAAGTTTCCTTCGTTATAAGTCGAGGTGGGACCACACTAGCTTTTAGAGTGACGCCTAAAACGTGCATGGAGCTGAGGGACCACCACGAGTTACTTTGTGAATGTGGGCGGGGCTTCGAGTTTACCGTAAGGTTCGCGTTATAGGAAATAGAAAGTAGCCGCGGTCTGACATGTTCTAACGGAAACGAACCGAACGCGAATCTAGCAAGTCCTTTTTCTTATCCTCATCCTCATCCTTACATATTATAAGCGGCGTGGTGTGTCTGTCCGACTGTCTGGCACGTCCGACCGACGTCTGTTTGACCGCTGTTCAAATTTCCCGCAAGTTTTGACACCTTCAGTCCGAGCGCGTTATTTTTTCAACAATACACAAAAAAAGTTGCGGGAAAGTGAGTGGGGTTCAGGAAGAGCGCGCACACCATTGCGATCGTGTTGGGGCCACCCTAGCCGTTGCATATTGAGTTCTTTGAGCTAACTTCGTTGTTAATCGTGGTGGAACCACGCTAGCTGTTGCGTATTAAGTCTTTCAAGCTACCTTCGTTATAAGTCGAGGTGGGACCACACTAGCTTTTAAAGTGACGCCTAGAACGTGCATGGAGCAGAGGGACCACCACGAGTTACTTTGTGAAAGTGGGCGGGGCTTCGAGTTTACCGTAAGATTCTCGTTATTGAAAATAGATAGTAGCCGCGGTCTGACATGTTCTGACGAAAGCGAACGCAAATCTAGCAAATCCTTTTTCTTATCCTCATCCTCATCCTTACATATTATAAGCGGCGTGGTGTGTCTGTCCGACTGTCTGGCACGTCCGACCGACGTCTGTTTGACCACTGTTCAAATTTCCCGCAAGTTTTGACACCTTCAGTCCGAGCGCGTTATTTTTTCAACAATACACAAAGAAAGTTGCGGGAAAGTGAGTGGGGTTCAGGAAGAGCGCGCACACCATTGCGATCGTGTTGGGGCCACCCTAGCCGTTGCATATTGAGTCCTTTGAGCTAACTTCGTTGTTAATCGTGGTGGAACCACGCTAGCTTATGTAAGTCTTTCAAGCTTCCTTCGTTATAAGTCGAGGTGGGACCACACTAGCTTTTAGAGTGACGCCTAAAACGTGCATGGAGCTGAGGGACCACCACGAGTTACTTTGTGAATGTGGGCGGGGCTTCGAGTTTACCGTAAGGTTCGCGTTATAGGAAATAGAAAGTAGCCGCGGTCTGACATGTTCTAACGGAAACGAACCGAACGCGAATCTAGCAAGTCCTTTTTCTTATCCTCATCCTCATCCTTACATATTATAAGCGGCGTGGTGTGTCTGTCCGACTGTCTGGCACGTCCGACCGACGTCTGTTTGACCGCTGTTCAAATTTCCCGCAAGTTTTGACACCTTCAGTCCGAGCGCGTTATTTTTTCAACAATACACAAAAAAAGTTGCGGGAAAGTGAGTGGGGTTCAGGAAGAGCGCGCACACCATTGCGATCGTGTTGGGGCCACCCTAGCCGTTGCATATTGAGTTCTTCGAGCTAACTTCGTTGTTAATCGTGGTGGAACCACGCTAGCTTATGTAAGTCTTTCAAGCTTCCTCCAATATAAGTCGAGGTGGAACCACACTAGCTTTTAGAGTGACGCCTAGAACGTGCATGGAGCTGAGGGACCACCACGAGTTACTTTGTGAAAGTGGGCGGGGCTTCTAGTTTACCGTAAGGTTCGCGTTATAGGAAATAGAAAGTAGCCGCGGTCTGACGTGTTCTAACGGAAGCGAACGCAAATCTAGCAAATCCTTTCTCTGATCCTCATCCTCATCCTTACATATTATAAGCGACGGGGTGTCTGTCCGACTGTCAGGCACGTTCGACCGACGTCTGCTTGACCGGTGTTCAAATTTCCCGCAAGTTTTGACACCTTCAGTCGGAGCGCGTTATTGTTTCAACAATACGCAACAAAGTCGCGGAAAGTGAGTGGGGTTCAGGAACAGCGCGCATACCATTGCGATCGTGTTGGGACCACCCTAGCCGTTGCATATTGAGTCCTTTGAGCTAACTTCGTTATGAATCGAGATGGGACCAAACTAGCTATTAAAGTTACGCCTAGGACGTGCATGGAGCTGAGGGACCACCACGAGTTACTTTGTGAAAGTGGGCGGGGCTTCGAGTTTACCGTAAGATTATCGTTATTGAAAATAGAAAGTAGCCGCGGCCTGGCCTGTTTTAACGAAAGCGAACGCGAATCTAGCAAATCCTCACCCTTATCCTTATCCTCATGTATAAAAATGGGCGTGGTGATGTGTCTGACCACCAAAGCTGTTGCATATGGAGTTTTTTAGCTTTCCATTGAACTAGGTCGTATTAGGGAGTATTGGGTGGAGTATCCTAGGCTTCATAAATCTACCTCCATGTCACATAGTGGTGCACAGTCCTATCTCTATTCTCGCAGAGTATGTTTCACCATAATGTGTTTCTGAGCAACTATCTGTTCGTATTCACGCATGCACGGGTGAATAAATGACACTCAAAAATTTCAGAATTTTTATCATACAGTAGAGAACGATAATGTTCTGCCAATTTGGAGAACGTCGTAGAAAAGGAGTAGAGGTTTAGAAGGAGCACGCACAGTGCTCTGGAAAGTGAGTAAGTGGTCTATTAACAGCGCGCACAGTGTCATGGAAGGTGAATAGGGGTTCACAAAAAGCGTGCCGTGTCGTTTGTAGGGAGTAGGGGTACAGGAGGAGCCCGTTTAGCGTCGTGTAAGTAAATAGAGGTTAAGGAGGCGCGCAAAGAAGTCTTGGGAAACGATTTGGACACTATGAGAAGCGCGCAGGTGGACTTGACAGTGAATGGAGGTTTGGGAGGAACGCGCACGGGTTCAGAAAGAGTGCGCAAAGTCGTGAGAAGTAATTCGAGATTAAAGAGGACCGAGCACAAATTTGAAGAAAAAAGTTATATTTTGAAAGGTGCCCACCCAGGGTTAGGAGAAGTTAGTGGGATCTCAGAATGTGCGCGCAGTGTCGCTGGAGGGATTTGGGTTACAGGAAGAGCGCGCAAAAGGAATTCGATGGTGAATAGGTTTAGGGAGTTACCGTACGGGTTTAGGTATAGCGCGCGCTTTGTCGTGAGGTGACTACAAGTAGGACAGGAGTGCGCATGAAAAGCCCATACTCAGATATTCGTGGGGAAGTTCCCGAGAACGACAGCAGAACTTCCCTCGAAACAACTGGGGAACTTCCCCCGAATTGGGGGGAAGCGAAGGGGACGTCTCGACAGCAGAGTAATGGGGGAAGTTCCCACAGCAGGAGTCCTCTTGTTGTCCCGCAGGTCTTCCCGCGACCTTCCGACTGCAGATCTTCCCATTGTTCAATGATTGATCGAAAATCAGCTTGCTAGAACCCGCTGTTTTCGACAGTCTCCTGCTCCTGAAAAACTGCGATCGGTCCAAAAATATTCACTTTTGACTAATGGTTATAGAGAAGCCTATTAGCTCCTCTGAAAACCAGGCAGAGATGCCTTACGCAGTCCTTGAGTGGCAGATCTACCCCCTCAACTTGCAAAGTGCGAGACCACCTCGCGACTAGCCCGTCTGTATCACCGTGTACGCTGCGGCTTTGTTTTCGCGTTCATCATGTTCGGGGGGAGGCCATGGGAACAACCGTGAAGCGAACTTCCCTTGTTCTCCCCCCGAGTTGACTGTTTCAAACGCCCTGTCGTTGTGAATAATTCGAGGGGAGAGGGGCGAGACGTTCCCCTCCGGACGGACATCTTGCGCCTCTCCCCTCGACCGAGTGATAACGACCAAATCAGGTCTATTGTCCTCGGGAACTTCCCCACAAATATCTGAGTAAAGTGGTTAGTGTATTTGGAGGAGCCCTGATAGCGTTTTAGAAAGTGAGTGGGGTTTCAGGCAGAGCGCTGGCAGAGTCGTCGGAAGTGATAAGGAGTTGAAGAGGAGCGTGCGAAACGTCGTCAAAGATGAGTTGTGGTATAGGAAGAGCGCGAAACGTGTAACAGACGCGGAGTAGGGATTTAGGAGAAGCGTGTACTATGGTATGGAAAAAGAGATTCGGTTTTTGAGCACGCACAGTGTAGTGATTTGGGGGGGGGTACAGTAGGGGCTCGCACAGTATCACAGTGTTTTGGAGAGCAAACGGTGGTTCATGAAAAGTCCGCACGATGTGCTGTATTGTGAACAGAGTTTGGTAAGAGCGCGCAGTGTCTGGGGAAGTAAGCAGGGTTTGAAGAGGAGCGCACAACGTCTAGGACACTGATTACGCAATGGAGGCGGTGCGCACACCATTGTGGGAAGTGTAAAAGGGTTTATAAGGAGCGCGCACAACGTCGGAGAAGAGGACTAGATTTTTTAGGTATGGAGGCACACCATTGTTGAAGAGGTATACTGGTTTAAGGGGAGCGCGCTAAACGTGTGGAAGTGATTAGGTTTTGAAGGGGTGTACGCACGCCATTGTAAAACGTTTACAGAAGTTTAAGAGGAGCGCGCACACGGTCGATGAAGGTGTATAGGTGTTCAGGAGGAGCGCGCAAAAAGTCGATGAAAGTGATTGGGGTTCAAAGGGGTAAGCGCACATCAGTAGAAAAGATGTGTAGGGGTTCGGTTTGAGCCCGCACAGCGTCCGGGAGAGTGTTTTGAGCTTGGAAGGAAGTGCACATCCTATTTTTCGGAGGTGTATAGGGGTTAAGGAAAAGCGAATCGTTGAGGAAAATCACTAGAATTTGAAAAGGTGTGCGTACACCACTTCGAAAGGTGTATAATGAATAAGGAGGAGCGAGAACAAGGTTTGGGATAGCGATTGGGGGTGTGCAGACCCCTCCGTTCAAAGTCTCCGCTTGAAGTTGTATAGGGCTTGAAAAGGAGCGCACACAACGTCGGGAAATGATTAGAAATTGAATGAATCTGCGAACACACTCACTGAAGAAGTATAGGATTCGAGAGGATTGAGTGTAAACCTTCTTAATAGGCAGAGGTGCGGAAGCTGCAGGAGCGAGCGCGCAACATCAGTGAGATTGTGGGTATAATATCAAAATGTTTTCGCGTGGCAGCTTGAGGAATCTGATGACTTTCTTGAAACTGCCTGCATTGGAAGAAATGATTCCACAGAAATCGCACAGATAAGTTGTGTGATTTGTAGGAGAGGGTAAATAAGGAGAGGGGAGTGCATTCTGAGCATCAGCTTTCATTTTTGACTCGCCATATGAATGAGAAAGGCAGCCGATTGGCGACCTTGAGGCAAACATATCGGACTTTTCATTTACACTTGATTTCTTTGCACAATCCTGTATGAGTTTGTCTGAAAGCAGGGAAAATACGAGACACTACTTAAAAACTTTACATTTTGACAAAACACCAGTTGCGGCTGTCAAGTATGGCGAAATATCACCTCTGATAGCGATGATCAGAAAAAAGACGCTCACTTCTACCAAGCTGCAAAGATCTTCAGCAAAGCCCGGTCTTTATGATGAGTGGAAATCGAACGCCGCGCAGCGGCGTGAGTGCATGTGCGAGCGCCGCGAAGCGGCGCGAGTGCCAGTTTCGTTGAACACCGCGAAGCGGTGTGAGACGAAACTGGTGTAAGATAATTGCTGGTACCGGGCCTGGGAATCAGCGTGGCACTGCGATAATGTCCGAGGAGTTACTGACCCCAACCTTGCTTGCCGGACTTCCGTATTACTACCCCTTCCCCCCCCCCCCAAGAAAATATTCCCTCATCTCCAAGCTGGCGTAGCTTTCTTTCTATCTTCTGCCGAAGAATGGGCTCACCTTGGGCTCATCTGGATTTTAATTTCTCACGATTTCCGAAGGCAATCCAGGTGTGTGGGCAAAAAGAATTCCGCCGCAACCAATTTTCTATGGCTTATTGGACCCGATGGAGTATTTGGAGAAAAGTTAAAGGCAGCAGACACGCTCAAAAATGGTATCGATTTTATGTCATAAATCGAATGTTTGAAGCTAGTAGTATGGGGCACTAACGGAAAACCAACGAAAACTGCATGCAAATACAGGAATAACGGCTGTTTTTGCTATAGCTGGGTAAAATTGGACTAATTATGTCCGAGCGGTTGTTAAGCAGCTAATATTAACGATAAAACGGTTGGCATAGCGAACCCAATAGACTCTTACAGTCTGTAATAGAACGATCACCTCGTTGGAAGCTTCAAAAACCAGCCGAAGTGACCGTATTCGTGTATTGAGGGGGCGTGGCTGAAAGCTCATGGGCGTGGCTGACGAAAATTGTTGACTCAAATTAAGTAGTTTCACTCTTTTTTGACGCTTCCATGGGCGTGAGCGTTGTACTAGGAGCCATACGACCCAAGTAATTATCTCAACAACTTCTTCGAGCGTGTCTGCTGCCTCTAAAGGCACAGTCCAACCTCAAGATCAAAATTTTGTTTTCTTCTTTATCTTAAAGAAAATTTTACGCTGATCACAACAGGGTCTCCAGAATCGCTCAGAAGTCACTACGAACGGAGTTATGGCCCCTCAAAGATTCTGAATTTGAACGGCGGGAAGTTCGCGGACGAGTTGTCTCGATGTCTTTTCTCGTTATTTGCAGCCATCGTTTTGAATCAGGTCACAAAATAAAGCCAGACCGAAAACAAATGGAAGAACATAGATTTGGAACAAAATCGATCGCGCTTCTTTTCCCTATTGAGACCGGTAGCTTGTCGGTGGGCGTTACCCATTTTTTCTTCCATGGGGGCGGGGTCGACTTTTTCCTTGCTTTTTCTCGCTTATTTGAGCGAATTGAGATTTCGCGTTCGGCAGGGGTGCTATATACGGCGACCGGAGTATAATATCAAAAATTACCCCTGAGCTTGGACTGTGGCTTTAATGGCAGGGTTCGCGATAAAAACGATTCTCGAGTTCCTCATGAGCTTGTAGATTTGGTCTTCACAGAAGTTAAAATAAGTGAAAAAACCCGGGAATTTTCGGGAAAAACTTTCAAAAACAAGGTATAACGGCTAATTACAGGTGTCGGTCGGCCCCCTAATTAACGAGATTTTCATTAATGAGTGTTTATGAGCCTTTATTTTGCTCTCAAAGGCAGTGTTCACGATGAATCTCACTTTCAATATCTCCACGGTTTACAGAAGGTCTGGTGCTCTACATAGCGAAGCACGCTTCAAAAGGACGCGAAAGTCGCGTTTTTGGGCCAGGATAGTCCTCCCTTATTTACGTTGATTTTTGAGCGTGGAGGAATAGACCGCTATGAAGGATGATAGCATTCAATGCAATCAAACGATCAGCTTACTTATCAGCACTTCCTTGACTTGATCCTTCCTGTAATCTGTGTCTTCATTTTTTCATATCGAAGGGGTGGATCTGGAGCACGGGGCGGTGCTGGTACACCAAAACGCTTGTTCGCAGCCGTGACTTTTTCACTCCCCTGCTCGTTTTCTATCGTTCCTTCGAAACTGGGAGATAAGGGTTCATCTCGCCTATCATTTCACTGCGGAAAGTCACCGATGATGATCATCTTGAAAGCTGCATCTAAAGTAGTCTGTAGTCACCAGAAGTGCTCAGAAATCCCTTTAGAAGCAAAACAATAGTTGACAAAACAGGCATTAAAAGACACAGTCCAACCTCAGGACCGATTTTTCGTTTCTCTGCCTATCTTGGAGAAAATTTCACGCTGATCACAATGGTGTCTCCAGAATCGGTCAGAACTCACTACGAACGGAGTTACGGCTCCTCAACAATTTAAATTTTGAACGGCTAGAAGTTCGCGGACGAGTTGCCTCGAGCCTGTATTTTCTCGTTATTCGCAGCCATCGTTCTGTAGCAGGCCAAAATATAAAGCCAGCCCGAAAACAAATCGAAGAACATAGATTTTGAATAAAATCATGCGCGCGTCTCTACCCTATAGAGGTCGGAAACCTGGCGGTGGGCGTTACCCATTTTTTCTTTCAAGGGGGCGTGGCCGACTTTTTCCTAGCCTTTTCTCGCTTATTTGAGCGAATTGAGATTTCGCGCTTGGCAGGGTTGCTATACACGGCAGCCGGAGTATAATATCAAAAATTACCTCTGAGGTTGGACTGTGCCTTTAAGGAAATCTCGATCCTTGTGGTCGGAAGGCCACCATTCAATAACTTGTTCCTGAGCGCTTTGTCTCCAATTTTTCACTTATTTCCAAATTTGTGATGGCCAGATCTACCTTTCTACGAGGGTAGCACAACAACCGATTTTATCGAGAACCCTGCCTTCAAAGGCAGTGTTCACGATGGAAATCGTTTTTCTGTTCTCCGCTAATCTTGGAAGCGGTCCCCGTGCTGATTCCAGTGATGTCTCTCGAATAGTTCTCAAACCTTGTGGGAACGGAGGTATGGTCCTTGAAAAATTGAGCTATGTATGCGAGCTGACCTGAGTAAAGAGAGAAGCTGAGAATGAAGGAAAGAACGGGGCTATTGATCGGAAACCATCGCTCGTCTTACGATCTCGAGTTTTCATTTGTTCACGTCGGAGGGCGTGCTTTGCGCTTTTAGGGTTTGCTTTGCGCTCAAAGTGGCAACTTCGGGCCCTTGTGGGGCTCTTCCTGGGTCGTTTTCATGTGTTCTTTTAACGTTAACGTTACAGTGTGCCCCTCCACTACGTATTCCTTGTGGAAACTGGAACAGATGTTTTATCACGAACACTGCCTTTAAGTGATTGGAAAACTTTCGAATTGGTCCACACCACGATCTTCGTTTGATTTGCGCGCAACGAAACAGGATCTTGATCAGGGGTGTGCGGCAATTGCCGTTTGCCGATTGCCGTTTGCCGGCCATTTTTGGGGTTTGCCGTTGCCGTTGCCGTTTGCCGAAATTTTCGTCTAAAACGGCAAATTTTCGGCAAAAATTCGTTGAAACAAGAAGATCTGCCCTCACCGCAGTCTCTGTGTTGATCAGCGATTTGGGGCTGCTACAATCAATTATTTTGACTAAATCCAGCTTCTGTTTCCTGCTCATTCAATGTATAATTGTACCCTTTCAATCGGTAAATTATGAAAACATCTCGACTGGGTAATCAGAGGAGTTCGTTCGAGTTCTAAAATGTTTGGGAGCCTCCAGATGTCTTTTTTTGATCATCAAATTCTTAGTCCTTTAAGAGTGCCAAAATCGCAAAAAAACTTTTCCAGAGGCTTACCGATTACTGCAAGTTCTAAGATTACAGAACCAAGTCATATCAAGGCTGTAGCGCAAAAGCAACCTTATTCAGACATATGAACCAGAGGAGAACTTGTGTATATACGATCACTTGTTGTCGGTTGGTTGGCTGATTGATGGTAATAATTGGGACAGGAAAATCATCAGCTCTGCAAACACTTTGTACGGCTTTTTAAAAGTTGAACAATATTCAAGGCGGTCATTGAAGGCAGTGGTCAATAATACCTTCGATTTCGAGATCATTTGCTGAAATGAAAGGTTGACTTAAAGGCACAGTCCAAGCTCAGGGACGAAATCTGAGAGTTCCACATAATTGTGAGGTAGACCCACCCCGTACAACACCTGCCAAGTGCGAGCTCTCAATGCCTCTGAATAAGCGAGATATAGGAGGAAGCCACCCTGGGGCGCCCACCCCCGGAAGCCACTTTGGCACGCCCCGTTTATGATCTTTCGAGCTCAATAGTGGTGAGATGAGAGATGATTTCTGATCAATATCCCCGTTCATCCCTACATTCTCAGCCTCTCTCTTTATTCTGATCGACTCGCATACATAGGTTGCAAATGACGGAAGTTACAAGCCCAGGAAGACTCGTCCACCATGATTCCGTAGCTCAATTTTTGAGGGGCCATAACTCCGTTCCTGGGGGTTTTAAACGATCTCAGAGATATCATTGGAATCAGCGTGGGACCGTTCTCAAGATAGGCATAAAACCTGAAAATCGATACTAAGGTTGGACTGTGCCTCCTATGACAGAGCTGGGTTTGCTAGGAAATGGTGTAAAGATGAAAAAAATGGAAAATCTTTGAAGACAACTATTAAAACCGCTTTCAACTTTCCACCAAAAATCCAAGGGTCTGAGACCCATTGCAACAACAGTGTGGGTAACCGACTCAAAACGAGCATGCATGAGCAATATACGCCCTGAAACTTGAACGTGGTGTACTCGCTCCAGCCTTTTCCTCGGTAGCTACAGGGGAGGCGAGTGGGGCCAGTAAACCAAACTCAAGTTTTAGGATAAATTTATTGCTTATTTCATTATTGCTGTAATTGACCTCGTGCCAGCTTGTGGGCCGAATACGCAGAAAGGGAAGAGCCCAAGAGCAGTACAGCTAGCTAGTGCACTGCACGCGGCGCTCCAGCGACGAAGTCAGCGCAGCGAACTTCCGTCGCGCGCGTCGCATGTACCAGTCAAACGCACCCCATTCTGTGCATTCAATCAACATGCCCCTCGGAGCTTTTGATTTGAAAATTCGAAGGCTGTTTTCGCCGTGAGCACTGCATTCGACTAGACTAGTCTCACCCCATTCCTGTAGCCTCACAAGACTAAGCATTTGATGGTAGTTTGAAGGGAGCGAAATTGAAATCCTTGAACCTACTTCTTGCTACTAACAGTAAAAATTGTGACTCCGGTTATACCCTGAACCGCGCGCTGCTGATCGCGGTGTGCACTGTCTTTTGCCATCAATCCCGACCAATCATAGTGTATTCACCCTTCTCTTCGCACCTCATTGTGGTACCAGGATCGCCCACAGTCTTTGGGTCGGCGCATACTCCCATCGCACCAAGCTTGCTTACGGTTCGGTGATCTTCCCCGGATCGACTAGGCTGGGACGCGCTGGCAGCAGGCTCCTCCCCGAAAATAATTCGCGGGCCTGTCACACTTTACACTGCTCAAGAAGACGCCCATCTTTTGAATCTCTAGCATTGATTTGTACAGAAACTTTAAATGGAGAGGAATTAATAGAATTATCGCCGGCGATGGAGAAGTTCATAGCCTTGTTGATCTTGGCAGTGACCCCTGTCAACCTGAGGCTTTTATGTGGCTTCTGATATATAGGATTTTTCTTCCTGTAAAGGCTATTGAAACGTCAGGCTCATAGTAACTGGTAGTTGTTGCATGGAATACGACACGATTAACAAGGAAGGGTCGCCTACATTAGATAGAGTTTCGGGATGTTTTTTTAATATGTTCTAGGGGGAGAACAGTGTTTCAATATCCCATACTTAAAATTTGCTAAATGCCTCAGACAGTCCCTAAAAAAGGTTCAAATTTGAACAAGGCCAGAACTCTTCGGCCAAAGTTATTAGAACTGATTTAACGATCGAATTACCTTTGTGTATGTTCAGAACAGATCAAAAATTGGGCAACAATGCATAATTTCTGGGGTGGTAGCAAACCTCTCGAAATCGCCACTTAACACGAACGTCAAAGTGGCACTTTAGTGCAATCTGATTATCAGAGGGTGACATGATGGCCAGAAGTCTGTGATGATTCGACAGCTTGCCTTCAAAACAACGTCTAACCATGGATTGGAACCAGCGCTCACCACGCAAGAGACTCGAGGGTTACCACTGTGCCATAATAGTGGTTGACGTGTCCGACATTGCGGCCGTTCTTACACCCAAACCCCATTTGAACGAGCTCGAAGAGCGACGAGAACTTGAGGGCGATTTGCTCTACCACCCAACGACGTTGTCAGCAATTTGACAATACCTATTTGTTTCATATAGGGCATCCATAACACCTTTTCGGATGCTCAAAAAAGTTGTTCCATATACCCTATATGCGATAAGCAGACTCCAATAACTCATAAGCGATTCATCAACGTTATGACAGGATGTGTAGAATTTCACGAACTCATCCAATCAAACAGGATGCGTAGATCGATGTGGGGAAATGCGTGCTTAGTGCATTCCGCTCTGCGAGTGTTTTCTTTCCCAAACGTGTTACTCATACACGAGGCACAGTCAAAGAGGAAGCACGGTCAGAGTCAACCGATCTGCTTGGACCCGAAATCCCTATTGATATTGATTTAAATTAATGACTGTATTGCGTCGAGTAGTTATCTTCTCGCCTGTTAGTTCTTTTCCAGGCTACACATACCGTAGTGAGCAAAAGTATCAGAACACTCACTTCCGAACAGTTCAGTCTTTCTCGTGGGTCTCTCTGCTATAATGAAATATTAACACATTAATTTTCAATGTTCCATGAAGCTTCAATTTCTGCATACAGCTCTGTATTTAAAGGTGGTGTTCACGACAAATATCATATTGAACTTCGACCCAAAAATGGGGTTGTTCGGCCGCGAGTTGACGAGTAATGACAAAACAGCAAAGAAAAGCTCTCAGAAAAATCTTCTAGAACAATGGTTTCTAACGAACGTACAGGCTCAGGGTGCCGACGAGCTTGCGCGCCCTGCTAGTTTCAGCAAGCACGCGCTAATGGCGAAATGTGCGCGAATCGATCAAGCTTGACGTGGGGAAATTGCATAGCAATTTGCCATCGAAGACATCCGCAGCGCCACAAGCTCATCAGAAGGGGGCGGAGCGGGTATAGCACGCGTGCTGTGCGGACGAAATCTTCAGTTTGCGGCCGTTTTTGTAGTTTTGTAGATTTCTGACCCGTTTTCGCTTCTTTCTTCGTGCCCATCCACACCAGCACCTGCCAGAATTGTCACATTCACACTGAAAACTCGAAAACGAGATTTATGGTGCACACTGCCTTTAAGTTAGCTTCTGAAACGATTATTCATGAGATCTGGATTTTTGAACAAACTGTCAAGGGTTTGGGTAGTGTGAGGGCGACATTTCGAAATTTCTCGTTATGAACTGATCAGGCAGTCATGATAGCAAAATCTGTCTTTTTGTGACCTGTGGTCGATGGTATTTTGGGAAAAAAATTAAATTCAGTATGTCTATTTTGAAAGGAGTTATGTCAATGCGGAGCCCTGTGCTCAAAAAGCGCGAAGAAATGTCGTTTTTTTTTAGAAAAAATTGCTCGGACCAGTAGGAGATGTTTCCCCTCAGAACTCAATCAAAACCTCCTATTACAACACCATAAAAAAGTCTTCACGGAGCTCATTGAATGGGTAATCAATGCGAAATTTCGGGCAGTGACGGAAGCCGCTCCGAGAAATCCCACAAATTTCAATAAAATGCGAGCAGTGCTGTATTTCTTTTCTAGAATGTGTTACACCAAAAAGGACTTCACAGAGGTGTTAGACTTCTGATATTATTAAGATTATCGAGGGAGAACACCTGCAAAAACAAGTCGAAAGCAAATCGATAGAAGAACGAGCGAGACCGGCTGTCGACGGCTGGCATCATCCGCGTTTAACACTTAAGAGACCGCCTGCTCCACGGCGAATTTCCACAGCGGACCGGTGCGCTCCACGGCTAATCGTTTCCGTGGGTGCGCAGTGTGGACACGCGGTCCGCTGGGAACCATTTTGATCGGAGCAGGCTTTCTTACTTAGACAACCAGTATTCCGTTTCTACTCCACCTGAGAGTATGTCGCTCCACAGAGGTCTGGAGTGAGGCCATGACGAAGCAATGATCCACCGCTTTTTCGCGGACCTGTTTTTTTTTATTTTGGAAGTTATTCCAGTTTTACATGCACAAGGCTGGTAACGAAATAAGCGTTTATTTGTCGACTTCTGGAATTTTCTTCAGGTTACAGCTAATGGTTAGGATTGAGCCGTGCTAGGCCGACCCGGAGTAATGAAAATTTGAAAATTGAACAAACTTCTCCTTTGTGATGCCCTAATAAACCTCATGTAGAACTTTCGGCGGACTCAAATACTTTGATCTACCAAGTTGTCTGATGCGACCGACAGAAACTTTATCAGAAATCTCAAAATGGGAATCAGATTCATGATCGGCAGCCCCTCCTCCCCAATGGCTGCCCCTCCCTCCCAATGACCGCCCCTCCTCCCCAATGTCCACGTGAGCGAAGTCGCACCAAAACGTGAAACGTTTACAAACGGATAACGAACGACACACGCCAGCGAAGCTTTAGAAAACTGTGAAATATACACCACTTCATTGTTCAGCGCCTCCAAACATACCCCGTAGTTAAATTTCCATAAAATCATTAAAACTGAACTATTTCTAGGTCTTCACCCTTTTCCCCCAAAGTTACCCTCCACTCGAAATTTAGCGAAATTTTAAACAAAGTTGATCGATGGCTAATATACCGCAGTCGAAGGAAATTTCATTGGAAATCGAAAAATAAAGACGAGAACATTGTGCAGCAGCTCGAATAACCCTCGAGGTCAAGGCAGCAAAATTTGAAACGATGACCTACTACAGTTATCTCAAATAGGTGGCACTACTATTTCGACAATCAACTGTAGAACATCAGTTCCGTGATAAGCATCATTGATACCCCTTCTAAGCCAAGTTTGGAATGATTTATTTCCAGCCAAAGAAGCTCGAAAAATCGAAAAGTGTCATTCCCGGAGATGCTTGTAAAATTACTAGGAACACTGAAAATGCTTGACCACTGTGAGTGTAAATAGGTTACATTATAAGGAACCTATCCGTAATTAAGAAAGACTCCACGCCAGAGAAATATAAAAATATTAAAAGTTTTATGGCGTGGGTGCGCAGTGTGGACACGCGGTCCGAGGGGCAAAACAGCCGTGGGTGCGCAGTGTGGACACGCGGTCTCTTAAGTGTTAAGACAGTCTTGCTATGATGGTGACCATAATCTACTCGGGAGTAGAATTTCGGAGATGGCGATCAGACTGTCTCATCCTCTCCTCCCACATACTATTTTGCCGTCCTCTCGCGCAAACAACGAGATGGCGCTCTCGTCGCCATCATGGGGACGACATGACCACCCAGAAATAGCGAGTATTTCTCCCATGAGGTCGACATAATGCCGACCTCTCGTGCAATTTTTGGATTTTTGAGCGTTTTGCAGCTCAAAGAGCAATTTTACAAATTTGTGCCAAAAACTTAAGGTGCCACTTGAGTGGCATCTCAAGCTCATCATTATGTCGAGCTCTCACTTGGTTTGCTACCACCCCTGATCTAAACAGAATCAATACACCAAAATTTCCTACATCTATTCTGAACACATCCAAAGGTAATTCAATCGTTGAATCGGCTTTACTTGCTTCGGCCGAACCGCTCTGGCCTTGATCAGATTTTCACCTTTTAGTGACTGCCTGAGGCATTTAGCAGATGCTGAGCATGGGATACTGGAACACTGTCCTCCCCCTAGAACATATTAAAATTGCATCTCGAAACTTCATCTGAAGTTGGCAACCCTTCATTGTACGCAAATGTTGGTGTATTATAGCACAAAACAGATTTTGCCGTTTGCCGTTTTGCCGTTTGCCTGTCATTTTTTGGGTTTGCCGTTGCCGCTGCCGTTTGCCGAAATTTGAAATTCCTTTGCCGCACACCCCTGATCTTGATACTTCAAACCCCTTAAGATGCGATCGGCTGCGTATCTGCGGAAATACAGTGCGTTGCAAAATTATTCGACATACCCAATTTCCGCGGTTCCAAACTTCGCGTCAATTAGGGAGCTAAACGGTAAACGCCAATCGATGCTGCACCCTCGAAAACCCCTGGGTACGAGTCTTCATGATATTAGAGCCACTGGCAGGAAACTGGCAACGGAAATTGTCAAAAATGACCGTTGCAAAATTATACGACATAGGTGACGATCTCGCAGAAATTTTTATTCTACGCCATCTGTATCAGTCCGTACATGGTAAGAACCACTAGAAACATCGAGCTATCAGTCTTCAAAAATGTCTTGGCGCTGAACCACTTCGAAAACTCTGTTTGGTATGTTCCAACCCACCTTTTTGTGAACGCCCCTTTCAATCTGCGCCCACTCGGTTATAACGGCGAGTTTCAGCGAAGCCTTACGCTCGTATTTTCTGCTCTGGATGTAGATTCAACGCCCAAGAATACCTCACACGTTTTCCACAGGGTTGAGGTCCTGCGAACCGGCTGGCCATTCCAGCAATTTGGCAGGGTCGGCCTGAAACCAAGCCTGCGTTGTTCTACTCACAAGAAGTGAAGGCGGAAACGGACTAGAAAGAACTGGAAATGATTTTCCGGCACATCCTGATAATCTGTGGAATCAATAGGTCATGTCGCAAAAAGCTGGTCCAGCTTAAAACCCTACCTGGATCCGCGTCAATGCACTACTCTTTCTCCTCCAAAGTTCCCACTCAAGGATAAGTTCGGGTCCTTGTGTGGATCCTTCGAAATCCTTTTTTATCGGCCGAAAGCAGGAGCAATCCGAACGGGCTTGATACATTCTATTACATTTATTTATTTTTGACTAAGCATTCCAAGCATTGAAGAGATCTACAAAAAGAACTCCAATATATCCTTGAGTAGGAATTTCAGAGGAGAAAGAATAATGCATTGACCCGGATCCAGGTGGGGTTTCAAGCTGGACAAGCCATTAGCGACATGACCTATTAATTCCACAGATTATCAGGATGTGCCGGAAAATAATTTCCTGTTCTCTCTAGTCCGTTTCCGCCTTCACTTCTTGTCAGTAGGACAAAGCAGGTTTGGTTTCAGGCCGATCCTGCCAATTTGCTAGAATGGCCGGCCGGTTTGCAGGACCTCAACCCTGTGGAAAACGTGTGAGGTATTCTTGAGCGTTGAATCTACATCCAGAACAGACAATACGAGCGTGTGGCTCCGCTTGAACTGACCGTTCTAACCGAGTGGGCGATTGTTGAAAGGGGCGTTCACAAAAAACTGGGTTGAAACATACCAAACAGAGTTTTCGAAGTGGTTCAGCGCCAAGACATTTCTGAAGGCTCGTAGCTCGATGTTTCTAGTGGTTCTTACCATGAACAAACTGATGCAGATGGCGTAGAATAGAAATTTCTGCGAGAACGTCAGCTATGTCGTATAATTTTGCAACGGCCATTTCTGACAATGTCCGTTGCCAGTTTCCTGCTAGTGGCTCTAATTTCATGAAGATTCGTTTCCAGGGGTTTTTGAAGGTGCTGTATCGACTGGCGTTCACAGTTTGTTTTCTTAATTGACGCTAAGTTTGGAACCGCGGAAATTGGGGTATGTCGTATAATTTTGCAACGCACTGTAGTCTGTTGTAGGAAAACTTACTGACATCCGAATACTATACCGAAGCTCAAGGAAACTTCAGAACCAAAGAAATTCCCTAGTTGCGATCGAGCTACAAAGCGCCAAATTTGACGAACTGTATACTCTACGGGACCTTGCTGGTTTTCGTAGACATCTCGTCCCCGCGGTGATTTCACACCTCGGTCGTAGCTTGCTACAGGTAAAAGTTTCCTCCTTATTCAAGGCTTAGGTTGGGTATACCTGATTCATCAAACACAAAGGATTAAAGAAGACCTATCATTTAAAGGTCAATTTTCGATTCCCGGGTTAAGGGTAAACGGCTATGGGGACGAGATGTCATAGAATCCCCTCAGGGCTCAATTTGGAAAGGAAATCCAGACACGCGAAATCACGTTGAAAAACGTTGGCTCTCAGAATCCAACTGCAACTAAATATTCTCGCTTGTTTTCAACATCAGACCCCCATCTTTGAGCTGGAGTTGTTTTTGTTCTCGATCAAAAAATGAACTCACCTTAGGTTTATTTGAAATTTCAATTTCTGCACATTTTGTGACTGGATTTAGACAAACGGAGGTCTGAAGCTGAAAACTAGCGGAGATATTTAGTTGCGATTGGATTATGGGAAGCAATGTCTTTCAGCTTGATTTCGCGTGTCCGGATTTCCTTCCTAAGGTGAGCCCTGTGCTTGGCTTCGATTGCGCTCGAAACCGATTTTGTGTACTCTAACGTATTGCAAGCAGAGCTCGATAGGTTGAGTACAAAAGCCAGAAGGGCCCCTCGAAGCAGTAATTCACTTGTCGCTCTCATGTTTTTAGAATTTCACAAGCTCACGTTTAATATCGCTTCTTACACAAACACCACAATACCGCAATCGACTGAAACAGGCTTTACATGTATGCTGAGCGTTCTCTACCTAAAAATGCTTGTTCTTAACGAAATTCATTTATTTTGAGCTTTTTATTCGATTAGGTCACCAATAATTACGCTTTACCTAAGGGTTTTCTCCGGTCACTGACGCGGTCTCCTATTGGCACAACGTATCCGTCCCTCGCTTTGGTGTCCTGGAGACTATTACAACCCTCCCTTTTGAGATGATCGCAATTGGTGCTGAAGTCTGATCGGGCGTGCAAATAAGCTGGCTTGCGTGTATCAGGCACAAGTTACTTGATTTCACTGTAATATTTGCGTCCAAACACGAATGAGCCGTTTGGAACGCCGAAGCATTGTTCCGACTCTCTTCTCTAGAGAACAGTTTTAGGCGGCCGAGGTGATCCCCCATAACCCGCGGTGAGGAAGGCCTCTTCATCGCGGACTATACCGGTATGGTATTTTTGTTGTAGCTTATGGCAAGATTACCCTCCTTGCCCACAGGCAGTGACAAGTACCCTATTGTCCAAAGAGGCTCATCCTCTTGAGAGGAGGCACGAATAAAGTTAAATCAGCAGTAGGGGAAATCTTTGTAAATCGCTCAGGCAGCAGGCGAGGTTGAAAATTTAATCTGATATGGCTTCGAGCGGCACAGCAGCTGCCCGCCCAGCTAACGGCGTAGCTCTAGTTAACCGCTAATTTTCGCACGGGGCGGAGAAACAGCGTCGCTCGAGTTGCTCTCCGGGCCCGCTCCAAGCGGTGCTTTGTCTGAGCCGGCCTGCTTAATATTGAAGTACCAGTGTATCACACGTAGTAGGACAGTAAGAGTTTATGCAAACACACTAAAGCTTTATGTTTACCAATCCTGAGAACCAATTCAGACAGGCTCTGATCTTGCTTTTCCCAAAGATCGTATGGACAGCTCGTTGAATCAGTACAAGGACATGTTTTCGGAAAAAAACTATATGGAAGGACTGAACAAAATTGTTGAAGAAATCGGTAACATTCTGATGGATCCGTTCAAGGTAAGGAAGATTTTGAATGCCTTTCCACCGATGAATAGTCACGATCAATAACCAAGAGCTTTTGTACTCCTACCATTCTGAAACAGTATGTACAATCCCCTCACTAATTTACTCAGAAAGCCGCAAAAGTCGCGGAACTTTTGCGACTTTTCGTCATAACCCGGCCCAAAGTGCATTATTCGAGCAGTGAAGGGCATACATATTTTGAATCAGCATCGAGAGCACTTTCTTTCGAACTCTTGCATGTCTTACGGCCAATCAAGGCGATCGAGATGGCGAAAGGAAAATCCAAGTATTTTGTGGTTAGTTGACTTAAAGCCAAGCCTACCTCAACAGTGTCCACGTGATAGACAACCCTTCAAAAATGTCTGCGTGCGACCGACTTTTTTTGCGAATTTTCGGTTTTTTGAATTTCTAAACTCGAATATTTCACCATTTCTTAAACCCGAATATTTCACCATTTCTACAGCCACAAGCCTGCTCTTGCATAGATTTACAGCGAGTAGCAATGTTTTCCATCAAATGTGTCTGAATCCGTCCATGGTGGAAAACTTGGAGAAAATTTAGGCCGCGAAAAGTGGTTCGCAGCGACGTCAAATGAGTGATCTTTGACTGCAGCGCAGGGTCGGGCACAGCGGTGGTCAGGGTCGTCCTGGGCAATGACCCCCCCTGAGAGGGACATTTTTTGACTAAAAATCCACCCTCTAGTAATGGTAAAAAAATTGGAAGACGTTTCTGGCTCTTTAATATTTGGAGTTCGTTTTTCAATTTTCGGGGCCTCACCATTCCAAAGGGGATGAATAGCATTCCATGTGCTGCCGATATTGAAGAAGTCCAGACAGAATGAAAGGTGAAAAGCGCTCCAGAAGCCGGAAAAATCTTCGCCCTCCGTTTTTAGCCCCGGTGGTCCGGTGGAGCTTTCGGACCACCGTGAGACCCCCTCACCTTTGGCCGGCCATTACTCGGCTGAAAATCTATTTTATGGGCTCATCTCCGGACGTTAACATTTTCTAACATCTGTCTACAATTTCCACTTTTGCACTAGGTCATGTGTCTAGACGACCCTTTTTCGATTTTTTGGACGATTTTTCCAATGTGGGGTGACAGGCGAAGTTCAGTTTTTGGAAGAAGTTATTTTTTCACCTATCTGGAAATTATTTTTGGAACTTTTCTAGTCGATTGGTACTCTCGTTCTGGGTACTTTTTTTTTGAAACTGACATTCGGCCATTTCCAGACTCGCATCATTTCGGCTTGCACGGCGTGACCGTTTTCAGCCGAGTGGGCGCGAAGCTTTCAATAAGTGCGCTAAGGGTTCTGGAAAGGAATGTAAGCGATTTGCTAGAAACCGCGAAAAGCGCCTTATTTGCTGAGGAAATCAAAAGACTTCTCAAAATACATGAATGCTCAGGTGAAGACGCGTACGGGTATCACTCAGAACTTTCCAGCCTAGCTATTTCCGCCTTATAAGTATGTAGTCTGATAGCATCATGCTACATACCATAAAGACGCAAATACCTAGAACTAAAGACGCATGTATCATTCCTCAAAGACGCATGTAACAAACGCTGAACACGCAGGCGCCTTACATTAAAGGCGCATGAATCATTCCCCAAAGACGTACGTAACAAACGCTTAACACGCAGGCGCCTTACATCAAAGGCGCATGGATTCTTCCTCAAAGATGCATGTAGCAAACGCTGAACACGCAGGCGCCTTACTGTACGTTTGCGTGCCCAATACACTATGGATATCAGAGCCCTCGCCAGGGCGGCGGTTGTGGACTCGGGAGAGACCAATGAACTATTCTATCAAAAAAGGGTTTTCCAAGCAAAAGAGGTTTGGTTGGAATCAGAAACGTTCCAATAAAAAGGGGAACAATAGGTAAGTTGAATGAGGAGAGTCTACAAAAAGCGAACAATATTTTTTGAGACTGATTTTCCTGGCCGATACTTCTTAACAGCAAAAACAAACCGTTGTGGTACTTCTAGAGGAAGAGTTCAATGGTTTCCAAAAATGGACTTCTATTCGTTGACGAGAATATAAGAAAATATTCTCATTAGATGCTGCACTTTGGTTTCGCTTCTCGTAGCAGCTGGAGCTAACCGTCCGTCTGTGTTTTTGGCATCATCTTCTATTCTGATGATAAGTATTAGGTTTACATGCACATACTTTTTAACGGTTCTCGTGTAGTCAAGACGAGTTTTGGAACCACAGAATGCTTCCGTGTAGAACACCGCAACGGTTTGTTTTGCTGTTAAGAAGTATCGGCCAGGAAAATCAGTCTCAAAAAATATTGTTCGCTTTTTGTAGACTCTCCTCATTCAACTTACCTATTGTTCCCCTTTTTATTGGAACGTTTCTGATTCCAACCAAACCTCTTTTGCTTGGAAAACCCTTTTTTGATAGAATTGTTCACTTTTATTGATATTACGAAGTAATATCCCTGAAAAATCTTCAATATTTTTCGAAAAGCATGGATTGCTATAATAATCAGTAAGCAACAAACTTGTTGCGCACGCTACAAATGAAGCGCTACTCACTTTCCACGACGTCCTGATGACGTCAAAGATGCCCTATGCACTTGCCCCCACCTTGGCACGACGTCCTGATGCCGTCACCAGATGCTTTATGCACATGGAACGACCTTGGCACGACGTCCTAATGACGTCATCAGATGCCCTATGTACTTTAGATGACACCTGATGACGTCATCAGATGCCCTATGTACTTTATATGACACCTGATGATGTCATCAGATGCCCTATGAACTTTACATGACACCCTGATGACGTCATCAGATGCCCTATGTGCTTTACATGACACCTGATGACGTCATCAGATGCCCTATGTACTTTAGATGACACCTGATGACGTCATCAGATGCTCTATGTACTTTAGATGACACCCTGATGACGTCACCAGATGCCCGATGTACTTTAGATGACACCTGATGACGTCATCAGATGCCCTATGTACTTTAGATGACACCTGATGACGTCATCAGATGCTCTATGTACTTTAGATGACACCTGATGACGTCATCAGATGCCCGATGTACTTTAGATGACACCCTAATGACGTCACCAGATGCCCGATGTACTTTAGATGACACCCTGATGACGTCATCAGATGCCCTATGTACTTTACATGACACCTGATGACGTCATCAGATGCCGTACATGAGTAAAAAGTAAAGTAGTTAACGTGAATCAGTAAGTAACAAACTTGTTAGTCACTTCCCCTGTCCCTCCCCATCGAAAAGTACAGCCTACGACGTGTTTTAGCGAGTTGATCTACCAACTGATAATATCACATGATATGATAAGCAGTAAGAAGTAAAGTAGTTAACGTGAATCAGTAAATAACAAACTTGTTAGTATCTTTCCCTGTCCCTTCCCATTGAAAAGTACAGCCTACGACGTGTTTTAGCGAGTTGATCTACCAACTGATAATATCACATGATATGATAAGTAGTAAGAAGTAAGGTAGTTAACGTGAATCAGTAAATAACAAACTTGTTAGTAACCTTCCCTGTCCCTTCCCATCGAAAAGTCCAGCCTACGACGTGTTTTAGCTTGATTTGATCAACCAACTGATAATATCACATGATATGATAAGCAGTAAGAAGTAAAATAGTTAATGTGAAACAGTAAGTAACAAACTTGTTAGTCACTTCCCTGTCCCTCCCCATTGAAAAGTACAGCCTACGACGTGTTTTAGCGAGTTGATCTACCAACTGATAATATCACATGATATGATAAGTAGTAAGAAGTAAAGTAGTTAGCGTGAATCAGTAAATAACAAACTTGTTAGTAACTTTCCCTGTCCTTCCCATCGAAAAGTTCAGCCTACGACGTGTTTTAGCGAGTTGATCTACCAACTGATAATATCACATGATATGATAAGCAGTAAGAAGTAAAGTAGTTAATGTGAAACAGTAAGTAACAAACTTGTTAGTCACTTCCCCTGTCCCTCCCCATTGAAAAGTACAGCCTACGACGTGTTTTAGCGAGTTGATCTACCAACTGATAATATCACATGATATGATAAGTAGTAAGAAGTAAAGTAGTTAACGTGAATCAGTAAATAACAAACTTGTTAGTAACTTTCCCTGTCCCTTCCCATCGAAAAGTTCAGCCTACGACGTGTTTTAGCGAGTTGATCTACCAACTGATAATATCACATGATATGATAAGTAGTAAGAAGTAAAGTAGTTAACGTGAATCAGTAAGTAACAAACTTGTTAGTAACTTTCCCTGTCCCTTCCCATCGTAAAGTTCAGCCTACGACGTGTTTTAGCGATTTGATCAACCAACTGATAATATCACATGATATGATAAGCAGTAAGAAGTAAAGTAGTTAATGTGAAACAGTAAGTAACAAACTTGTTAGTCACTTCCCCTGTCCCTCCCCATCGAAAAGTACGGCCTACGATGTGTTTAAGCGATTTGGTCTACCAACTGATAATATCACTTGATATGATAAGTAGTAAGAAGTAAAGTAGTTAACGTGAATCAGTAAATAACAAACTTGTTAGTAACTTTCCCTGTCCCTCCCCATCGAAAAGTACGGCCTACGATGTGTTTAAGCGATTTGGTCTACCAACTGATAATATCACTTGATATGATAAGTAGTAAAAGGTGAAGTAGTTAATGTTAAAGTAAGTGAGTAAGTAATCATATCTGTCCACATACCAACTTACCTACCTGCCCAACTGATCGCCTGGCAGTGGCCACTGGCAGTGGCTTGTGGCAGGAACGAGGAACGAGGGACGAGGGACGAGGACGAGGACGAGGACGAGGGACGAGGGACGAGGAACAGGACACGAGGACGCGTTACAAGAAAAAACGCGAATTTTAGCTAAGCTTCCGCCGATCTAACTTTGTTAATTTTCAATCGATTTGGCTCAAATTTTGTCAGCGGGTGTCTTCTATACTCTCTCACTTATATCCAGAAGGAAATCTCTAGAAAATTTGTTTTACAGGTTTTATTAACTACTTTACCAAAATCTAAGTGATCACAAGTGCCAGGCAAAACCAAACCTCTCCAGCCGCTTCGCGGCTGGAGCGATTAACAAACTTGTTAGTAACTTTCCCTGTCCCTTCCCATCGAAAAGTTCAGCCTACGACGTGTTTTAGCGAGTTGATCTACCAACTGATAATATCACATGATATGATAAGCAGTAAAAAGTAAAGTAGTTAACGTGAATCAGTAAATAACAAACTTGTTAGTAACTTTCCCTGTCCCTTCCCATCGAAAAGTCCAGCCTACGACGTGTTTTAGCGATTTGATCAACCAACTGATAATATCACATGATATGATAAGCAGTAAGAAGTAAAGTAGTTAACGTGAATCAGTAATTAACAAACTTGTTAGTAACTTTCCCTGTCCCTTCCCATCGTAAAGTTCAGCCTACGACGTGTTTTAGCGATTTGATCAACCAACTGATAATATCACATGATATGATAAGCAGTAAAGTAAAGTAGTTAACGTGAATCAGTAATTAACAAACTTGTTAGTAACTTTCCCTGTCCCTTCCATCGAAAAGTTCAGCCTACGACGTGTTTTAGCGAGTTGATCTACCAACTGATAATATCACATGATATGATAAGCAGTAAAAAGTAAAGTAGTTAACGTGAATCAGTAAATAACAAACTTGTTAGTAACTTTCCCTGTCCCTTCCCATCGAAAAGTCCAGCCTACGACGTGTTTTAGCGATTTGATCAACCAACTGATAATATCACATGATATGATAAGCAGTAAGAAGTAAAGTAGTTAACGTGAATCAGTAATTAACAAACTTGTTAGTAACTTTCCCTGTCCCTTCCCATCGAAAAGTTCAGCCTACGACGTGTTTTAGCGAGTTGATCTACCAACTGATAATATCACATGATATGATAAGCAGTAAGAAGTAAAGTAGTTAAGGTGAATCAGTAAATAACAAACTTGTTAGTAACCTTCCCTGTCCCTTCCCATCGAAAAGTCCAGCCTACGACGTGTTTTAGCGATTTGATCAACCAACTGATAATATCACATGATATGATAAGCAGTAAGAAGTAAAGTAGTTAATGTGAAACAGTAAGTAACAAACTTGTTAGTCACTTCCCTGTCCCTCCCCATTGAAAAGTACAGCCTACGACGTGTTTTAGGGAGTTGATCTACCAACTGATAATATCACATGATATGATAAGTAGTAAGAAGTAAAGTAGTTAACGTGAATCAGTAAATAACAAACTTGTTAGTAACTTTCCCTGTCCCTTCCCATCGAAAAGTTCAGCCTACGACGTGTTTTAGCGAGTTGATCTACCAACTGATAATATCACACGATATGATAAGCAGTAAAAGTAAAGTAGGTAACGTGAATCAGTAAGTAACAGACTTGTTAGTAACTTTCCCTGTCCCTTCCCATCGAAAAGTCCAGCCTACGACGTGTTTTAGCGATTTGATCAACCAACTGATAATATCACATGATATGATAAGCAGTAAGAAGTAAAGTAGTTAACGTGAATCAGTAATTAACAAACTTGTTAGTAACTTTCCTGTCCTTCCCATCGAAAAGTTCAGCCTACGACGTGTTTTAGCGAGTTGATCTACCAACTGATAATATCACATGATATGATAAGCAGTAATAAGTAAAGTAGTTAACGTGAATCAGTAATTAACAAACTTGTTAGTAACTTTCCCTGTCCCTTCCCATCGAAAAGTTCAGCCTACGACGTGTTTTAGCGAGTTGATCTACCAACTGATAATATCACATGATATGATAAGCAGTAAAAAGTAAAGTAGTTAACGTGAATCAGTAAATAACAAACTTGTTAGTAACTTTCCCTGTCCCTTCCATCGAAAAGTCCAGCCTACGACGTGTTTTAGCGATTTGATCAACCAACTGATAATATCACATGATATGATAAGCAGTAAGAAGTAAAGTAGTTAACGTGAATCAGTAATTAACAAACTTGTTAGTAACTTTCCTTGTCCCTTCCCATCGTAAAGTTCAGCCTACGACGTGTTTTAGCGATTTGATCAACCAACTGATAATATCACATGATATGATAAGCAGTAAGAAGTAAAGTAGTTAAGGTGAATCAGTAAATAACAAACTTGTTAGTAACCTTCCCTGTCCCTTCCCATCGAAAAGTCCAGCCTACGACGTGTTTTAGCGATTTGATCAACCAACTGATAATATCACATGATATGATAAGCAGTAAGAAGTAAAGTAGTTAATGTGAAACAGTAAGTAACAAACTTGTTAGTCACTTTCCCTGTCCCTCCCCATTGAAAAGTACAGCCTACGACGTGTTTTAGGAGTTGATCTACCAACTGATAATATCACATGATATGATAAGTAGTAAGAAGTAAAGTAGTTAACGTGAATCAGTAAATAACAAACTTGTTAGTAACTTTCCCTGTCCCTTCCCATCGAAAAGTTCAGCCTACGACGTGTTTTAGCGAGTTGATCTACCAACTGATAATATCACACGATATGATAAGCAGTAAAAAGTAAAGTAGTTAACGTGAATCAGTAAGTAACAGACTTGTTAGTAACTTTCCCTGTCCCTTCCCATCGAAAAGTCCAGCCTACGACGTGTTTTAGCGATTTGATCAACCAACTGATAATATCACATGATATGATAAGCAGTAAGAAGTAAAGTAGTTAATGTTAAAGTAAGTGAGTAAGTAATCATATCTGTCCACATACCAACTTACCTACCTGCCCAACTGATCGCCTGGCAGTGGCCACTGGCAGTGGCTTGTGGCGCGAACGAGGAACGAGGGACGAGGGACGAGGGACGAGGGACGAGGGACGAGGGACGAGGGACGAGGGACGAGGAACAGGACACGAGGGACGCGTTACAAGAAAAAACGCGAATTTTAGCTAAGCTTCCGCCGATCTAACTTTGTTAATTTTCAATCGATTTGGCTCAAATTTTGTCAGCGGGTGTCTTCTATACTCTCTCACTTATATCCAGAAGGAAATCTCTAGAAAATTTGTTTTACAGGTTTTATTAACTACTTTACCAAAATCTAAGTGATCACAAGTGCCAGGCAAAACCAAACCTCTCCAGCCGCTTCGCGGCTGGAGCGATTTATTCCAAATGACAACGACTTGCCCTTATGAGGCGCGCCGTACATCGCGTGAGTTCGCAATCGATGTTCAACATGTGCATGACGATAACTACGGCAACGGCCCAATCTTCGTGGGCAAAAACACTAATTATCTTCATATTTGACTACGACAAGTGCATTAATGGATAGCTTAAGGTTCCTACGTTCTTGTAGTTAACAAATAAAAGAACAAAACAATATGACATTGAGATTATTACTGATTATTATTAAATAACTATGAGATTTAACCTTCCTCAGGAAGATTGTTTCATACCTCGAGCTCGCAGATACCTTACTGCAGAGAAACGTTGTTACTGCAATACTGGCCATTACTTTGGCGTTTTGGCCCAAAAACGCTAGAAAGCATTTTTCGCTCTTTTTCCATAACTCTGTTCAAAAGGGTCCATTTGGGAATCTAACAAGATATTGGGAATCAGCATCGTGTGCTCTTTTTCTGGAATAACACATGGCTCCTCTTAAACAAGATATGTATGCAAAATTAGACAAGAAACAATCAACCCGAATCGCGATTTCGCAATCAAGGCATTTATGAGCGAATGTGTCCATGCTGTTACGCCTAAATGCTTTGTACAAAGTATGCCAAATAGTGCAAATGCTAAAAGAGAGTACTCTCGATCCTGATTCCAAATATTTCTTCGGATTCTCAAATTGACCATCATGAACAGAGTTAAGGCAAAAGGGCGCCGGAAAACGCAAAAATTATGGCCTCATAGTGCTTTTCTAGACCCGTTTCTGTACGTTTTTAAGTCTAATGCGGCAGTGAGCTACCGATTGTTTTAATTTTCGACGAAATTAGGGAGACGATATTCACCGTGGACACGTAACTGTGCGTAACTGAATTTCGTATTTTCGTGAAGCGCGAATCGTAATTTAGCGAAAATGCGGAATTTATAGTGGACCTATACTTTTGCACTGCGCTCTATACCAGAAAGAATCAGGTTGCCTATGTAAGTTCAAACCGAATTTCAGGGCGTAAAATTGCGGATCGCACGAATTTCTATGTAATATGTGGATTTTGAGTTTTAGATTTGACGCCGACAAAGCGCTAAGGTACGCGCGGACGAGTATACTCGTCGTCTACAGCTCCGCGGTTTCCTTATTTTTCACGAACACCGCAAATACTTGAGAAGCCCAGGATGTGTGAAAGTCATGTCTAGGATCAATGTCCCGACTTCAGTAAGCACAAGACAGCAGTCGTACGCTACCGCCTTATTTTGAAATATAGTTCGTAGAATCACGAACAAAATGAAAATCTGAGAAAGTTTCCTTATCAGCAAAACACATGAACTTATCGGGGAAAGGTGAAATGTAGTGGTTATCGACGAGAAATCAATCAGTTGTGAAAGACGCACTCGTCATAAACAATTTGAGTAGCTTTCTTGCGTCTAAACGGTTTGTTACTTGCGTCTTTGTGGTCTCTTCCGAAAGACGCACTTACCATACACGCCCCCTCGTATGTTACTTGCGTGTTTTCATACGTGCAAGTGACAAGAAATGACGTTTTCGACCCTGTAAAGACGCATGTAACAAGGAATTGGGCTAATTAGACGCAACAACCTAGGCTGGAAAGTTCTGAGCACTTCCCTAAAAGATGAAGAGGGCGAGATAATTGTCGATGATCAGCAAAAATGCGACATCGTCGTGGACTACTACTCACGACAACGGCGCGACCCCCCCATTTTCCTCACGATGTCCTCAGAAATTGTGCTCCGTACCGATCAACTACGAAGTTGAAATGGGTGCCATAAGAAAGCTCAACGACAAAATTTCGCTTACTCCCGACTCCATACCCTTCTATTTCATCAGAACGGTCGCTGACGAGTTATGCTACCCTCTTGCTGTCATCTTCAAACACAGTCTTGCTCTTGGAACTCTCCCGTCCGCATGGAAAACTGCGATTGTAACTCCGCTTCTCAAAAAGACACCAGCTACTCAGGTTTCGAACTATCGAACCATCAGTCTAACCTCCTCAGTATGTAAGTTCTTGAAATCAATATCAAAGATTGCGTTCTCTCCCACCTTGCATCGAACGACCTCCTTAGTCCCGCGCAATATGGTTTTCTCCCTATTAGATCTACATTATCTCAGTTGGTATCCTCGTTTCACGACTGGTGTTCAGCCGTGAGGCAGCGTCCATACGTGGCGGGAGCGTGCGTTCCCGCTGTTGTGCGCCTCTCGACGCTCCTCAACGCCGGAGCAGCCCGTGCCCGCAAATTAACACATGCAAACACCCCCTATGTACCTTGTGTTGATTCGATTCAAATTGCTTGATCTGGTGATCAATCACCCGAGTTGCCGCAACGGCTGATAATTTGCCACGATTTTCGACTTCCGTGGTCGGATTATGGAAAACAAGGGCAGTCGTTTTCCTACAGGTTTCATGCCACCTGCTTTAGTGGAGAAGCAGTAAGCTTGAAACTTGCTGTTTGCTTCGTGGTGGTGGCGTAAGCGCGCGAGAGCGAGCGAGCGAGGGCGCGCGAGAAGGAGCGCCTGTGAGCGGCTAGCGCATTGTGTGCCCACGATGACCATCGATTTTGCGTATTACACGCTCTCGCCACGTATGGACGCTGCCTGAACGAGAACTGCCAAACCGATGTTGTGTACATCGACTATGCTAAAACTTTCGATATCGTCAGTCATTCAAAACTACTTCTGAAGCTTGAAGGCTACGGCATTTCTGCTGACATCTTAAAATGGTTTGAATCCTTTCTGACGCCTCGCGACTCCAGAGTCAAAATTGGCGACAGTTGTTCTCAATCTTGCCAAATCGCCGGCGGTGTTCCCCAGGGTAGCGTTCTGAGTTCTTTGCTTTTCCTCAATTATGTGAACGATATCTCTGACGAATTGTCGAGCACATGTAAGCTTGTCGCTGATGATCTTAAAATATATCGCCCTCCCTGTACGCGAGACTGTCAGTGATCTAGGTGTGCTTATCAGCACCGACCTTAAGTGGGAATCCCACTGCGAGGAAATTCCAAAGAAAGCTTCCCGTGTAGCGAACTGCATCCTGGGATCTCTGCAACACCCATGTCTCGAGCATTATAGGAAAGCTTACATTGTCTACTGCCGGCCACTCTTGGAATAGTGTACGCAGGTTTGGTCACCATCCTCTCTTGAGGATGATGAAATCGTAGAAAACGTGCAAAGACGGTACTCAAGACGCGTTTTTGTCAAAATATTTTTTATGCGAGAAGTGCCAGACTACATGACTAGACTTGAGTTGTTGGGGATTGAAACCCCTACGATATCGGAGAATTGAGTTTGATCAGCATTTATATTACAAAATCGTGAATGGTCTTTGCGACATTCCGTTTGAGAGCGTTTTCACGTTCACCCGCCGCTGTGCTCGTTCTCGCCAGCACGCATTTCAGCCCGAACGTAAATTTACATCGAAATCTACCGTGCTGCATTCGTTTGCGTTCAGGGTCATCCAAATTTGGAATAAATCACCATCGAAGTTCGATGAGGCCGGGAACTTTTCTATGTTTAAAAGCAAGCTGTCTCACATTAATCTAAGGTAGTTGCATGGAGCAGATGGCCGCTCCTTCTGCTGAAGCTTTATACACAGGGTGCTATAGCGTTCAAGTGTTTGATTTGCTTTTTGTTCTGTTTGCCTGCGTACGCACGTTACCGTGTTTAACCTTTCTTCACATACATTCCATATGTTCCTTTATTGCAAAATAAAGCTATTGAATTGATGACCTCGCCCTTCCAGGTTCATCTTCCTGTTCTTTCTCCTCCCTTCTTACTGTTCCAACCCACGCTCTTATCGTCTCCCGGGTGAAACTCTGACTCTGCCCATGAAAATCGATCTATTTCGTGTGAACTTCGCTTATTGAGCGAAGCAGGCAAGACAGTGCGTTTTAGACACCTTCGAAAGTGGGGGTGTGCAGTATACATGGACATTCGACCCTAGTTCACGAATGAATGAATAATTCGTATTCGGCCCTTTAAAAATGCCGTATAAATGAAGATACATTCTAATAAGACCTTTTAAAAATTTCCGAATAAATGAATACATTCGAATAAGATTATTTAAAAATTCCCGAATAAATGCATACATTCGAATACGACCTTTTAAAAATTTCTGATTAAATGAATACATTCGAATGAAGCCTTTTAAAAATTTCCGAATAAATGAATACAATCGAATAAGGCCTTTTAAAAATTTCCGAATAAATAATAAATTCGATTAGGCCCTTTTCAAAGATCTCGATTAAATGGATACATTGGACAACACTGCCAACTATTCGAATATTCGAATCCTATTCGAATATTCGACATTTCGAAACCAAGGTCAATATCACCCCGAAACTTCGATTTCCGAAGGAACTAGGAGACCGTTTCTGTCGTTGACTGTACCTCAAATCATTTCGCTGAGGGTTATTTGGAGTGCTCAACGCGAATTCGATGCAGTTTATCGATTTCTGATAGCTTGCGGAAGATTACAGTGGGTATGCGACAGTTTGGGCAGTCTCGGGTTTGATTCACAATTTCTATGCGGGGGTAATTCGGGGGTGCTGAATGCGAATTCAATGCCGATTTGTCTACTTGTCTCTTAATAAAGGTACCTTTTCCCCTAACTGGCATAGCGCCTACCGTAGTCTGCAGGGTGGCTATAAAGAAGAAGACCGTAGCCTGCAGTAAACCTCAGAACCCGTACGGGTGGACCACAGATTCGTGTCCAGCACCCTAGATTGCCCCCACATACAAGTTTTGATAAAAAGCTAAATATTTGGAAAAGAACCCACAAAGTGGCTGAAAAGGTACGAGTACCTTTTCGCCAAGCTTTGAAAACGTTCATAACTCGTTTCAGAGTGAGTCTTGACAACTTTGAAGGGTATATTTGGACTCTACCCTCTATAAAGCGTCGTAATTCACATCATTCGAGGCGCGCGCGACGCCTCGGCCTCCGTCTGCTCTACGCTCTCTCACTGTCTCTAACCTCCGCTCCGCACCAGCACGCGTAGGAACCAAGTGAATTTCGCCGTTTTATAGCCTGTACGTCCAGTCCGGCCTGTTGCGGCAGCCTCGGATAGCACCGCCCCTAGTCGATAGGCTCTGGTGCTTATGTACAACGCGCAATGGGAGACCTGCGCACAAGAACGAAAAGCGGAAATGTTACACACCATAATGGATAGTTGAATGTGCCGGATGATGCTATGGAGAGTTTTTAATTGAAAGGTGGACGAAATAGGTTTTCTCTAATTTGAATGTGGGCACTGAAATTTTTCGAATATTCGAATAATTCCTAAAATTTGTGTTCCCGAATGAATCGAATATACGAATATGTACAAAATTGAAATTCCCGACTAAATCCAAAATTCAATTTTTCGAATAAATCGAATATTTGAATAAATCCAAAACTTTAATTCTCGAATAAACCGAATGTTGGAATAAATCCAAAATTCAAATTCCAGAATAAATTGGAATATTGGAATAATTGCAAAATTTAAATTCCCGAGTTAATCAAATATTCGAATAAATTCAAAATTTATAATCCCGAATATGTAATTCGAATATTTCAATAAATCCCAAAATTTGAATTCACGCATGGATCGAATATTCGATAAATCGGATATTCGAATTATTCGAATATTATTCGAGTATTTCTTTGATTCGGTCTCAAGTCTAGTGTGCAGGGCGCGGAGAGGCAGAGACGCAGAGACGCAAAGCGAGGGACTGGCGATAAATAACTCTTTCAAATCTGAGAAACACAGGAGGAATTGTCCGAACCTAAACAAGCAAACATTACAAAATCGGAAAGCCCTTACCACCAGCATTCTAAATTCCGGGCGCTGAGTATCGGAAAACCAATAGAAGTTATTGATAATTACTACACGATTTTGGGTTTGAAAAGAATGAATGGCAAAAAAATCAGAGGTGATTTTCAAACTATTTATCATGTACAGCAAGAAGCTGCAAATACTAGAGCCCCTGAGAGGGAGTACGGGCCTCATTGGAAGGGCTGCAGTCAAAGATTACTCATTTGACTTCACTGCCAACCACTTTTCGCGGCCTAAATTTTCTCACAATTTTCCGCAATGGATGAATTCAGACACAGTTGCTGGAAAACATTGCTACTCTCTGTAAATCTATGCAAGAGGAGGCTTGTGGCTGTAGAAATGGTGAAATATTCGGGTTTAGAAATTCAAAAACCCGGAATTTCGCAGCAAAAAATCGGCCAGCTGGCCGTAGAAATATCATTAATTGTTGTCTATCACGTTAACACTGTTAGGTGGACTTGGCTTTACGTCAAGTAACCACAAAATACTCGAATTTTCTCTTCGCCAACTGCATTGACTGTGTTAGCCCTATATGCTTTGTTTAGCCGGAAGACATGCGAAAGCTTAAAAAGATGAGCTCTCGATGCTGATTTGAAATATGTCCTTCATTGATCGAATGATGCACTGTGCGCCGAGTTATGACGAAAAGTCGCAAAAGTCGCGATTACGCGACTTTTGCGGTTTTTTTTGAGTAAATTAGTGCGGGTATTGTGTACGCTGATGCAACGTGAATTCTAGCAGAATGGAAGAAGAGTGGCATCGATGACTCTAAATTTGGCATGAGAATGAAGTCACCGAAACAGAGAGCAAAGTTGCAAAAAAGTTGTTCGACTTCACTAGTTTTTCTTTCGAAGTAGGCGATTCACTCGCTCGGGAAATCTCCCAGCTCAAACAGTTTTACATTGTGCGCTCCGTAAAATGAGTGCCTTACTCAATGAAGTGCACTCCCTCATCGGAGTGCCCTTCATTTACCGTCGGCGTGGATCCGGAGAGACTTCGCGTTCACTGCTGAAGGTTGGCGCAAACTCGGTGCCATATGCTATACCATACATAGGTGGACCGAGTTTGCGCCAACCTTCAACAGTGAACGCGAAGTCTCTTCCGAATCCACGCCGACGTTACATACTGGGCGTCTTCACTTGGATTGATAGGAGGTATTAAAGGCAGTGTTCACGATGATCATCCTTGTTGATTTTCCACAGTAAAATGATAGGGGAGAAAAATCCCAGGCTCCCAGTGCTAAGGGAACGGTAGAAAACGAGCCAGGAGTGGCAAAATAACGGCTGCAAACAAGCGTTTTGGTGCCCCAGACACGCCCCGGGCCACAGATCCGCCCCTCGAAAGGAACAAATGAAGACTCGGATTATAGGAATGACTCAAAAACGCGTCTTTCGTGTCCTTTTTAGGCATGCCTTGCTATATAGGGCACCAGACCTTCCGTAAACCGTGGAGAGATCGGAAGTGAAATTTATCGTGAACACTGCCTTTAAGTAGCGAGGAAGCTCGCGGTAGTTCAAGAGCAAGCGCACTACTAGGGGCGGTATTAAGAAGTGAGGCAGCGCTCGCCAGTTCAAGCGCAAACGCGCTACCAGGACTGCCCAGTGCTGTTCCAATTAGGTATTGGCCAGGCGCGCGCCACAGCTGGCGCAAAAGCGCTTGAGATCGCGCAAACGCGCTATGGCTAATCACTATACTTTGGCGCAGCGAATATTCGATTATTTAGAATTATTTGAAATACAGGCCGTGTCCTTTGTGTTTTGGGCGAAAAAGACGCAAAAACGCTTTTTGTGTTCTTTTCTCATAATTCTGTTCAAAGTGGTCCATTCTGGAATCTGAAGAGATATTTGAAATGAGCATTGAGAGCTCTCTCTTTTGAGCTCTCACATGACTTACTACGCAATAGGGCATATAGGCGTGAAACAATCAATCGAGTGCGCGAAACGCGACCAATCGTCCTGAGACTCGGCAGTAACCTTTTTCGGCTGTCCTCTAATTAAATACTGCAGCAGCCCAATTCGTTGGTCATATTTTACCCCTTTTAAGTGTGTCAAAACAGCGTTTTTTCGTGTTTTTGACACCCGGGAGACCCGAGAATAGTCCTGCTATAGGGCGCTGAACATTCGCGGTTACAAGCCGGAGGCTGATTTTGGCTGAAAATGACGCGAAATCATCCCCGTCCCATTCTCGGCTCCAATGGGAACAGTCGACCCGAGACTCGGCCAGTAACCTTCTTTTACAATGCTTTTTTAAATGAACACTACAGCAGCACAATCCGGAGATTTCGATTTTTCACGCCATTCAGATGCGCCAAAACAGCTTTTTTCGCCTTTTCGATGCCGCGGCAGACACAGTCATCGTCCTTCTCTTGGGTGCAATAGGTGCGAGACAAACTGCTCTGAAACAAAATAATCGGTATAGAGGCATTTCCCACTTAACGGCATCCCAGTGATTTCGGGTCTACACTTAGCGTACTTGTAACCACGAATTTTTAGCACCCTAAACAAGAACGACTGTTGGATCTCGCGGGGCGTCAAAAAGGCAAAAACACGCTGTTTTGACACATATCAAGGTGGGGGGATCGATTTTTCCGGATCAAGCTGCTGCAATCCTAATTCAGGAGAGGATCACAAAAAAGGATTATTGGCCAAGTCTCAGGTTGATTGGTACCGTTTGTGCCGAGAACGTGACCAGGGATGTCACCAAAATATGGATGCTTGAAAATGGGAGAAATCGAAATTCATATCTTATTAATTCAGTCAAAATCCCTTTAGAGTGTTCCAATAGAATATACACAATGGTTATACAAACACATTCAATCCTCCAACCCCTATTCCGCCTTCGCGTTTTGCGCACTCGATTGATTGCGCCACGCCTATATGCCTTCTTGTAGAGTAAGACATGTGGGGGTTCAAAAGAAAGAACTCTCAATGCTGATTCCAAATGTTTCCTCAGATTCCTGAATGGACCACTATTAACAGATTTATGAGAAAAGGGCACAAAAAACGCGTGTCTGCGTCTTTTTCGCCCAAAACGCAAAAGATACGGTCGGTATTGTATACCCTTTCATCAAACTGAAACTCTTGGCTATCCCGAAATTATTCGAATAGTTTCGAACAAATGCTGGTATGCAATTCAATGAATGACAAGAAATCTGCTCTGTCATTAATTTTCGAAGCGTTAACCGCAGACCAACTCAAGGAAATACGGAAAGTTGAAAAATTCTGATATTGCTGCGATAATTTTAATTATCTGATTACTCGAGTCTTGCAATTGCCCAAGTATACTAATCACAATGGAGTGCACTTGTTGGCTAGCCTAAAGGCGCTCTGGCTAGCCCAAACATGCTATGGCTAGCGCGATTGCGCATGATCCAGCTCATGCGCGATGTGATGGCGGTATTTGCTATTAAGTATTCGTCAACCGTGTTAATGCTAGCGTGCTCCCTCATATAATAGCTTTCTTTGCCTCCTTTCAAAACCGATGCATACCTTCGGGTGTTCCAACAGCTTTTACTTCATCACTTGAAAGAGCAAACACGAAGAATGTTATTAACTGTATTGTTCCTTATTAGTGGTCTTCCAAACATCTCGCTTTCACCGCTAATTGTTTGTAGCGATCCGTCATAATAACTAAGTAATGAGTTTTTAGATTATATACACAGCGTACTACCCTCTATAAAACATCTTAATTCACACCATTCGAGACGCGCGCGGCGCGCGCAATGCCTCAGCCTCCGTCTGCCCTGAGCTCTCTCACTGTCTCTAACATCCGCTCCGCACCAGCACGCATAGGAATCATGTGAATTTCGCCGTGTCAGAACCTGTACGTCCGCTCCTTCTCACGTATGCGTTTGATTATGACTGTGTTGTGTGAGTGCACATACTCTGATGAACTCTGGGGATCGTCCCCAACCCGACGGGCATGTCCACATCACTACTCAGAGATTCGCCGGGTCCGATCCCAGCTCGAACGGGGTCCGTCGCCAGATTTCTGTCGGGTCGGACACTTTAGCGTTTCGAGACGGGTCGGACACTTTAGCAATGTTCCTCCACGTAGTCCCTAGTGAGAACACATGGGAAGAATAAACTTCACTTTCCCCCACGTCGTCTCAGTTGGAAGAAGTGAGGGGCGAAAACGGGAACGGGTTCGACCCGAGATTAATCTGCGGTCGAGTTTTTGAGTAGGGACTGAACACAACCTTGCTTGACCTCCGACACGGATCCTCTAGCCCATAATCCTTAGAGGGGACTCGGTAGTGTATTCGTCCCTCCCTAGTTGGATGCGTTCAATCAAAGGAAGCATACACGCTCGTAAAAGTTGTTGAGATAACTACATCGGTGGGGTCGTACGGGCCCTGGAAGAGCCCTCACGAAGTTGGAAGAGTTTAAAACGAGTTAAAATGACCGTATTTGAGCCGTATTGAGTCACAAAATCATCCTTTCTCCGCCCACCGATACGAGCTCCGCCCCTCAATACAAATGTTCTATGCTCGACTACGGTCATTTCGGCTTATTTTTTACGCTTCTAACGTCGTGGGCGTTCTAGAAAGGGCTAATGTACGAGTACAGTAGCGTCGTTATCCGAACAAATTTGTCGCTAGCTCCGCTATTTTAGCCAATGCGTTACAACTCGTCCGCTTCTGGGCCAATATAGAAAGAATCGTTATATCTTCATTTCAGTTGATTTTTTCCGGTTTTTTCGTTATCTCTGAGTGTTAACAGCTTCAGACCTTCGATTCATTCCATAAAATTGATATAATTTTTAAGCGTGTATGCTGCCTCTAAACACCGGTAAGCGACATCTAACCTACGGGCTCACTCAAATGCCCAGTGAACACAAGGGATCAACCAGGGTACGGCACGAGCTGTGAGGGGTTACGACCTTACCCAATCACAGTTTTACGGGGTAGTCTCTTTTACAAAGAAAGTTATAAAATTTTTAATAGGGGAAAATGTGTTCAAAATTTTTTTCGGTACCAAAAGGTGGCTACCAAAATGTTGCAAATAATCTAAAAATCATCTCTTTATAGGTGGAAAATTAACTTTTTTTCACTTCTACCACCTCGGAACCTGTAATTTTTTCGACCTCACCTAGGGACAGCGGGGTCCGCATCAACCGTTTGGCAGGAAGTTTTCTGTGTTCTAGCACAGGTGTATGGTCTACCGTTTAGGCCTAATAACAGCTGTCATTGCCTCGATAAAAATGTTAACTACAACAACTTTTACGGCTCCGCCTCTCCCCGCCCACTACAACCGAAACGCAGAGCAGTTAATATTCAAACTTGCGGAGCGTTTCGGTTGTGATTGCAACGTACAGTGCGTTCAGGTTGCTTTCCGGGCCACATGCGTTGACTGACGCGCGCATTTCGAAATCAGATGAATCGATTGGAACAAAGTAGATCTGGGCCTCCTGCGGATATTGAGTGGGATTCTCACAGCTTCTCTTGTGGTGCTTGTAATTGATGTCCTCTACTCCATTTGCGCTCAATATTTGACCATCCCCAAATTCTTTATATTGATAAAAAAAAAGTTAACATGACTTTCCGAACGCATTTTGCAAATATCAATGGAGGGAATTTTTTTGAATTTATTTAATCATTTCGAAAAAAAATAAGAAAAAACAAAACAATTCGCTTGGATTTTTGAATGTAATCATCCGCTTCAAAAAATCAAAAAGTCCTAAATCGGGAAAAAAACAATTGATTCCGGAGGGTTGATTGGATTTAATACGCATTTTGAATGTTCATAAATACGAGATTCACCTTATCCTCTGTTCCCGAGTGGAATTTAATTCCATTCATCGCGTGCGTCTGCGCGCGTACGCTGCGTCTCGTTCTTCCCACACTTTCTCGCTGTCTCTAACCTCGCTCCGCACAAGCGCGCGAGGGAATAGAATAAATTTGGCTCAGAACCAGAGGATACTTATTCGGTCGTTCTAATTTAGGCATCGATTTCAAATGCTTAGCGTATTGATTCCAGGATAAAATCGCGTACAATGGAAATCACAAGATTAATGGGTGAAGTTGTGAGGGAAATTGTGATGGCATCAAAATTCTAAGCACGGGAAAGTGTATCAAGCTTAGCTATTTCATAATCAGCACTAGCTTAGAAAAGGAACAATTAGGTCACATGAATTCAAGGAGATTCAGTAGGGTGGGGTAATTCGGTGAAGTGTGGAAATCGTTGGATTCTCCCCTGAAAACTCGATTAGCTAAAATGGTGCGATAATCAATCAGCGAAGCGTCTGAAGTACGTCGAGGTATCGATTTTTGCAACTGTGTTGCTAATATCGGTTCATAGAAAGCGCCCGGGGCGCAACCGTCGACGCTGGATGATGTACTATGACGTCATCAGCCGACAGTTGCGCTCAGGTCACTGCGTGAATCAATTTCGTCGGTAGCACCCGGAGCGCAACGTATGTGGCCTGCATCGCAACATATGTGGCCCGGAAATTGCCAAATTTGTCACTCTGAGCGCAACATGGACGCGGCTCCGGGTGCATTCGGGGTGGGCTCAACGCCTGCTATCGTCTGAGTACCTGCACCGATTTCATTTAGTATATCATTATTTACAAACATTTTTTACCAACATCATTTATTACATAAAGCTAAATTCACTAAAACACTTATTCATGAACATGTATCAATTAGTTATGAAAACCACAATTTAATAAACATGTCGTGTCGTACATGTTTGCTTTCATCTACTCCCTCATGTGATTATCTCTTGAAGGATTTATCACATTTCAACATTTCAACCTCAAACTAATTACTGAATTTGTCATTACATCGCATTCCATTCTTAAGATAATGATATTGCTAATAGTACTAATTTTCATGACCAAACGAACGACGAAGACCGGGGGGGGGGGTTCTGGGTCGGCCGAATTGGCAGTGTCAGTCTTCCGATTTTTAACCACTCAAGCCCCTTTCACAGTTATTCTTCCGTCCGACGTCCGGCAATGCTATCCGACGTCGCGCGCGGCTCCCACTAGGCCTGTGGTAGACCAACTGATAATATCGACCATCCCACAATCAACGAAGTAATTTCGCACCGACGTCGAGCGCCGCATTGCGACGTCAGTCATCCGGCGTCGCAATGAGTCCTTCCACCATGCCGCAGTCCTATCTTAGAACGTGCCGGACGGCGTCGTCCGGCAGACTGTGAAAGACGCATCAGACCCCCCACTGTGAAGCCTCACACCTCGCGCCGTACCCTGGGACCAACCCCAAATCAATGATTGTGCGCTGTAAAACAATCATAAGAGACGCTCTAGAATTAAATTGAATTATTCGTTGATTCCGTTGATCGTTAGTCATGTTTGTTTTTTGTTTTGAAGTTGAAATCTTTTGAATATCTACCTTGCCTTTCTTTCTTTCTTTGAAGTTTCCTTTGCACTCGCGCAGTTTCTCGTCTAATAGATTTTATTTTTTTCTAAACCAGCAAATTTTTCAGGGAATTTCATTGATGGTAGAAAATCAAACAGCGATCACCGATTTTTGTAGTCATTATGTTGAGCACAAAGGAACTGAGAAAAAGAAACAGGTAGATTTTTTTGTAAGAACATGGTTTTTCCTCTTTAGCCTTTTTTGGATTTTGCCTGTCTGAATTCTGAGTTTATAACTTAGTTTGCGATCACTTGGTCGGAATTCAGAAATAATATTTCGTGGGGTTAGTGGTGGAATGAATTAGTAGCCCAAAGATTGTGGTTCAAGAATGCATCACTGAATATTTCAGTCGTGACCTTTTTTTAAATTACCGACTGATTCAATTTATTCGAATGCGGCGTTTTCAAAATCTCTAAATGAGTGCGTATGTATTGGATTGATGCATAATTATTCTGCGTTCTTTTACAGTGTTTTTCAACAAACGCGATCGGCTCTGTTGCTATCGGAGAGTTCGTGGGGTACCCATCAAGCTGTTTTTATTCCATTTCCAAGTCTTTTGAGATTGATTCACATTGAAATTTTCAGCCAGCATACGTAATGTCAGGTCCTCCTCATCACAGGTGTGCGGAAATTTTTTAAAAAGTCAGAAAACAGAAAATCGAGTCTGTTAGAAAACAGAAAGGCCAAAATGGCCAGAAAATTTTCAGAAAAGTACTCTCTGCACTTCAACTCTTTTCAAGTGAAGAGTTTGTGTTATTTCGAACATCTTTATCATAAATGTTAAATATTATCTACGGAACTCCACAATTGACCTATGGCATCTTTCATAATCCTCATCGCAAGAGTGGCATGCCCTGATGCGCGGGAAGCGCGGTAGACTTTGAGAGTGCCCACGACACGGACCGTCATGGCGGTTTCACCATTGGAATTAATACTCGCTTCTCAGTCTAATTTCACTTTAACATAAATAATCCTGGAACTACTCCAGGCAACCTTATACGCAAATGGAAATCAAGAATTGGTGTGCATGTCACATTTGATCCCAACTTTGGCCCGTACCGCCTGGCTGTGCCGCTAGAGATTTAATAGTTGTTTCTCGCTCGTCTCTCGCGCGTCCCGCGATGAGAACGTTCTTAGGCTCAGTGCATACTTCGCGCGACGGGCGACGCGGCATAGTGTTTATCATAGATATCGACCGAAGGTCGGTATTGCTGATAGGCGCTGTCGAGCGTCGCGGTAAGTAAGCACTAAGGGGTCGTTTATACTTCCGCCGTCGAGCGGCGCGGCGTGTGGAATTCTATAATATCGATAGTGCCGCGCCGCGTGATCAATATTACAGGAATGCACTGTGCCGCGCCGCTTGGCGGCGCAAGTATAAACGACCCCTAAGCCTTAGCCCACCGCGCTTCCCGCGCGCGCCGCGCCTGCGGCGAGGACTATGAATTATGTTTTAAAGACGTTGTTAGTAGCAATGACGCGTCAATGACGGATAGAACATCATCAAAGGCACTCACACTGAGAGTCTTGGCCGAGAAATAGCCCACCAGTCTTAACAGTTGTTCCTGGTGAGCTATTTCTCTAATATTATTTCTTGGCTACTACGCGGCTGCGACCCTTTTGTTGGCGAAATAGCCGACAAAACATAGGTAGCTGAACCGACAGCGGTGTTGACATCGAAATCTGCTACGAGAATGCGTTGTATACTTCATTGAAGAGCACTTGTTGCGGCTGTTTTTGGGTGAGCATATATTTGACGGCTATTTCGTTTTTTTTTTCAGCTATTTTTCGACTAATTCTCCGCTATTACGCTGAAATCAGGCATTTTGTGGCTATTTATCGGCTCATGCTTGGCCGAGACTCTCTGAGCACGCATCTGCAGGATAGTATGTACGCCAGCAAATTATGGTTTGGTGAAAATGTGATAAGTTAGGGGGTGTGTATACAAGTCTGTTGGTACCTGCTCGTTGGTGTCCCTGCTTCTACTGAACCCAGCAGACGTTTGAGTGTACACAGGGAACGTTCGAGCGATATAGCGTGCACAACTATATCACGAAAGTATCCCGCACATTGCATAAAGGTGTTGCCGTCCGGCACACTAAGGCCTCTGGTCCATAACACCTTAGGATCCGTACCTAGGGAGTTCATGGAGTCTTTGGTCACAACCCACAGTTTCGCCACCCTGAACTGTCGATCGCTGTCGAGTGATATCCAAAAAACTGCGCTATCCAGACTTCTGAGCTATTTCCATGCACCGTTTGCTGCTTTGCAGGAAACCCGCCTCAAGGATAGACCCGTCATCAACTTCGGAGAGTACGTCATCTACTGTGGTGACGCTGATGATAGGAGAGTGGGAGGCTGTGCGATAGCTGTAAGGAGGGACTACAATGGTAGGATCGAGGAATTCGGCTCAACGTCGTGTAGGAATGCATTTGTGCGACTGCGGGATCACAGAGTATTCAATCTGTGGATAAAGAGTGCTCATGGGCCCACCGAAACCGCCGAAGACAATTCCAAGGATGCCTTCTACGAGGAACTCAATACGTTGCTAGCCAGGATACTTTGTCAACATGCTGTTGTGGTAGGAATCGACGCAAATGCGAAGATGGGACTTGATCAGGGATCCGAAGTACTCGGTAAATGGTTCTTCCCAGTGGAGCAAACATCGGACAATGGCTACCGCCTTGTCGACTTGTGTGAACGCAGTGGTCTGATTATTGCATCGACATTCAATAGTAATCATCGCCGCCATCAGCTTACGTGGCAGGGACCAACCCAGCTATCTCTGGAAGAGCAGCGGAAGCGGAAGATGACAACTTTGAAACTACAGCTCGACTATGTTCTGACGAGGAATATTCCAGTATCGGGCATTCGAAGATCTAGAGCTGTGTGGGATGTCGCATTCGATTCGGATCACCGTCCAGTTCTGTTGAACTTCACTGCGAGGATTCATAAGAGGAAGCGAGGGGGTAAGCCTCTCCAGAGGATTGATGCCACAAGTCTCAGGGATGAAGAATGCAGAAGGAAATTCCGACAACGCGTTTCTGTTTATATTGGAGTACGGACTAAGAAGAAACTTTGCGACGCGGACTCTTTCGTCAAGTGCATCCAGGACGCTTCCAAAGAGGCACTCCCGGTTGTACAGCCTAAGAAGAAGTTCGCCTACGTCTCAGAAGAAACAACATCTACCTACAACAGAGTATGTGCTCTCCGAACTGCAGGAAACTTCGTGGAGGAGAAGCGTCTCAGGAGGAAGTTGCGTCGGCAGCTTCAAAATGACCGCGAAAGAGAATGGACGTGTAGAGCTAAGGAGTTTGAGAAGGCTTGGGAGGAGAAGAATCCGAGGAAAGCCGACACGTTGTTACGACAGTATAGCGGCGAGATGAAGAGATGTTCTGCTGTCCTTAACACTACCAATGGAGTTGCAGTTGGTGATGCGACGCTGCCATTATGGAAGGATTGCTTCAGTTCACTACTGAATCGTCCAGCGCCGTCAGTACCAGAGCTGCCGCATGTTCAGAGAGCACATTACGATGTCAGTGAGGAACCGCCGACTGAGGCTGAAGTTTCGAATTGTGTCCGGAAAATGAAGAATGGAAAGGCAGGTGGAGATGACATCATCACTGCTGAAATGCTGAAAGCTCTTCCTCCGTCTGGAATTCGTGAAATGACCAACACCATCCGTGCCACATGGATGAGCGAAAGGATACCCGATTCGTGGTGACATGCGATCATCGTACCTCTTCACAAGAAGCTATCCGTCACGGATCCTAATAACTACAGAGGAATCTCTCTACTTCGTGTCATGTACAAGGTTTTAGAACGTATCATTCTCGAGCGACTCATCAAACATCGTGAGGAAACGACCAGAGAGGAGCAAGCCGGTTTTCGACCTGGAAGATCGACCATCGACCAAGTGTTCGTCGTGAGAAGAGTAATTGAATCGTGGCAGCGGTACTCGAAGACATTACAGCTTGCTTTTTCGGACTTTGAAGCCGCATTCGACTCTCCTCATCGTGATCGATTGCTCAACGCTCTGCGAGCCGATGGAGTCCCGGAAAAGTATGTTCGACTAATCGAGGACATGAACAAAGGAACAACAGCAGCAGTTCGTACGCCTGTCGGATTTACGTCAGCTTTCGAGGTGAGAACAGGAGTAAGGCAAGGAGCCGTTGCAGGACCTTTCCTATTCAACTTTGCCGTTGATGACATCATGCGTAGAGTTGCAGAACAGTTTCCTGCGGACGTGATCATAACACCATCAGGACGCTCCCTTGTCGACCTGGAGTACGCCGATGACATTGTGTTATTGGCTGAAAACAACGCAAAACTGCAAAGGATTGTAAACCTCGTTCAGAAGTATGCCGCAGCCTATGGACTTCGTCTTCGTCCGGACAAATGCAAGCAGATGTGGGTCTCTCAGAGGCCTTCTACGGGAGTTTGTGTGGACGGACAACGTATCGAACCGGTGGACGATTTCTGTTATTTGGGCTGTTTGCTGAAGAACGATCGTAGTTATGCAGCGGATATTCAACAACGATGTGCGAAAGCTACGTCTGCATTCAATTCTTTAACCAAGTGTTTGTGGTCTACCCCCATCGCGAAGGAAGTCAAGTTGCGCGTCTACTTATCCGCTATTCGCCCTATCATGATGTACGGATCGGAGACGTGGGCAGCACCGAAGACGCAGATGGAAAGGTTGGATTGCACGGAGAGGAAGCTGTTTAGACGTTTGCTCGGATATTTCTGGCCGCGGATGTGCCACAACGAAGATCTCTACAACGAGATTGACGCCTTACATCTACGTTTGACACGAGGGAGGTGCCAACATCTCCCAATGCCATCTCAAGCGGCAACGGAAGGTCGTCTTCGTCTGTTGGGGCATATTTTGAGAAGACCGCCAGATCGTCTTGTTCAACACGCTCTCAGGATGCTTCCAAGTCCTGTCTGGAAACGGCCGCCTAGACGTAGGCGAAAGTTTTGGACGGATGTGGTGAAGGAGGATTTGAAATCACTCGGCATTGAAAGGCAGTTCAGGCGCGAAGCTTTACTTCGCAGGAAGTGGAATAGTGATCAATGGATGGATTGTGTTCAAATTGTGGCTGAGGACCGTGACAAGTGGACACGGCTGACTACCAGGACGGCACACCTCGGTGAAGATGCGGAATGACCGCGTCAGGCGAAAGCCAACCGATTAAGTCAAGTAAGTAAGTGGTAAGTTAAATGCGATTTTCGCGTGTGGCGTGCTTTTATGGCGTGATAAGCGGCAAGCGCTCTTCAATCTCAGCTTCTCGCAATACATTTTCAGCACTGAGGTGATACTAGCTTGACGATTTCAAACTTCAGAATCACCTGTACATGAATTTCAAATCATTTTGGTCGAAACAAGTCGCGAACGTCTGGCAGAACATTCAGAATTGTAAAAAATTGTAGATCAATCAAGAAAATGGCAGACTCGGCATCGAACTTGCTAACAGTGCCTTTTGCTACGAGTTCATCCTGACATATCGGTAGAAAGAATCGTAAAAACGGTTCTACATCATGATCGTCAACCAGCACGTCCTGTTGGAACACATTTTATCCTCCGTGGCTTGTGACTGTTGAAGTACCCATAGGCTTTCCGTCTTAAACGTGGCATCCCTTGTAAGTCCATGCGACTTATCATTGGAAAAACATTGGTGATTGATTTTTTTCTGAATTTGTTTCTGGTTTTGGCCAATGTTTCAGAAAACAGAATTCAGAAGAGCCAAAATGGCCAGAAAACAGAAATCAGAAAATTTCGCACACCCCTGCTTGTCATCCTCAACGGCCGCCAGAAGAGCCTGCCGAAATCCGATGGCCGACCTCTTTTTGGCTTATCCTCGAAGCTCGAACCACCTCGAATCACCTACTCTGAAACGGGCAAACCAATTCCAACCCTGACTTTCGCTGGTTGTTCCTTTTGCAAAAAAGTTCGTTGAGTTCGCGAAGTGACGCTGCTGCTTTCCGTCCTTCGCCAAAGCGGTAGAGCATAGAAACTCCGCCCTTGTCGGTCCCAAGCTCGGATGAGAAATGAGGAGGGTTGGCTATCCATTCTAATGACTGGCTGGAAAACCTAAGGTGGTAAACATCGAGAGTCTCATAGGAATACCCGATACTGCTACCGCATTCAGGTCAGCCGATGCCCCAGCACTGGGGACTCAGGGTATTGGTGAAAAGTATGCTACAGGCCAGAACAATGAACGACTTGTGACCAGGGATGAGCGGAATTCCGCGTTTCGCGTTCCGAAACCCGCAGTTTCGCGCATTTTTGACCTTCCGCGTCCCGCCTTCCGAAAACCGCAGAAAGTGCTGCGGAACGCGGAAAATGCGAAACAAAATATCGCGTCATCGTCCTTATTGAGAATTTCCCTGATGATTTTTCTACACTGATTTGAATATTTCGACGTTACATTAAATCTTCCATTTGTTTTCTTCTCCTACCTTGTCGTGAAGGAATTTTATTCTGGTGACAATTATTATCAGGTCCTGAAGACCGGTCGAAACTACCAAATTACAGCTGATCTGGGTGTCATTTTCCGAAAGCTTTTTTGTTGCTTTACTAGATTAGTGATTTTTTCCACGTTCTATGTATGAAAATTGTGTTGCGCGCTAAGCGTGTACCAGACCTGGCTACAGCTCGCACTTGCGCAACCCTGCGATTCCGGAAACAACGTTTGGAGTAATTACCGCTCGATTTTGGTGTTAATCTTCTTTTATTCTCAAATGGCGTTCACGATCTTGTGAGAACACTTCTCAATGAGCCAGGAAGCTAATTTTTCAACAGGGGGGTGGAAATGGGTGCAGCCACATATATTCTATTCCAATTTGGAGTTTATAGCTCAAATTTAGCAGCACTTCAAATTTGTGGTCGAAGACATTCAGATAAGCTTGTTATTATGATCCAACGGACGCTCCATCGTCCGCAAAAATGGTAACTAATGAAGACCAGCACCGCTACTGATAGGATTTCGCCAAGGATTGTGCCGACAGTGTTACGCTCGAAGACTCACCGAAGGCAAAAGCTGTTAGAGGTTTCGCCTCTTTTAAATTTGAATCTCTTAGCGAAATTCAAGCCAGAAAGGGAATTTTTCATCAAAATACTGGTAGTTTCTCGAGTTTTGGCCCTCTGGCGAAAGTAGTGAAAAAATTAGAAGTCAAAGAAGTCAAAAATTTTCTTGAAATATTTTACAAAATGTTTTGGCGCACGATAACCTGAAGTAACAAGCCAACTGGGAAATGTAGTGAAATGATTAAAAACACGAATTGGTGGTCAATCATAGAGCATTTGTCGAAAGTAAAAGACGAAAGATAGGATTTAACAAGCTTCTCCTTTCGCACTTAAGACAACAACATCAAAGGTGTTGTGAAACTACAATACCCGCGCTAAGTTTTGTAAAAACGGGGAGCACTAGCAAAACTTGGCACGACGCCATCATATTTACAGCTCAAATTCCTATATGATAATGTGCATTGTGGGCCGAAGTTCCCTAAACTCGTTTTGTTTTCGAGTGAAATTGTTTTTGCAATTGTTTCTCAAAAGCTTCGCCCGCGACGAAACTTTGAGTAGTAATTGTACAAGTAATAGAAGAGCAATCTCTATGCATTCCTTGTGAGTTATATGAAGGGGGGGGGGGGAATCTCGAGAATGGTGCAGGTTTAGTTTTCAAAATCCTTCATTAAACACGCTCGGAAGCTTACTGAAAAATCTGACTTCTGTTGCGGAAGCCCCAGAGCTATAAATGAAGGAGTTCAAAAATTCAACTTACACAGATCTTAAGATTGCTCCACCTTCATCTTATTCACGGAGAGAACAAAGATTGCTCTCCTATTACTTGTGCAATTATTACTCAAAGTTACGCAGCACTTTGCGACGTTTTTGAGAAACGACCGCAAAAGCAATTTTACTCAACAACAAATCGATTGCAGTGAACTTCGGTCCACAAAGCAGTTTATTGGGTAGATTTTCGAGCTGTGAATATGATAGCTTTTCTGAAACGTCTTCGTTCGAAAACTTACATGCATCAGACGTTTTTTTTGCAAAGTTGGGGAAATGCTCTCCGTTTTTACAAAACTTAGCGGGGTACTCTATGTACTAAAACATTTATTGTACGGCAGTTAACACTAGTCAACGCTCCAATCCATATCGTGCTTGATTTTGCTTTGATAAGTTCAATGGAAAAGCTTGTAGAATCCGTTCCCTCATCTGTATTTACTTATCGATATTTGGTCCATGTTTGACCACCAAATCGCATTTGTAATCATCTCACTACAATGCCCAGTTTCTTGTTTACGCTAGGTTTCTCTGAGCCAAATATTTTTTATAAATGTTCCAGGACATTTTTTCACTCCTTTGATCTCTAATTTCTCGTAAATATGACATTACCAAACCATTACTTTTGCCAGAGAGCTAAACTATTGGAAATTCTCTACTGTTCAGTTCTGACAATACGCTGGTTCTGACAATTCTTGAACGTTTCCTTTCTCCAGTGGATAATATAAAGTATAATACATAAATCTGTGCATTTTTCGGGATCGATTTCTTTATGTATCCAGATGTTCTACTGAAGTTGCATAGTTGGTAATTTATTAGGACAGAATCTCTTTGAAAATTATTCCCTGGAACCAAATATGCTTCTGACTATGAGACTCTAGGGAAGTCTGAGATTTTTTGGATATTTCCGCGTTCCGAAAACCAAAGTTCCGCGCATTTTTGGGCTATTCGCACCCGATTTCCGAAAACCGAGAAAAAAATTCTGTTCCGAAACCCGAAAACCGATTTCCGAAATTTTGAATTGTTATTCCGCTCATCCCTGCTGGTGACGCAGAAGAAGGATGGGCGATTCGCGGAATGGAGTGTGCGATCAGCACATTACGTTGGACAGAAAGAAATCATTTCTGGGGAACTGTCGAAGTCTAAGGCATTGATTGAACGCCCTGTCTGAATTGAGGATCAGTGGAAATGGAACAATGACCGTCCAGGTGTCAGATAGTCAAGAAGGGATGGTACTGTACTACTCCGGTAACGACGGGCACCACGAAGGTTTTGGATTCATGCTAAAGTGGAAGGCAGCTGAAAGCGTGACAACTCCTCCCTCGGTGTGTAGAGAGCCTCTATCCCAAAGTTGTGTTTACCGTGACATGTTTGGACCACTGATGAGGGGAACTCCGGTTTCCGACTTCCGATTTCCGCAGGTTTTTAGGCCTCGGAATTCAGTTTTCCTATTTGCGAAAGAAAGGTTCGGAATCGGAGCAAAATTTGGGGTTAAATAAAAATTCCTGTATTTGTTCTCCGTCTCAGCATGCCATACATTTGAGTTCAAATTCTGAACAGTTGGGTAACCTCGGTATTCGACTAACGCAAAAAAAATTAAAAAGAACGAAATTCGGTGTAGTTCAATCTAAGGGAATATCATAAATCATGTGAATGCTGCGACATATAGGATTACGAAGGGGTTTAGAAGGAGCGCGTACGTTGACGGGGGAAAGCGTTGGAGATCGTTGGATGTTGTGAATAGAAGTTGAGTTGAAGTTATTAATCATCTTCAAAAGTGAACCCTGGGAACAGCGTGTAGAGCGCCATTAGATAACGGCAAAGCATTGGGCACCGCGTAAAACGTATCTAGAAATGAGCGAAATATCCGGAGCGCCACGCGAGGATTCTATAGAAAAGGGATGAGGAGATCTTAGTAGCGGGAGTAGCGGGTTGAATACCGATATGCGCTGTCCGCCGATCGTCGTGGAAATCTCGAGGATTCTACCGTAAATTGCGCAGCCTTTCTTGCCATACTCGGCTCGTTTCCCGCCGTTCCTTCTACACTGAAAGCCTAGAATCCTGCTCGCTTTTCATTCTACTGTGGGGACTCGCCGCGAATGATCATCGTGAACGCTGTTCTAACCTTCAATGTAGAGTGCAGTCCCCACCAACCTCACACCGACATGCGACGCGGACAACACAGCGACACGCAATGTGATCAGCCCACCGACACGCACCGCTGCCGGCACACAGACATGCGACTCGGGCGGGTCGCTGAGCGTCATGAGCGGTTGAGCGGGGCTTCCAGAGGCAGGGTGGGCTTGGTATTGCAAACTTCAATAATTGAACCGGAGACATTTCCGACATGTGAGGCCGGCCCGAAAAGTGTGTGGCATGTTTCTCTTAGAAATGGCTAACTCGAAAAATACGGCTGAACTCGGTTGCCATATGGTGCACTGTGGACCAAAGACCCTGACTGACTGACCAGTCCTTTTTATTTATATATGGTAAAGAAAGGCATTACAGAAGCGGAAAGCGATCGCGAACCAATTCTCTGCAAGTGCACAGTGAAACGAGACACATTGGGAATGGAGTTCATCATGCGAAACTTGTCATTCTTAGGAAACTTGTTTGTAACATGAGTGGTGGTCGTGATAAAAGGATGATGGGAATAATTACGATCGCTGCACAACACGGCGAGTATTCAACTCTCCTCCATCCTGATTCTGTTGTTATTCTCGAGGGCTAGCCGTTTCATCCCTACAGCTTCGAATGGGTTCCTTACTGTCAAGTTTTGCAGCACGGGACCTCTGATTTTGGGAAGCTAATCATCGGGACTTTGATGATTGCCCCGCCTCAACAACATTCTGGGATAGGTGACTGGATGTCGTACAGCTGCCTGATGCTCTTCAATACGTTTTTAGTGTTTGTTAAATAGGCTGGCCCTTCATAATGACTGCAGAGATGAGATGACGGAGTATTTGAAACTTGTCGTGCAGCGCAACGATTACGATTACTTTCATCGCACTCCTCTGTGTCACAACTCCCGTTACGTCACTGATTGCTGTTTGTTCCAATTATTGTTGTTTTTCTTGAAATTTTACATTAATCCTGTACAGTATTTATCCTGTTCGCATTTGCGCTGCCTGTGAGAAATTTTCTGTATGTGATTCATACTGTATTTTGAAGATTTTTTAATATAAAAGGAAATTTCCGTTGCATTTTGTGTTGATTCATAAAGTGATGCCGCTAAAACAGCAAAAAATAAGGTAAGAAAAAGCGTGGTAAGTCTACAGAAGAGATTTAGATCACTGTATCTACGCGTAGCGATCAAGGAGGCAAGCAGAAAGGTACAATACCCGCGCTAAGTTTTGTAAAAACGAGGAGCATCTGGCAAACTTGGCAAAAAAGCGTCCGATGTATGTAACTTTTTTGAATGAAGACTTTTTTGAATTCTGAAATCGCTATCATATTCATAGATCAAATTGCTACGTAACTATGTCACTTGTGTGCTGAAGTTCCCTAAGAGCGCTTTGTTTTCGAAGGGAATAGTTTTTGCAATGGTTCTTCAAAAACGTCGCGCGCGGCGAATGCGGCAAAACTTTGAGCAGTATTTGTACAAGTAATCGAAGAGCAATCGGTATGTTTTCTTCAAGAATTAGGTGCAGGTGGGAGAATCTCAAGGTTTGTTTAAAGGCATCGTACGCGCAGGAAACCGTATACTATTTTTTCATGTTTTTGTGTAGCTTGGCCTCTCTAGTGAACGAAAATGTCGAAGGCGCCCATGAAAAACGTCCATTTGTAAAGAAAATTCATTCGGAACACATTGTAAATACGAATTTGAATTTTGCCCCAAAATCGTTTTTGAGGTTTTTCTGCATTTGGGGGCCTCGTCACTGATATTTTCGAAGTTTTTCTACATGTGGAGTTTGCGCCGTAATTGCTTTTCATGTTCTTTCCCGGTCGGATCTACATTCTATGAAAAAGTGCTAGATGACTGGTGAGAACTGGTGGCGGATCCTCATCTTCAACCTCTTCCAGTCTCGTAACCCGAGGTTTTTGAAGCGCCAAAACTCACCGGTGTGATCTACCGGGCTCATTCATGAAATTGAGCACAAAAAATGGAAATTGATTTTCAGCGCGAACGATGCCTTTAAGTTGAAATTTCGAAATCTTTCATTTATGAGTCCGGGTATTTCGCAACAAAACTCCGACTTTTCAGGTAGTTCTTAACCCTGTTTAATCAAGGATTTCGAAAATTCAACCTGAACAAACCTTGAGATTCTCTCACCTGCACCTAATTCTTGAAGAAAACATACCGATTGCTCTTCGATTACTTGTAAAAACACTGCTCAAAGTTTCGCCGCTTTCTCCGCGCGCGACGTTTTTGAAAAACGATTGCAAAAAGTATTTCCTTGAAAAACAAAGCGATTTTAGGGAACTAAGGCACACGAGTCTTATAATTAGGTAACATTTCGGTTTTTGAATATGATAGCGTTTTGATAATTCAAAAAAGTCTTCATTCAACAAAGTTACATGCATCGGACGCTTTTTTGCCAAGTTTGCCAAATGCTCCCCGTTCTTACAAAACTTAGCGCGGGTATTGTGCAATACCGGCCATAACTTCTGTCCCAAGGCGCGTCGAGGTTCGAAATCGCGTCGAAAACGCCATTTCATTCGGAACGAACTTTTTGAGAACCTGAGAAAACCATTCGATTCCTCTTGACGAGGAGGTTCCGATTATATGTTTAGATTTGAGAAAAACTCATGTCTTCACCTATTTATGCCCTAGTTTCCCTATAAGGAGTCAAAATCTTCGGGAGTGGTTTTTTTAAATCTCAAAACACCAATCGCTTTCTCTAGTTGTCGTGATTCCAGAAATCTTTTCAAGCTTGGAAAATATTTTTCTTCATCTAGTCATTGCATATTTCGCCCACCCAAAGAGTTGGAATGCTTTAGCAATGGCGAAACTTGAACGTAAGCATCATCAGTAGATTTTCGTCATAATTCTAACTTCAAAGCTCTCTCTGTACCAGGAAAAGTGTCAGAATTCACTCTTATCGCTCCAGTCGCGAAGCGGGAAAGCCCGGTATCTGAAAGATCGAAGGTCTGAATTGGAGAGGAGTAAACAACATGGGGGTTCTCTGAGATATTGCTATTAGCGAGACGGTATGAAAAGTAGCTAACATCTTGGGTGGTCTCTCTGTACGATAAAACTGGTCGACTCAGAAAAGAAATCTGTTATCTGAACAGGTGGTCCGTATTCAATCAGCATCAAGAGACAATCGGAACAGGAGTTAGCGTTATGGGTGGTTTGTCCCTGGTTTACTAAATCCTATTCTCACACTACGCCATCGGTGATTCCGTAGCTATAGGCCACCCAGCCAACCGCGCGCGACCGCGTCGATTAGTTTCCCAGGCGAAGGGTGTGACTCATCATGGAGCACTCTTCCGGGAACGCGGATGTAAAATCATGTCATACAAGGAAAGTATTGAATCCTCGTTTTATAATTAAAAAAATACATTTTCACCTAGTTGAGGAAAAATTCTCCGTATTAGCTTTGTTTTTTGAAGAAAAAATCAGCAATACCACTCCGGAAATTCTCTGTTTTCGGTTAGTGATTCTGTGGATGCAGACCACCCAGCCAGCGCGTGCGGCCGCGGCGTGCACAGCCTTGAGTCGTTTCCCAGGCCAAGGGTGTGACTGGACGGGTGGTCTATAGGCCATAACTAGGTGAAGACTTGAGTTTTTTTTGAGCTTAAACATATAATCAGAATCACCTCATTGAGAGGAATCGACAGGCCTTCTCAGGTTCTCAAATAGTGCACACCGAACGAAAGCGGCGTTTTCGACGCGATCTCGTGTCACCGACGCGCTTTGGGACAGAAGTTTTCTGTTTTTTTTTGTGCACATCTTGAAAAATGTTCCACGTTGATTCCGATGACTTCTATGGAATTGCACAAGATCCCATGGGAACGGAGTTATGGTCTTTCAGAAATTGAGCTGGGATAGCATGGTGGACGAGTTTTCCGAGGCTCGTAACTTCCATCGTTTGCAACCGTGAGCTGACCTGAATCAAGAGAGAGGCTGAAAATGGAAGGAAGAACAGGGCTATTGGCACAAAATCATAGCTCATCTCGCAATTATTGAGCTCGAACGATCATAAAAGGGGCGTGCCAAAGTGGCTTCTCAAATTGGGCTCCCCAGGGTGACTTCCTCCTATATCTCGCTTATTCGGAGAAATTGAGAGCTCGCACTTGGCAGGAGCCATATAGGGTGGGTCTACTTCACAACTAAGTGAAAATCTCAGATTTCGTCCCTCAGCTCGAACTGTACCTTTAAGAGGGGGCTCTATCCTTGACGGGGTGGGGGGGAAGCGCAAAAGATTTTCTCGTATAAATGAGTGAAAAACCTGATAAAATATGCTTGATGCTACTATTAATCATTGTCGTTATTGAAATTCTATAGAAATACTTCGATTGATAGCGTTATAGATCGGTGGTTCATTTCATTTCTGACTTGAATCTTGAGCGGGCCTCCCCCGTCTAGGATAGTCCCTAAGAGGGACCAACTCGACCCATTTCAGGGAATCAATCCCATCTGTTGGTGGGGATCGAATGAGTTTGCGTGGAGGATCGTCTCACAAGTACATCTAAGGGTGAGTAGGATATTCTAAGGAGTAAAGAAAAGATTTTGAAGGGATTTATGGGTTTAGACACAGATTGTTGTGTGAGCACATACCCTGGGAAGAATCGCCTGAATTTTATGAAGAACTTTTCGGTTACATGCCGCCTCGGTGATGAACGGGTGCCGAAGCGGACCGGTAGATTCGCGATAGAATAGAGGGATTGCCTGGATTCTGACGAGACCCCACTGTCTCGACGTGGCAATATTCGGTTTTTCAAGCGACTCTACAGTGATGTTCGCCACCGCGTTCCAAGACTCGAGCCATCAACCCTTACCAATCCATCGCTTTATAGTCCGCCGCTTTATCGACTTGCCTAGCTCCGCTGCTGCACTAGGGCGCCCTTATTGCAATGGTGGCGGTAAGTTCGCGACCGACTTCTCGGTGAAATCGTTGTAATATCCCCTGCAATTTCGCTGTGAATTTGCCGTTAATCCGCTCTCAGCATCTCTCGGTAAATTTCCATCGTTTACACGTTATTTTCGTCGCGTCTCGCGGTGCTTTCGCGTCGAGCTCTCGATAAAATCCAGGTCTGCAGTGTATTCTCGGAATGTTCCTATGTCCCAGATCAAGCACGCCAACGTGGTTTGGGATTCAACGTCGAAGAAAGTGTATAATAACCTTCTGTCAACAAGATTATCCAACCTAGAGAATCTATAGGGCGGTCGGGCTGACCGTCAAGCAAGCCATAGCGCGCTTGCGTCAAAACTAGCACGCGTCAGCAAAAAACTTGATACTGCCCCTCATAACGCGTCTGCGCTAAAACAAGCGCGCGCTTCCGAGGTACTTAAAGACATAGTCCAGCCTCGGAATCGATTTTTCGTTTTTCTGCCTATCTTGGGGAGAATTTCACGCTGATCACAAAGGTGTCTCTAGAATCGCTCAGAAACCACTACGAACGGAGTCACGGCTTCTCAAAAACCTCAATTTTGAACGGCTAGAAGTTCGCGGCGAGTTGTCTCGAGCCTGTATTTTCTCGTTATTCGCAGCCAGCGTCCTGAAGCAGGCCACAATATGAAGCCAGACCAAATACAAATCGAAGTACATAGGTTTTAAATAAAATCATTCGCACGTTTCTTCCCTATTGAGGTCGGAAACCTTGCAGTGGGCGTTACCTATTTTTTCTTTCAAGGGGGCGTGGCTGACTTTTTCCTGTCTTTTTCTCGCTTATTTGAGTGAAATGAGATTTCGCGCCTGGCAGGGTTGCTATAGGCGGCGACCGAATCAAAATATCAAAAATTGCCTCTGAGGTTGGACTCTGCCTTTAACGCTAAGAACTGAAAGACGATGGAGCAGGCACCAGAACTCACTCTGAATTTCCACACTATCAGTTAAAGGCAGTGTTCGCGATGATTTTCGTCCCCGATTTTTCCACATAAAACTATGTGTTGGCCTCCAAGTGTTACCAAAATCACGAAGAAACAGCGAGAAACGCATGAAAACATCGTATTTCAGTAACATTATTCTATAACATGAACTAGTTGTCCGGTTGGATGAACATGTTCATGGTGGTTGTCACCGGTGGAAAATTGGGTCAATCGAGAACAGAAGAATATTTTATGCAAAGCAGGATTAGTTGAGGCCCTAAGGAAAGAACGGAGCAATAGAGAGTAGGGAATTGCAAATGATGGGTCCACAAAAGATTTCGTTGTCAAAACAAACACTTCCTGTGATACTTTAGAGGCGGGGTGATACTTAAGGATTCGGTGTACTTCTAGTGCGTTTTTCTTAATTTCTACGTCATTTTAGTTCCACCCGGGGGCCACGCAATCAATATAGCGAATAATCTCAAAATTGAAGATTATCGTGAACACTGCCTTTAAAAGGATGCTCTTCTAGCCATTGGACAAACGACAAGGAAAACACATGTCATGGTATCACAACTAAGGGAAAGTTCATGTGATTCTCAAATTCTAAGACGAAATCTGTTCTAAACATTGCCTTTAAGGATTCATCGACGGTTGCTAGCACGAGAAATTCCACGGCCGAGCTTGGCGCAGAGGATTTGTTCCAGCAAACTACATCACTGCCGGGAAAAAATCTTTTAGCTCCTGTGTAAGCTTTTTCATGATCTGTAAATCGATCTCACGAGAGTTGCTTATCCTTTTTTTCTCTTCAGTTGGATATACGCCATAATGATGACTTCAATTATCGTTGCCATAATTTCTCTTGCTTTTCTCATCGCAGTACTATGGAAGAAATGCGAGATTCGCAATATTCTGCGGTACCCAGGCCAGAGTGAGAAACCTTCGTATATGTGAGTTCAAAGATTGATTTACCATACGTAAATGCGTTGAGCTCAATATCGAGCCCTTTACAGCATTTTACCTTCATAGATACTCAATTATTGTTTCACTGTTGAGATCAACGATGGGCACTCGAATTCTTACGCACTATACAGAACTCTCAAAACATGCTGTTACCACGCAATCCGTTAGTAACAGATTGTCCTTGTTACGAAAGGAATAAGCAAGTAGAACCTAATGCGAAGCTAATGAAACCTCACGCTAAGCGAGCGGAAGCGTACGCAAAGGGAGCTGAGAATCTCGCTATACGAGCGGATTCCAACGCTAGTTGGTGGATGCGATCTAAATGTCACACTGTTACCGACTGAAGCCTTGCGTTTGCAAAGGCTAAACAAAAAGATGTTCAAATTATCATTCAGAAGCGTAACTATCATAAACTTCAAGAACTGCTTAGACATCTGTCTTTTGATGAAGTCCACGCCTTCACAACAATCACTGAGTCATCAAAATATTAGTAAATTTCGTTCGTTAGTCAGTTTTCAACTAGAGATTGAGCTGATAGTCTGTGGGAGCTTCAGTCGGTGAATATAGCGTATTCTCCGAATGACGTCAGACGTGAGGAAAGCCATGGGAGTCGTCCACCTAATTTAGTCGAGATAGACACCAAGGGAGCGAAATAGTGTCTTATAATGTCAAGAATGAGGGCAGTTTCAAGTAAGACGTCTTCACCAATTTCATTATCAAGATCCTTTTTGGTAGTGAATGCCTAAGCCGCTTTTTAATGTCCTTCCTGCAGAGTAGGCCTTCTTCTAGCATTTCTGGCTAGGTTTTCAATTTGTTTGATTCTTATTCAGACAGTCGAACTGGAAAAACCCGGCTTGAGGTTGAAAAGGACCTGCTCGAAGCTGATCGTGCTACTGCACAACTGTCAACATATCCTCCGTTTTTACCATGATTTCAGCGTTCTCGGTTTTCCTTTAGTATTTTTGGTCCTACATGTACCCTGAGAACGTACAAGTGTGCCGATGCAATTGCTCAGATACAGACAGCACACTTTCCGCAGTACCATTAGCCAACGTCCCGGAACCCGACGTACTCCTGCGGAAGGCCAATAGTTCGGTTCCGGGCAGACGGCAGCGCCGGTTGATTTACTGCCGGTACACGTTGAACAAGCATTCGGCGGCCCTTCTGCCATCGCGTTACGGCTAATCTGGTGACTGACAGAAGACAATCCAAAAGCTGTTAGCGGCACAAGTGAAAATCACACTTTAGATGAAGGTCTGTTTAGAGGATAGTTTCAAAAATCCCCTCCTGGGCTCTTCTTCTTGAGCTGCTTTTGACAAGTAAGGAGTAAGCCTACACAGGGTTGCTGATTACACTCACTTGCCCTTGCAGTCTTTTCATCCGCAGATGCCATCAACAAACAGTAGCTCACCTGCCCAAAGCCAGCGTAGCATACAGCGAGGGTTTTGGGAAGAGTCTCAACACAGCGTTCTCTGCTCAGCAATCATCCACTGGTTCACTCTAGAGGGTGGTGCAATGGCGATATCATAGTGGGAATCGATGAGTGAGTGTTCGATGATCCCCAGCAGGGATGTGCGGAATTTTCTGTTTTCTGTTTTCTGCCCATTTTTGGCCATTTTTTTCTGTTTTCTGTTTTCTGTAAAAATAGGCCAAATTGGGCAGAAAACAGAAAAAAACGAGTACCGCGATTTGCAACAGGACTGTTTTTTTGGATTTTTCGAAGCTGAGCCGAAAGGGTGAGGATGTACTTCACCCAGGCTCTTTGTAGTTGTACCACGCTAGACACTTTTATCTCTCTGTAGTGGTTATCCATTAGGGAATGTGTGGCGTTGTGGGAGGAAACGGTGCTGTTCGCTGTACACGGTCGGGTTCGATCCTCGCCAAAGTGAACCGAACCAACCAACCCTCCAGGATCCTTCAATTTGAAACAGATTTATGTAGGAAGATGAAGGCACTCAATGGAAAGTCGACTGGCCCCCGCAACCCATTAAATAAGCACGAAACCCATTCCTCTAAAAAAATGTGCCGCGTCAGTGCCGGCAAAGTACCGCGATCCTCGACTGTGCCGCGATAGTTCCGCGGTAGTGCCGCAGCGGCTCCGTGATCACACGATTCTGCTACCGTGCCTTGAGCCTCGACATCGCGGCGATAGTACCGCAGCAGCTCCGCGTTAGAACGTTAGGCTCCGCGATGATGCAGCAGCGAACCCGCATGGAGTTCGATGCACTGTCCTGTGTGGTAAAAAGAAATTGTCGCCGGTTCAATATACCCAAGTTTGAGGTACATTCCGTGTTTCCTTGTGCGCAAAAGCGGCGGTAACCTCTGTCCTATTCAGGCAAAGGAGGTAACGACCGCAGGTGCGAATTTTCGTTCTTACACTTAGACTCCCTCTAGTTGTCTTATAATTCTTAAATCACTTCATAGCAGACACTCCCGAAGAAGCTGCGGCGTTATCGCGCAGCCAAAGCGGTGCTGTCGGGTCCCTGCTATAGCTCCGCGGTAGTGCCGCCGCGGCTCCGCGATAGTGCCGCTTCGGTGCCTGCACGCGACAAAGAGGCACTAGCGCGGAGCCGCAGCGGCAATTTCTCTCAGAGTCAAGCCTCTACGAATACCCGCTCCCCAACGTGCCCGCTTTGATGGAGCGGGGTAATGTTGGCCCCAACTGTACCATGCACGCAAAACTCTAAATACGTGTTTTAATTCACTGCAACGCAGATGGCATAGAATTCAGTTGAGATGAAGCGCCAAAACATTGAGGGTGAGCCTATGAGGCAGATGATAATTCTGCCACAGAGGCACGAGAGGCTCTCAACGGTGGAGCGAACGACGCGTCAGGTCATTTATACTCTAACGGCACAGGTGGTACGGGCGTGACTTTCAGCTCTGAGGAATAGTACAGTGTCAAAATATGTACACCCAGGAACGGAAAGCTCGCTCCGACTTCAATACGTACTCCTTGTACAGACATATGTATTGAGCTTCTAATGAATAGTCGAGCTCTTATTGCCTGGGAAAAGGAAGGTTTGATGAACATTTGTCACCTCATCGCACTCATAATCTGCAATTCTTGAGCGTCTCTACTTTTTGCTCTTGCCAACTGCAAGGTTTTGAAATTCAAATTCAATGAAGGAAGCATCTCAGGTCCGGAAAGTACCAGAAAATTCTGGCAGATTTCCGAAATATTTTGCCCTCTGTTAGTGGTAATTTTCACGTAATCTGTCAGAATTTTCCCGAAATCTGTCAGAACTTTTTCACAAATCTGTCAGAATTTTCTGGTAATCTGTCAGAATTTTCCCGTTTTCTGCCAGAATTTTTCCAGTAATCTGCCAGAATTTTCTGGTAATCTGTCAGAATTTTCCGGTAATTCGCCAGAATCTTCCGTAATTAAATGCACTGTTCACGGAAAACTTCGTCCTGTGTTTTCACTGAAAATTGAGGGTAAAGCCTGAGCAGAACAGCTTTGAAAAACGGACCTGAACGCATTCTCAGATGCAGAAAACCGGCTTCGAAAGATGATCCACACAGCAAGGTTGGCCCTTGGGTTCAGTTATTACAGTCATTAGCGTCACAGCTCTATCACTGCCACATCTTGATCTGCGTCTATCAGCAGTGTTTTTTTTATTAAAATACGCAACGGAATTCTTGTAAGGCCAAATGCTGACAAATCGTTGCGTATTTTAATAAAAAAAACACTGCTGATAGACGCAGATCAAGATGTGGCAGTGATAGAGCTGTGACGCTAATGACTGCAATAACTGAACCCAAGGGCCAACATTGCTGTGTGGATCATCTTTCGAAGCCGGTTTTTTGCATCTGAGAATGCGTTCAGGTCCGTTTTTTCAAAGCTGTTCTGCTTCGAGGGCTTCTACCCTCAATTATCAGTGAAAACACAGGACGAAGTTCTCCGCATAAAGTGCCTCTAAGTGGAAACCCCACGTAAATCTCCACTATATCTACCTTCGTAATCCAGCACTCGTCGACTGTTTCACCAGTTATCACCTCCAGGGGCCGGATTCATCGACGATAAAACCGTGGTCATAGGGTATAATTCACTCCGCGGGGTAAATTTTTGCGATTCATCAAAAAATAGACCCCAGTTTTTGGGGTATATATGGGAGTATCCGATACATAAATTTGGGGTTTATTTCGGGGTATGGAGTGGAGTTAATTAAACTCGGGGTATAAATCACCCCAAATTTCGTTGATGAATTTGGCCCCAGAAGCCTCCTTGATGAACAAGCGTGCTACTTTCACAATTTCAATAGTTTAACTACATGACAGAACAGACCCGTTTCTCCAACAAAATTCATTCAACAACATTTCAACAATGAATTTCTCCATATTTTCTTTACAGCATTCATAACATAGCACAAGCTTCAGTACAGAAAGGGGACATAGTTTACAGATTCAGAAGTTAGCACACATAAGTGGATGGCATCTAAGTAAAAGTGCTGCTTGCTAATTCTGTGCGCCCGGATACCAAGGCATTTTACAGACACTACGTTGTATTTCGAGAATCAGATGCATATGCAGGTTCACTTGGACTATGACGTAGACTAAATCACACCTACATCCCAAATTGACCATCTGTTCCACAAATGCAGTGTTGAGGCGAATGCGTGAGGAATAATCACAGTCTCACATACCGAGTTTGGAACTTTGGAGGCTAAGCGGAGGGGATCTGAGATGAATTCGTGATCTTTACCCGCGAGAATTCTGCGAGTCCACCATGAATCGACCACGATCCAGTAATCGTGGAGATGATGTGCATTGAGGGAACTAGGTTTTATTTAGTCTTCGGCATAGTTCATGTAAACCTGCCCATGTGTTTGATCCTTTAATTATAACTTAGTGTTCGTCCAATGCTCAAGTAACCGTGCATCCATAATTATGGAGCACTGCACTCTCGTGGACCTTATTTACAAATGAATAGCAAGCTCCAACTTCTAATCAAATAACTACATCTACTCGTCACTCAACACCTTATCAGTTCGGCACCAAAAAATCCAGACGACCTTGGCATCAGATATGAGAACCCTTCTTCAACTTTCGTCGTTCATAATAGCTGAAAGTATAAATGCTACACATGCGTTCTTTGAAGAGTATATGACCCGAGGGTTTTTGTTGCTCACTAAGGAGCCTCGCAGGGCCATCTTAATCATTTCAAAGACGATGAACGTCTTCTGGTCAATTCTAGCTCGTTGCCTCCGAATCTGACATAGGATTTCGCTGCGGATATTGTTGAGCGAAATTATAAGCTTACTTAAGCTTTGCAAGAGAAAGGTAAGGGTAAAGAGAAAGGGAATCCCACCGGCCAAATTTTAGGGTGTTTAAAGAAAATTCCCCGGTTTCAACCCTAAACTTTCAACTGGAAGTTATTCAGGGCGCCGAGCGCGGATCTGGGGTCTTTTTGTCGCTAGACTTAAGGCTACTGTAATTCACGGTAGGCAGTCTTTTAGCTGGTGTTACTTGCCTTAATAACTCGAAAATCGAGAAATGGACCTCAACTTCGTGTTCGGCGTCCCAAATAATCACCTGTGAGGATTTTAAGTCAAATCTGGAAGATTTTGGAACATCAAAATCTGTACAAGTCCAAATCGCTCTCAGTCTGCGCAAAGTTTGGAAAATGTGCCTTCACCCAAAATTTGCTCAATGAGATAGTTTTGGGTGCTGAACACAACTGTACTGTCCGTTTCCGGATTTTCCAAACACGAATGCGCGTTTTTGATAGAAATAAGGCGCTTAACAAAGAATTAGAGGCTTTTAGCCTTTTCAAATCTGTAACTCATTGATCCCCAGCATATTGTCTTGAAAATGAAGAAACCGACTTAGAATTTCATCACAATACGTTAAATAACCCTTCATTGAACTTTTCCAACCAAACTCATCCAAGAACTGCAAATGTCACATTCACTCAGCTGCAAGAAATACGAAATTTGACAAGCTATACGTTTTTTTCGCAGATGACGGTAGCAAAATCAAAGTTCAGATTCGATCGATTCCACACGTTTATTTTTGTCAAAAATGACCTGTATTTCATTCACAGCATGATATTATTAAGGAGATTTCTGCTGTGATTATGTGAGCTAACTGACGTACAGACTGACCCCCACTATTTTAGTACTATGGGAAGACATTCCCGCTATGCCCTGTATTCCCCATTTGCTGCATAATTTGTCATGCCGAAAATTTGTTGACTCACCATAATGTGTTCAATGAATTCCTGAATAAGCCAGTGATCGCATCAACCAAACTCCATGATGTGGGTTCCTCTAAGACTCCGTAGCCACTGATTAGAGCACCTTAAAGGGAACAAATATTTGAAATGGTTGGACTTTGAAACAAGCAGTCAATGAAAACCTACGGCTTAATGACAAGAAATCGGCGCTTTCTAGATGGGCATACGAGCGGGTACTCTTATTTGACGCCCCCGTTAGCTTCGCAAGTTCAGCTTGAGTGAATAACTGAACGCAATGTAGTTATGACCAGTTTTGAAATCCTTATACTTGAGTCGATTATGTCCCCGCGTTTCTGTGTGTGTATGTGTGTTTTCCCCTGGATCTTCTGAATGGCCGATCAAAATTTACGGGAGATTTGCAGAAACGGACATTTCCAAAGCTTTGCCATGAGAAAACGGGTACGTGAATGACAATTTTCAGAGCGTTCAAATAAATTGGCTTGGAGTAAGCCTAAAATTGGTTTCTAGGAATTTTTATTAGTGCTGATTGCTAATCTGAGACCCGTCTGTCAATGTTTGAAAATTCCATTTGAGTTGGTCCGAAGCTTCAAAATTGGGGAACTTTCGCTGCCCAAACGCGACTTTTGACGATTTCGGGAATGCTGCGATCAAATCGCTTCAAAACTTGTACATAGGGGTTGTTCGGTCCGCTCAACACGAATCTGCAACCCGTTTATGGATTTTCGATTAATCACGGGAGGTTACGGTGGGTATACGGTAACTCAGTCAAGGTCTCAGATTTGACTGAAAATTTTACTGTGGGTGGTATTTGGGACGCTGAACAGGAATTTGATATCCGTTTTTCTGATTTTTGAATCTATAATGTAAAAAACTTCAGGTAAAGGGCATTATGACTACCGCATCCCACAGTAACCCTAAGTCTGGCGGAGAATAGACCCCAGATGAGGGTTTAGCGCCCAATATAACCCCCAGTTTAAAGTTTTGAGCCGAATCCGAGATTTTAGTTATGAACGCCCTGAAAATTCCCTGATACCCTTACCTTTTAATGACGTAATGAAAATGTCGTTTTTGGAAATTCTTCCGCCGTTTAGGAAATTTTATGCACGGGTCATTTGTTTAAGGTCACAGACCTACAGCAACGACAGCATGGTTTTCCGAATCGACACCGGTAGGTGGTAAGCCTCCCTTGTAGCAGAACCCACGAGACCAATCTCAGCAGCTGTTAAAAAGTAGTCTATTGCTCCTCTGCTGTGCTCGATGTATCTTCTTGAGACGATTCTCGCTATCAAGTATTAGAATGTGTGAAAAGCATTGAGAGAATAAAGAACATTGAATATTTTCTAATGAATTGTTTTTCATGCTATTTCTAAGGCAGTGAGACTAAGCCTACAGTCGAAAACCTCGAAAATTACGAGTACTACCGGAGCTGTGATGGGTAATGGCATTACTAATGGGTGTAATTCACGAGGTTTTGCTCTGCAGAAATGTTTCTCAAATCCATCAACCAAATCATCCAAGTTCCGCTAGGTTTTCCAAGTTTGATGTTGTTACCAACGTGATTTATTCCGACTTCATATCTCGTTTTCCAAGGTTGAAATGGCTCGAACTCAAGACGGACTGTCATGATGGAGAAAAATAATTAGACTTTCTGCTAACTAGTAGTCTAAAATACTCCTCTGTAGTCCTAGAACTGATTAAGGACGGTTTTTCCTTGTATGAGTGGAATCACTTACTTGGGGATTGGAAACACATGTTCTTCCTAAACAAGTTCAAAGGATGTTATTAATGGTCTGTTCTATATATATTGAGCTTTTCTTATGCTGTTGAGATTGGTCTGGTGGGTTCTCTTTGGCCGAACTTATACTACTCGCGACAGGCGACCGCGACAGCGCATAGAAGGCATATCGAATTTCGGTCGATATGTATGATAAACAGTGCATCGCTCCGCCTGTCGCGGGTAGTATAACTACAACCTTAAGAATGTTGCTTCTGCAATAGGAAGAGCTGAGACTAGTTTTGCCTCTTAACCTTAGAGAAGTGTGAAATTTAGTGTTCATACCAAGTATCGTATTATTTTTGCTTCTCGAGGTTCTTTAGTAGGGAGTTAAAGAGAGCCAAGAGTGTGAAAGTCAAATGACAAATGACGATATGACAAATGAAATGACAAATGACGACAACATGAAGTGACAAATGACGACAAATGACAATGAAATGACAAATGACGCGGATCGATAAGTTGACCCGCCAAAACGTGCAGACGCCAGTTCAAACGAATTCATGCACGTTCAGGAGGACAGTCGTTTCAGGACCAGCGATATTCCTCAGAGTCGGACCCTTTAACGGCTTCAAGCCTTCATTGAGTGGGTAATCTCAGAAAAAGAAACAACGTATCGCTGCGGGGGGGGGGGCGTTGTGATACTGCAACTGACCAAGCCCATTTTTTCGTGCCGCAAACACTCCTGATTTCGAAGGGGGGGGGAAGCCAGCGTGGATGCTCAAATTGCGCGGCTGCACAATAAAATGGGCGTGGCAAAGTGCATCGCACCACAGCCCCCCCCCTCGCGGCGATATCACAAAGTTACATGTGATTTAGAAGGCCTGGAACCGTATACTTGCGATATAAATCGCCTAATGTCCTACATTATTTAAGTGGAGTCCATTTCCGATCATCGCGTGCGTATGCTGTGCCTCCTGTTCCCCCACACTTTCTCGCTGCCTCTGCCCTCGCAGCGCACGCGAAGGAGCAGAGTTTAAGTAGGCTACGAAATAGAGAATCCATGCGTGTTCGCGTGTATATATGCGCGCAACTGTGCGTGTAAATACGCACACACGAACGAGTGCCCGCGTGCGTATAATTGCGCGCGCAAGAAACTGCCCGCTAAAGCGCAATGGTTTGCTCGTGTTTGAATGAGCGCGTGAGTACGCGCACATGCGCGTGCACGTGCATGAGCAACCGTGCTAGCGTGTGTGGGCGCGTAAACGTGAACGCGTAATAGCGCGATGATGTGCTTGTGTTTGCGCACGCGTGTGTGCCTGTGAATAGGGGCGCGTATATTAACACAGGCGCACATGCGTGTGCATGTATGCGCGCGCAAACAACTGTGCGCTAAAGCGCAATGGTTTACTCGTGTTTGAGTGAGCGTGTGAGTACGCGCACATGCGCGTGAACAATTGTGCTGGCGTGTGTGCGCGCAAGTATCAACGCGCAAAAGCGCAAGGGTTTGCTCGGGTTTGAGTGAGCGTGTAAATACGCGCACATGCGCGTGAACAATTGTGCTCGCGGGTGTGCGCGCAAGCATCAACGCGCAAAACCGCAAGGGTTCGCTCGCGTTAGAGTGAACGTGCGACTACGCGCACGTGCGCGTGAACAATTGTGCTCGCGTGTGTGCGCGCAAGCATCTACGCGCAAAAGCGCAAGGGTTTGCTCGCGTTTGAGTGCGCGTGTAAATACGCGCTTAGGCGCGTGAACATTTGTGCTCGCGTGTGTGCGCGAGTAAACATTGACGCGTACTAACACGATGATGTGCTTGTGTTTCTGCATGCGTTTGGGCCAGTTCATGAGCGCTCACAAGAGCCCCCGCAAGCGCGCGTACCTGTATAAATGCGCGGTCACACGTGTGCATGCGCGCAAGCGCATACACGTGTTTTCGCAAACGTTCGTGAGTGTGGGCGCGGTGAGCGCATTTGTGTAAGTGTGCACCCAGCTGCGACACGTGACCGCACCCACGCATATCAGGCGTATTGATTTCCGGTAGATATAGATGATTGGCGCTCCAGAGCGTGACCAGTCGTGCGAAGCATGAAGCTGGCCTTAGTGCGCCTGGATGCGCTCGTGCGATTGCTGGCAGGAGCGTATGTGCGTGCGTACATGCGTTTTCAGCGTCGTTTGGGGCTTCCCAATGGCAAATTCGGGTTAAAAGGCGTTAATTCCTGGATCTGGCCGATTTCACAACTTTTCTGAAAGATTACGAGAAGTTTCTGTAGAATTACGGAGAAATCTTGTAGTAAATGTCCTATAATCTGACAGAATCGGCTCAATCCGAAGATTACGGGGGATTCTCCAGTAAGTTTTCCGTAAACTTCCGTAAACTTTTGGTAATTGCACGTTTACCAGTAATTACAGGGAAACTTCTGGTAAAGCTCTGGTACTTTTCGGACCTGAGATAGATCACTCAAAAAATGTAAAAAAAAGCTCAATGTTCTGAAAAATTTCGTTTAGTGTACGCTGAACACGCTTTATTGATTTTTGGAAATTTTCTGTTTTCTGTTCTCTGTTTTCTGCCCATTTTTGGAGATTTTTTTCTGTTTTCTGTCAAACTAGATTTTCTGTTTTCTGTTTTCTGTTTCCAAAAATAATTTTTCCGCACATCCCTTATCCCAAGGAATAGCCGACTGCCCGCCGACAGTCTGCGGGAAGACTGGAAAACCTCTCTCTCCGCGGGAAGTGGGGCGCTCTGCCACGCCCACAAAATCGGGGCCGTGCGAAGTCGACTACCCCGACTTGGCCGGCGGGAAAAAGGGCTCTTTTTATCTGAGTGATGGAGTAGATCGATTATGCAGCGCTTTCTCTAGCAGAGTGTCCAGGCTTTCGGAACACGTTCATTTGATCTTGATATTAGGTAGCGGGCATTAAGTAGCGGTAAACTGTAGTAAATACGTAGGAATAATACATGCTTCAGCGAAGGACGGGCGAGCGGCTCTGATGGTATCATCAAAAACAAAAACTATTTCTTTAGTGCCCTTATACACTGCGCGGCAAAACTATATGACATACACCGGTTTCCGCGGTTCTGGATTTCGCGTGGGACTAGCAGAAAAACCGCAAATGCCAATCGACGCTACACCTTCGAAAACCCCCGGATGCAAATTTGGATAACAATACGTCTATTTCATACTTCGGACCGAATTATATTATTCTGAAAAATATTCGAATGATTTTTCGAGTTTCGAATCATTCAAAAAATCGAAATTCGAAAATTTTGGTTCTCGTATAATATTCGAAATTCAAATATTCCGAAAACAGGCTTTCGAATAATATTCGAAATTCGAAAACTTCGTAAAAAGCGGTTTCGAATAATATTCGAAATTCAAATATTCCAAAAAGAGACTTTTGAATAGTATTCGAAATTTGAATATTTCAAAAACAGGCTTTCGAATAATATTCGGAATTCGAATATTTTGAAGAGCATATTCGAATTTTTGAAATTCGAGTAATCGAAATGCACAATCATCATTTTATTAGAAGCCCTTTTTTCCTGATCGATCTTTTAAAGGCACAGTCCAACCTCAGAATCGAATTTTCGTCTTCATGCTTATCTAGGAGAAAATTTCACGCTGATCACATAAATGTCTTCAGAATCCCTCAGAACTCAGTTCAAACGAAGTTATGGCCCCTTAGAAATTCTGAATTTGAACGGCGAGAAGTTCGCGGACGACTTGTCTCGAGCCTGTTTTTTCTCGTTATTCGCAGCTATCGTTTTGAAGCAGATCACAAAGTAAAGCAAGACAGAAAACAAATGGAAGAACATAGATTCGGAGCAAAATCGATTACGCTTCCCTTCAGTATTGAGACCGGAAACTTGTCGGTGGGCGTTACCGACTTTTTCTTCCAGGGGGCGGGGTCGACTTTTTTCTAGCTTTTTCTCCCTTATTTGAGCGAATTGAGTTTTCGCGCTTGGCAGGGTTGCTATAATCTGCGACCGGAGTATAATATCAAAAATTACCCCTGAGCTGGGACAGTGCCTTTAAAACACACTCTATCAAAGCACCATCTTGACCTATTCACCGCATGCCCTAAATGAGGTTCTCACACGCTTGGATCGTGTGAAATATTGCGTCCCCGTACAAGGTGCTCCATCGGTGCGAGAGGCTGGCTTGAACGGCCAGCCAATGCAAACTGTTTTCTTTCGTTTTATTATTATTATTACTTGAGTACGCTGTATAAGGCAAACGCTGAAAAAAGAAAAAGAACTCCGGATGAATAAACATGATCTCAAATTAGTAAAAACATACATCTATGATCTCAGTAAAGTTTTACCATTCCCCGTCTGAACGTTGCCAATGACCTGGCAGTGGGTGTGGTCTTACTCAAACGAAGATGCGCTGAACCCGTCCTTACTGTGAAGAATTCGGACCTACATAATTGTGGTTCTCGGCCTCGTAAATGATATTTTTCTATCACCACCTCGCATTTATTATGTAGCTGTCACGCAGACATGGACAGTACCAGGGTTTTAGCTTCCAAAACCCTTCCATCCAGAGGAACAGTTACTTGAAATACGGACGGAGCGCGTAAGCTCACTAATCTGCAATGACTACTCTGGAGCTAGGAGTGGTCTTTGCGGCTGGAGAGGTTTGGTTGTGCTCAGGCCTTGTGAATTACGATTTGCGAATTATGATGAATTTGAAAACTTACGAAATTACAAAATTCAGTTACGCACAGGCGTGCTTGGCGTGGCACGATCGGTATTATAGAATCGCGCTACGCCTCGCCTCTTGGCGGCGGGAGTATAAACGTCGCCTGAGGTGAATGGTATACATTGTCGCTGCCATGAGCAACAGTCATGGCATTTAGCACAAATGCGGGACCAGCATCGGAGCAATGGCACTGGCCGTCGTAGGAACAGTTGTCGCGTGTCCGTCGCAGCGAAGTGTCGTGGAGGGCTGACATACTGCAAATGAGCCGATGCCTGTCGTTGCCACTGTCACTGTCGCTGTGGAATAGAGGTATAGAGCAGGGATGTGCGGAAAAAAAATATTTTTGGAAACAGAAAACAGAAAGCAGAAAATCTAGTTTTACAGAAAAAAGAAAACAGAAAAAAAAATCTCCGAAAACGGGCAGAAAACAGAAAACAGAAAACATAAAATTCCCAAAAATCAATAAAGGGTGTTCAGCAAACACTAAACGAAATTTTTCAAAACATTCAACATTTTTTAAAACATTTTCCGAGTGGTCTATGCTTCTTTCATTGAATTTTCAAAACCTTACAGTTGGCCAGAGCAAAAATTATAGACGTTCAAGAAATGCAGATTATAAGTGTGATGAGATGACAGATGTTCATCAAGTCTTCCTTTCCCAGGCAAAAGGAGCTCGATTACTCTATTAGAAGCTCAATGTATATGTATGTCGGTGCAAGGAGTACGTAGTGCAATCGGAGCTAGCTTTCCGTTCCTTAGTGTACATATTTTGCCACTGATTGTGGGATAACTGCTGGTTTAGAGACTGCACTACTCCACAGAGCTGAGAGTCATGCCCGTACCGCGCACCTGTGCCGTTAGAGTATACTCAGAGAATAGGTGCGGACTGACCGCTGGCAATCAAGGCCTCTGCGGGCGGTACGCCAGTAAGTTGCGGGCGAACCGCTGCTTATTGTGGCCTCGCCAGGCGGATCGATGCCTCTCGTTGTCTCCGCGGGCGGATCGCTGCGTTTTGGCGGGCGGATAGCGGCACCTGGGAAAGTTTATCACGCTAGCGGGTGAATCGCCGGCGAGCTCTATAGCGGTGATCCGTTCGCAATCTGCTAGCGATCCGCCCTCGAGGGCCTTGGTAGCCAGCGATCCGCCCGCTGAGCCACGAGATGCATCGAACCGCCCGCAACCAGCCAGCGATCCGCACTTGCGGTCGTTTCATCCTTTGTCTGATAAGGACAGAGCTTACCGCCGCTTTAACGCGCAAGGAAATACGGAATGTACCTCAAAATTAGGTATATTTAACCGGCAACAGTTTCGTTTTACCACACAGGACAGTGCATCGTACTGCACGCGGGTTCGCTGCTGCATCCTCGCCCCTGCGGTACTATCGCGGCGATGTCGAGGCTCAAGACACGGCAACAGAATCGCCTGATCACGGAGCTGCTGCGGAACTATCGCAGCACAGTCGAGGATCACGGTACTTTCCCGGCACTGACGCTGCGAATTTTCTCAGATGAATGGGTTTAACGCTTTTCTAGTGGCTTGCAGGGGCAGCCGACTTCCCATTGAGTGCCTTCATCTCTCTACATGAATCTGTGACCAATCGAAGGACCCCGGAGGGTTGGTTGGTTTGGTTCACCTCGGCGAGGATCGAACCCGACCGTGTACAGCGAGCAGCACCGTTTCCTCCCACCACCCCACACGTGCCCTTATGGATAACCACTGCAGCGAGATAAAAGTGTATAGCGTCGTGATACAACTGCAGAGAGCCTGAGTGAAGTACACCCTCACTCTATCGGCATAGCTTCGATAAGTCCGGCCACTTTTTTCTAAGAAAGTCCTACTGCGAATCGAGGTACACGTTTTTTTCTGTTTTCTGTCCAATTTTGCCTATTTTTACAGAAAACAGAAAAAAATGGTAAAAAATGGGCAGAAAACAGAAAACAGAAAACAGAAAATTCCGCACATCCCTGGTATAGAGCTTCGGGGAACCGATCGGCTCCTAACGCTAAAACATGCCTGTCGAAGTGACAGAACATGTTCACCTGCAATTACCTGTCTGAACACGTTTGATCGATACGTATGATTTGTTAAGGGGTGAAGCGGTTCCCCGAAGCTTCATACGCGCACTCGTCGCTGTGCAGCGCACTGCGACAGCGACAGATTCAAGGGCGGGAGGCGGTCGCTGTCGCTGTGCAGAGCGACGCGACCTCGTGAAAAAAAACTATACCATTGGCCTAACGCCCCTTTCATACCTTTGCTGCCGCGTCAAATGCCGCTCCTGAGAAAAATAATGAAAGGCGGTGGTGGCGGAGAAAAGTTCTCGATCGCTGTTATCGTTATAGCGGCGTTTGCTGCGCTTTACTTTCTCGTTACCAGTTCCGATCGCAAATCGATTTTGCCAGCATTCTAATATGGAAAGAAGCTAGTTGCCAACTTCCGGCTAATATTCCAGTAATCCAAAACACTGGCTTCATTGTAGCTCAAAAGCGGCATTTTCCGCGGCGGCAAAAGGGCGTAAGGGTTTCGAGCTCGCGTGTTCAGCACTGCCACCCACCTGAAGTCGTGCAAGCTCGGCGGCAGCGAATTTCCCTAGGCCACGCCTTGGCGTAGTAATAGGTCTTGAAAGCGGCGCTAGGGTCTCGGCGTTTGGGTAGGATAAGGCGCTTCCCCGAAAAGGGATAGTGGTGGTCAAGTCTTGCCTGAAGCCAAACCTCTGGTGCTAAACGCGCGTGACGCGCTTGCGGAGACTTTGACTACTCCAGCGGCGACGCTATGGCGGAGCGGATTAAAATGGGCCCTAACTTTGCCGAGCAAGCAAAATCTGTACACGCGATCACTATCATAGTAGCAGAAGATAGCACTAAAATTAATAATTACTAACCAAAATGAAATTGAAGACGGATTAATAATGAAAATCAGGCGTCAGACTATTAATACATCAACGCCACGCCCGCGCGTGCCGTATGAATAGCGCCTAACATTGTGGTAGGCTCTCTTAACCAGTTCCGACACAATCCAACCCCAGGGACAGATTCTGCAGCCATCCTGGTTGAAAATGGTTTGAGATTAAGAGTAAGTGTAACCGATGAATATTTCTACAAAGTGATAGTCACAGTAAATGACAGCTCAAAACTAATTTTCAAAATCGAAGCTATCATTTGTGAATTCGAGAAAAATTATCCGAAAAATAAAATTTTTTTCGAAAATTCGAAAAAATTATTCGAAAATTCGAAGATTTTGATTTTCGAGTAAACTCGAAAATTTGAAACTCGAAAAACCATTTTTTTCGAATATATGCGAAAATCCGAAATTCGGAAAATACCATATTTGAGTTTATTCGAAAATTTGAAATCCGAAAAAAAAATTATTTTCAAATATATTCGAAAATTTGAAATTCGAAAAAAATAATTTTCAAAATCAATCGAAAATTTGAGATTCAATAAATTTTATTTTCGAATATATTCGAAAATTTGAAATTCGAAAAAATGATTTTCGAATATATTCGAAAATTCGAAGATTCTTAGGTTTTCCCCAAGTATAGTCTATTTGTACAAGACTGGCACCGGAAAGTCTCGAAATTTTCCGATGCAAAACTATGTGACATAGCAGGTGAATGTGGGGATTTCTTAAATCTCGTAGACTTACAAAGAAAAAATTACTATTACATGAAATCTATTTAACAACAGGATGTTCCTGCTCCTTATCCTTCAAAAAGCCACGTGAACCAGAATGCGAAAGAGCTCAGATTGCTCTCATGAGCCATATGGGCCTTAGTATTCGATCTATGAGCCAACGAGTTGGACGAACTCGAGGCTGCATATCTCGATAAGTCGAGGATCCTGCTTTGTACCTGCATAAAGCTTGAACTGGGAAACAGAGGAAGCTGAACGGCCGAGACGAACGGGCAGTCGTGAGGCTGACATCGAATTCCATAAGGGTCGCTAGCGAGATCAACGGAGCTTCGGACCTGCGCGAGGACAAATCCAGAATTTTACGAAACATTCGAAGGTCCCGGAACGTCGTCCGCGAACGAATGAGAAATGCTCCACGTCCTGCGGACAACCACAATGAATCGCTGCTCCGACCGCGCACTGTACCCTCGATGCCCGAGCTGCTCGCAGGGAGGAGCTTGGCCTGCGTTGCGGCTCGTTTTGATAAGAGGTGAACGAGTGGCCGTGTGGTGTTCCGGCCCCAGCCCGGGCACCTGGTAATCGATGCTGATGGCCATCACCGCATGGATTACCAGGTGCCCGGGCTGGGGCCGGAACACGGATGTGCGGAATTTTCTGTTTTCTGCCCATTTTTGGCTATTTTTTTCTGTTTTCTGTAAAAATAGGCAAAAAATGGACAGAAAACAAAGAAAACGTGAACCGCGATTTGCAGCAGGATTGTCCTAAAAAAAGCGGCCGGGTTTATCGGAGCTAAGCCGATAGGATGAGGGTGCACTTCACCCAGGCTGTCTGCAGTTCTACCACGCTAGACACTTTTATCTCGCTGAAGTGGCTTAGGGCGCGTGTGGGGTGGTGGGAGGAAACGGTGCTGCTCGCTGTACACGGTCGGGTTCGATCTTCGCCGAGGTAAACCAAACCAGCCAACCCTCCGGGGTCCTCCAATTGGTAACAGATTTATCAAGAAAGATGAAGACACTCATAGAGAAGGGGGGGGGCCCCGCAAGCCACTAAATAAGCACAAATCCCATTCCTCTGAGAAAATTTGCCGCGTCAGTGCCGGGAAAGTATCGCGACCTTCGACTGTGCCGCGATAGTGCAGCAGCGACTCCGCGAGGATGCAGCAGCGAATTCGCGTGGAGTACGATGTACCGTCCTGTGTGGTAAAAGGAAATTGTCGCCGGTTCAATATACTTACGTTTGAGAAACATTTCCTTGAGCGCAAAAGCGGCGTTAACCTCTCTCCTTTTCAGACAAGGGACGTAACGACCGCAGGTGTGAATTTTTGTTCTGACAATTAGCCACCCCCCCCCCTAGTTGTCTTATAATTCTGTAATAACTTCATATCAGCTACTTCCCAAAGCCACTGCGGCGTAAACGCGGAGCCGAAGCGGTGCTGTCTAGTTGCCGCTACTGCTCCGCATTAGTGCCGCAATTTCACTCAGAGTCAAGCCTCTACGAATACGACGTCGAAAGCGCTGCTCATCCCAAGGGATACAGGAAGCCGATTCCTTATCTTTATCTTACAGTGGATACTCTTACCCACAGGTTTCCCGCACTGGCGCGTCGCTTGAGTATGAATAATTTTTACACGTGGGCAGAGACTAAGAATTCTTCAGCGCTACCGCTTTGGTGGACCGGAGTAATGTTGGCCGTAACTTTATCATGCACGAAAATTCTGAATAAGTGTTATCATCCACTGCAACGCAGTTGGTACAGAATTCGGTTAAGACGAAGCGCCAGGAAATTGATGGTGAGGCTATGAGGCAGATGATAATTCTGACACAGATGTACGAAAGGCGCCCAATGATGGATTAAACGGCGCGTCCGGTCATTTATACTCTAACGGCACAGGCGCGCGGTACGGGCGCGACTTTCAGCACTGAGGAGTAGTAAAGCGTTCAAACCAGCAGTTATTCCACAATCAGTGTCAAAATATGTACATTAACGAAAAGAGTGCTCGCTCCGACTGCACTACGCACTCCTTGCACAGAAATGTGTATTGAGCTTCTAATAGAGTAATCGAGATTTTATTGCCTGAAAAAGGAAGGTTCTATGCACATTTGTCATGTCATCACACTCATAATCTGCATTTCTCGAGCGCCAATCTCTTTGCTCTGGCCAACTGTAAGATTTTGAAAATTCAATTAAAGAAGCATAGATCACTCAAAATGTATTAAAAAAAGTTCAATCTTTTGAAAAATTCCGTTTAGTGTACGCTGAACACCCTTTATCGCTTTTTGAAAGTTTTCTGTTCTCTGTTTTATGTTTTCTGCCCATTTTTGGAGATTTTTTTTCTGTTTTCTGTCAAACTAGATTTTCTGTTTTCTGTTTCCAAAAATATTTTTTCCGCACATCTCTGGGCCGGAACACCACACGGTCACCCGTTCGCCTCTTATCAAAACGAGCCGCACCGCAGGCCAAGCTCCTCCCCACTACCTGCTCGGGCATCGAGGGTATGTAGTTCTGAAACAGTTTAAAATTCAAAAAAGCTCCCAAAATATAGAAGCTAGAAACTAAGAGGAAAGCTGAGATTTGGGCAGAGTGCGTGTTTGGAGTGTACTCGAATACTAAACTAGGTTCTTCATTATACGAATTATGAGTTTGAGAACTCCAAGAAAATTGGGTGCCTTTTTAGTTTAGTTTTGAAACGCACTGTACATACAGGAAGGGTTCACTGAACAATTACACGAAAATCACAAATTTCATATCTGAGGGTGCATTGTGCCTTCGAAGGCCGTGTTCGCGATAGAAACGGTTGTTCTGCTATCTTCATGAGAAGGTAGATCTGGACATCACAAATGTGAAAATAAATAAAAGTTGTCAAAAAAACGCTCAGAACAAGCTTTTGCTTGGATTCCGCTTGCCCCCCCCCGATGATCGAGATTTGTATAAATGCCTGTTTTGTCAACTTTCATTTTGCTTCCAAAGTAATTCCTGAGTATTTCTGCAGACTACTGACTACTTTAGCATCAAAATAAAGGGCGGATAAGCAAGTATTAATGGAGATCTCGTTTATTAGGGGGACGGCCGACACCGGTAATTAACCGTTATACCTTGTTTTTGAGCGTTTGCAAGCAAATTTCAGGAGTTTTCAGTTGTTTCTATCTTTGGGATGACCAAATTTACATTCTCATAGAGAGAGCCCGAACATCGTTCTTATCGCAAACCCTGCTTTTAGGTATGCCCAGCGCCGCATTGTCGAAAAGTTTGCCCAGCACTGCATAGTCGATAAAGCCCTCATGAAAAATTGCAAAGCATCTAATTACATCCTGGCTAGTCGAAACCTGTTTTGAAATGGACAATAAAATCATAGTTCACGAAATGCTCAAGCTATCGACGGAATTTTCATACCACCTTGTGATTTTCGATGAGGCGATTCTACAATAGCAATATCTTTTTTGTTCCCGAAAATCCAAGTATGACGCAGTCGTGACCAAAGTGAGAAAAAAAAACGCGGGTAAAAGTCGTTTTTGTCCCGAAGTTCAAGAGTTTTCATTGTATCTACATGCTACTTCATCTACTTCTCAACGTAAAGACCGGTAGAGAACTCTTACACTTCATTCTTCCCGTTTTTTGTAATATCTTGGACATATGATTATGGATAACATGCAAAGAAGAGGTAATAAACGATCGCACAAGACCGCACATTTTCAGGTCTACCGACGACCCGAATTCCTCGGTTAAACATTGCGAAAAAATGAACAATGCTGCTCACTCTCATATTAGTCAGGAACCAGAAGAGCCTTCTAGGGTCGAAAATTCCGATGGAAGCGAGAATAGCTCTCCCTTTCCTGAGTCAAATAGAAGGAGATGGTGAATACTTCGAATTGCTGAACGCTTCTGATAGTTTTATAACATGTTTGCATTAAGAAAAGCCTTTTTTTCAGCTCGGTGAGCGAAATTTCGTTGCCTCGCACCGTCTCACTTTCGGGATCCAACCGTTTGGTGTACCTACAATCCATCGACGCCTACCGATCCAGTGTGAATGATCCTCATTTCCAGATATCCGTTTCAGCTGGGAGTTTTGTTTGAAGCAGACCTGTTCCACTGTTCCCCTTCTTCAACGAAGTATTAACGAAGTCACAGAAAGGTCATTGATGCTGCAACCAGCGTGAGGTTATGTAGCTTTACGAGCAAGCCACAACAATTTCGAGGCTGTTTCGCTGTTATTCCTCACCATTGTATGACACGTTGATCACTCTTTTTCCGTTTCTGATTTTTGATTTTGAGCTTTTCTCACCCTCTGATTGCTTTCCTGTCTACCGCATGCATCGTTTACATGATACCGTTCTAAAGAAAACATTTCTCATTTCTGGATTTTTTTGAGATACGGTTATTCATTCGTGAGCCTTCAAAGGCAGTGGTCGCGACAAAAATATGCTTGTCTTCTTCTCCTTTATAAACCCTTTTCTGGGTTCAGAGTAGTATAGGAAAAAATCGCAAAAAACCGCCGTTTCGGGCCAAATTTGAAGTCGAACATTCTTGTTTTTTGATGGTGGATGAGCACACTCCACATCATCGGCATCGATGATCTGTAATATCAAAAACATCCGCTGGCCTGAAATTGAATTTCAATCAATGAACATTGCTCATCTAGTCAAAAACACTGACTGAAATGCTTGCTTTCGTGACCCAGATGTTTTTTTCTGGTGAATTTGCATTTATTTCTTCCTCTGAATGTGCCCGCTCGGCATGAGACTGCGATTTTTTTTTGGGAAGCGTGTGCACGTGTGCACGAACTGACATCTTTGGGCGGTAGAAACTCTAATTCTAACCCGTTTTTTCAGTGCCCTACCTTCATATTTTTTCAGCTGTTCCCGATCTGAGCTGAATTTTATAGTTTCTTTGATAACGTTTTCCATCGTGACCACTGCCTTTAATGAAAAAAAAAATCAACAGCCGTAATCGTTTGCACGGATATGCGTTAATAAAAATATTGTTTCGTCAATCCGTCAGTGTTTTCTTCAAAAAACCGCTTTACACAATGACCTACCTTCTCATGAGGATAGCGCAACAACCATTGCATCGCAAACCGTAGTAGTGCGTCAGAACGACGTTAAAGTGCACCAAACTCATCTGGGAGATAAGAGGCACTCCGCGGCTCCTCTTGAAATCAAGATGAGCATCTCCGGAAATGCACGTTCTCTCGCTGCTCTGTAACCGCGAAGATAAGATAATCTCAAGAAATTATGATGATCTCGAAACCTTTATTCATCCTAATAGAGCGTTTTCAGATGTGATTTGTATCCTTCATCATATCACTAAGATGATCTTACGAATAATCCTAAAATTTTTTTTGGAGTGGCCTATTAGGTCACCCTAATTTAATTCAGTGGGGTTTACTACAGCGCCCTGCCTTTGACCGACATGGGTTTGGAGCACTCCCTGATTTTCCTCAGAGGGAACCCCTAGGTGGGTCGAAATGTGAAATGTTTGCCAAAACATTTAATTGTCCTCTCATGGACAAGCTCCAGGGACCATAATGATTATTTGAGAAATGAATAAGTTATTCATATTACCATCCTAGCATTCAATGAAGTCGAGCAGAGAACAGCTTTTCAACGTACTCATACTTTCCGCGAGATTTCGGCCTGTGAAGTCATTAAGAAACAAAGGTTCATCCCCGATTTTTGAGCGATTGTTTTAGGTGAATAAGGATGCCAGCATTTCGCATTTGTCCAATTTTTAAACTAAAAAATCATCAATCGAGGCACTGATTAATGAAGCCACTACTGTTTGTGATTTCCAGAAACGAGGACAGGTAGTCGGTCGGGTGGTTGGAGTTGGAGGCAGTGTCCACGATCAATCTCGCTATTGAGGTTTCAGCGTGAAACACTAAGTTGGCAAATCCTGGAGGGGATAGGGTCGAAGAAATCAGCGAAAACGGGTCAGAAACCAATGAAAGCGGCTTCGAAAACTATCCCGTTGAATCTGCTTATCCCGATCCGCCCCCCATTCGGACGAGCTTGTGGCGCCGCGCACGTTTTCGGTGGCGAATTGTCAAGCAACGCTGCCGCGTCCAGCCTGATTGATTCACGCACATTTCGCGATTAGCGCTTCCTTGCTGAGCGTCTGCGGAAACAAGCAGGGCCAGTAAGCTCGTCCACACCCTGGGGCGGCATGCATGAACGCTGCGAAGAAGGTCAGGGAGCCGTTTCGCGTCTTCCGTGCGAAGCATCGAGCCAGAGGTGACCAGCAAAACATGCCGTCGGCTTGGCGTTGGGACGCAAACTCACTACACACATCAAACCCCACGCCCAACAACTGTTTTTTGATTTGGTCGTTATCTAGAACGACTTTATGTCTGTGAAACTTTAGAGCTAAACAGGAAAATTATTCAAAAAATAATTAAGTATAAAGAAGAAATCATTAAAGACCGAAGTTAGGCACGGTTAAAATTCGAAACAAAAACAGTTAGGCGGGGAGTTCACCGTGCGTGGGGAGGTTGCGTTCTTACACAAATGAGACGGCATGTTTTTGGGTCACCTCTGGCTTGGCGCTTCGCACGGAGGACGCGGAGCGGCTCCCTGACCTCCTTCGCAGCGTTCTTGCATGCCGCCCCTGAACGTTAGAAACCGTTATTTTAGTCTATTTTGAACGTTTTCCTTCGCCGTTTCTTTACTATTAGTTGCCACACGACCACACAATACCTTTTTGGGTCGAACTCGGGTGTGATATTCATTGTGAACACTGCCTTTAAAGACACAGTACACCCTGAAATAAAATTTGTGATTCTTATTAGATCTATGTAGTAGACCCCTCCTGTAAAACACATAGCAAGTGCGAGATCTCAATTCCTTGAAATAAGCGAGATATAAGCGACCACCCCCCACCCGACCTCCTTCGCTCACCACCACGGGCCACACCCCTACCAGATTTTCGAGCTCGATAGTGGCTAGATGTATGGATAAATTGTCAACAAGTCATCGCTCTTCAGTCCATTATCGGGCTGTCTCCTTATCCTGACTCGCTCTCGCGCAACGATTGCGGATGAAGAGAAATACATGCCTCAGACAACTCCTACACCAATTTTTCACCATCAAAATATAGTCATCTTTAAGGAGCCATAACTCTGTTCATAGAGGGTCCTGTACGATTTCAGAAATACCACTGTGATCAGCGTGTGACTCTCTCCAACATCAGCAGAAAAACTGAAACATAATTTTCTGGGTGTTCTGTGCCTTTAAAGGCAGAGTACGCGCGAAAACTCATATTCATTTTTCACCAGTCTGCACAGGTAGGCCTTCCAGTTTTTGATATATCCAAAAGAGACCGCCCAATACAGTCGTGTCGAGAAAAAAACTCATTCTAGAATTCGGTAAGATTCATCTTCCTATTTTACGTCTGTCCGGTGTACCTTGTGTAATACAGAATTGTAGGAAATTTGAACGCCTGAATTGAATGAGCCTCCTCAACTTTTTAGGTTCCACAATTCTTTTTGCCTTTCTGCTGTCAATAACTTTACAAAAAAGAAGCTTCTGATACTCATGTTTGAAGGCGAGGATCGCGCGAAATAATGAATGAGGAATTTTGGATTTCCGCAACCTGTCGGAGCCTGTCTTGGCGCTCCTGCTCCTCGTGTTACTCAGAAACTCAACGGGTCCGACCGCAGATTTCTGTCGGGTCGAACCCCTTTCCGTTTTCGCCCCTCACTTCTTCCAACTGAGACGACGTGGGGGGGGGGGGAAGGAAACTTTATTCTCCCCCCATGTCGTCTCACTTGGGACTACGTGGAGGAACAATGCTAAAGGGTCCGACCCGACAGAAATCTGGGGATGGACCCCTTTCGAGCTGGGGTCGGACCCGGCGAATGTCTGAGTAGATGGTCAATCGGGAAAATGCCTTTTTTCGACATCGGAGCAGTTTTCGCGAGCCTATAGCATTATGAATACGCAACATTGAGATCTCGACCTTCCCCAACTAGTTCCACTTGGTTCAAACATTGGATTGAGAAGAAAAATACAAATGTGGTTTTCTGCACGGACGCTGCCTCTAACTAGGGACTGGCTTTCACACCCCGCGAAGTTTCGAAAAAAGTTTCAGTGAAAGTTATGAGGGATGAATAAAGTAACAAAAATGTGTGCAGAATTTTCTCAACGGAGTTTTCGGTAGGGCAAAGAATTACAATAACTGGATAAATCTCACTGAATTTTCTCAGTCAGAGCAAGTGGACTGAAAATAACTGCTCAGTACGCTTCAGGTTATTACGAAATTAGCATATAGAAAGTTTGGAGCCTTGATTTCGGCTCATTCTTAAGATATGAGCCGTTAATGAGATCATTGCATAATTTGCATTCTTCTCTTCATTCATCTAAAGCAGCGTAGCGATGTCAGCAGCGGTGGCAGAGGGGATAACGAAGTGGACTACAAGGCAGCGAGAATGGAGCGGTATCGCAGGTTCGAATCGAGCTATGCGGTTTCTACACTGTTCGACTTTCCTCTGTCTACTCGTTTACCTAAAGTGCCTCGTTTTCACATTCTTATTCATTTTGTAAATTTTTTGAGCATATATGTTTTCTTTGTGCTTACCTAGCCACTAAGCTCAATGACTGACATGCGCCTTCTTATGGTAGAAAATTGTTGAATATCGTTCCGGAGGGGCGGTGCCCCTTGAAAATCCACAGGATAGATCACGTCTTTCGGTTAGATCATGGTTGTCGATTTGATAACTATGGATCCAACCTTTCACCGCGCGGATATCCAAAGCATACGGAAAATTCGTATCTCTGTTCGGAACAAAATCTTGCTCGCGTTGTTGCTCAACTTATCGCCCATCACTTTCCCAATCGTCCTCACCTCAGCTAACGATTCTGCTAGTTGACAGCTGGCCCGGTACCAAGGACCACGCCAATATTCTGTGCGCCGAAGTGAAGGCACGCTGCTGCTGGTGCGACAAGCGCCTCTGCTTCCGTTGTTTCATTCTCAGGTAAAACTAGTTGTCCAGAATCGGACGAATAGTTGGCGAGAATCGCTCGACAATCGAGAAGTTGTACAGAAAATTGATAGAAGTTGTCGAGCATTCCGAGATTCGCAGTACTTGTCGAGGATTGCGGCCGATTTGTTCATTATTTTAGGGAAGGTTGCGGAGAATTCGAGGGAACATGTGTTTGCCGAGAATTCGTACAGATTTCTCGACAACTCCTTCCGAAATTGAGAATGTGTTTCGAATATGTCGAAAATTTCCCAAGAATTCTGGACCTCACTTCAAAACCCTCTTTAGACCACATTATTCGAATGTTGCGACTGCTGTTTTTGTTGTTTTCTTTTCGTGTGGGACCTCTGTTGTTTTTCTTTTTTTCTCCATTCTTCTAACTGATTATGAATTATAATGTATTTCACCGACTTCTTGAATATCAAACTAGTTTTTCGGAATTTTTATCTTCTTAAAATAGCGAACATACCAAAACCTGGGATTTTCAAGTTAGTGAATTTCGAAAGATTTCGAGCTTTTAAGTACTGATCTTTTTTTCGATGATCGGTAGTTGCAGCACTCGGATTTAAAATATATTTTGCAAGAAGTTACCGAAGAACTATCAGAACAACTTTCGGAATTAAGAATGTTAATTCGAATAAATCTCGAATTTATTTATTTATTTATTTAATACGCTACATAAGGTAGACATGAAAAATAGGGCAGAATATACATAGACGAAAGGCAAAATGAGACATTACCACGCAAGAAAAATACTCGAAACTTTGCGTTTAAAAGATGGAAAAGAACGGGGCACATTCAAAAAATTCAATTTTAAAGAGGCGAAAGCAGAGCCAGCTCTGCATGTGAAACTGTTCAATCGGAGGTTGGTTCTGGGAATCCCAAAAGAAATTTTCTCTGAATTTCCACGTGTCCTAGAGGCGTTGAATTTATAGAACTTCGATTTGTCAATTCTCAATATCCCACTCAATATTTTAAAGATCGTACACACGTCGTTTCGCTTACGACGAGACTCGAGCGAGTGTAACGTCAGTTCTTGATTCCTCCTTGAGGGACCAGGAACCCTAGCATAGGAGAACCCGTTGAGTCTCGAAAAAACTTTACGAGTAGAATTTTCTTGTACTCTTTCCAACAGTTGAATGTCTCTCTTCTTGTACGGGCAAAATACTGAAGTTCCCGATTCTACTATTGGAATGATTCAGTTCTGACCGGAATTTGCTACTCTAATTTTTGCAATGGTTGTTTAGTATTATATTGACGTACAGTATGTGGACCTCCGGCGGGTCCACACCTGCAGCCAGCGGTTTGGCCGCTGGCTGCAGGTGTGGCCCGCCGGAAGTCCACATTTCGCAAAGTATGGGTCATGAGTGTAGGGTATTTGAGTCCAGCGTGGTCGATTTACTCTATATACAAACTTTCACCGCCTAAGATGGAGGCTGAACACCGCTAAGGTATAATGGCTCACACATTTCTCAGGTGTGGTCTCGCCGGAAAACGGCAATTTTGAAAACTAGGAGCCACGAGAGTAGGATATTCGAGTCCAGCGTGGTCGATTCACTCTCTACTCAAACTTGCACCGTCTTAGAGTTATTCCGACGACCACTACACTGATAGCGCACTGGTGCTGGGCAAGGCCAATAGCGGCCCATGCTGAACGATTTTGTAGACCCACAGTATATACGATGCACAGTTTGCCTCTGCCGAACGTCGAAAATGCGATCCAAGTTGAGGATTCGGCTAACAGAGTGGGGTGAAGCCATCTACGTGAGCTTCTCCTAGCGTGGTTATCAATGGTTGTGCAGGAGCTTTAAATTTTGATCAGTACGTACAGTTGTACATGTGTATAGCTGTGTGTTATATGTCGAGAATCGGGCAAGGAGTTGTCGGGAATCGGTGGAGAAGTTGTCGGGCATTGTCGAGAATTGGGCTTGAAGTTCTCCAGAATTCTCTAGAGTCTGCGAAAGTTGTCCTGCATTCGTACGCCTGCAGGACAACATTTCGTCCGATTCTCGACAACTACTCTGCTAATGCGTAGCTAGATGCCTCCGAGGGCGCGGCCTGTAACGCCGCCCCATTCCATGTGGCAAAAATTTACGGGTTCTTGCTACGATAGCTAAAACCCGCATATTCTTGTGTCGACGGTACAAGGGTGCAAATTCTACGCGTATTCTACGTAAAAACGAAGGCTAAATTCAGTACATTGATCTCTCTGTCGCTAAACCCGTATATTCTCGCTATAATTTTGTAGCGAGAATCTACGGATTTCGCGACAGCCTGTGTTGAAGTGCAATCTCAAACCCGCGCTGGCTACGCGGAACGCAGGGATGCCGTTCAAACAGTGTTGGCCCAGTCATCTCATTGAGTGATTACTTGACGCTCTGTGGCTGGCCGTGGAGGGTATCTCCGTGTCGCTCTCTGGGTCACCATGGTGAGGATAATTTTGACCATTGGGGTGCGGCAGGCCGTGGGGAAGAAACGGCGAAGCTGTCGATCGCAGCTGAGATTGCCTTTCCAGTACGGATCAAGACGGGGTGGGTCGATCGACCGAGTGCAGTAAAGAGAATAAGCGTAGAATATGCGGGTGCCGTAGCGAGAATTTACGTAGAATATGCGGGCGCTGTAGCTAAAATTTCACCAACTGAGGCTAAACTTTCCGTAATTTACGTAGAATCTCGGGTCAAATTTAGACTAGATGCCTCCGAAACCCTGGGCATCTCCGCTTTCCGTGTGAGGCATCTAGCTACGCGCTGGCAGAGTAGTTTTACCTGATTTGATTGCAGTCACAGCTGCTAGCCTCTTCGGTTGATGATGAAGTATTTTATAGTCACTACAATCTCATTTTGAATTAATTCCGCTCTTTAAAGAATTGTTGAGGATCAGAACACTCGTATGCATACAAACAAAGTAAAAGAAAAGGACAAATATAGGCATGGTGAGGGATCCCTTTTTTTCAAAGGCCATCGTAGCCCTATATTTCATTTTCACGAGCCGACACTCGGTTGACTAACATGCCTGCTAACCCTTCATCAAAAACCATTAAAGGCAGTGGTCACGACGAAAACGTTATCGAAGAAACTACAAAAATCAGCTCAGATCGAAAACAGCTGGAAATCTAGGAAGATGGCGCGGTTAAAAACGGGCTAAAATTAGAGCTTCTAAGGCTTAAAGATTCCAGTTCGTGCACACGTGCACAACGCCATCCGAGAAGATCGCAGTCTCATGCCGAGCAGTCAAAAATCATCGACATCCAGAGAAAGAAATATATGCTAATTTACCCAATAAAAACAGTTAAACATGAAAAACAAGCACTTCATTCAAAGTTTTGACTAGATAAGTTAATGTTCATTGATTGAAATTCAATTTCAAGCCAGCTGATGTTCTTCATATTACAGATCATCGTTGCCGATGATGTGGTGTGGGCTCGTCCACCATCAAACGACAGGAAAAATTCAGGCTTCAAATTTGGCCTAGAACAGCGTTTTTTTTGCGATTTTTTTTGCAAGTCCTACTACTCGAAATCCAGAAGAGAGTCTAGAGAGGAAAAGAAGATAAAATATTTGATTGCGACCGCTGCCTTTAAACATACTTCAATCGAAAAAAAATTTATTATCTGGGCATATGCCAGGGGCTTGTGGTATGTATGCATTTTGAAAAAACTCGAAAAAACAATTTTTTTCCAGATTTTCTCAGGTGTGGTGTTTTTCGAAGGAGAGGTGCCAGCTGCACTTACCAGCTGATTTGCGCTCGTAGAAAATAAGAAATGCAGCCATGGGAGCCTGTTGAAGAGATAATACACCCTATTTTTTGTCGTTTTTCGTTTGTTTTGACCTACTGAATGGTCCGATGGGAAAACGCGTCATACATGTTTGTTACTCTTTTGGTCCTTAAAAACTTCCAGTTCAACGTTTCCCGAAACGTCGCGGGTCTTTCAAGACTTTCTCTAGTAAGTGCCATTGTACCACACCTACCTTAGTGTTCCAAGAAACAATGAATCGGCGGTTAGGCTCTGTCCACTGCAGACGACCAGCATCAATGCGTCAAGGCGTCGGAGCATCATGCGCCAGCGCTGAAACGCTGACGCATGACGCTCGACGGCTGGCGCATTCAACGTGTCCGAGGACGGCACGTGGTTAACGATGGTATCGATAATATTAGGGACAGCCGCTACTGCCGCTATGGCTCCACCGTCAGCGTCAGGTCGCCTGCAGTGGTCGTTGGGGAGTCAGATCAATAACGAATGTTGAAGATGCAAACCCCCAGCGTCACTTGGCGCTAGGTCGTCTGCTATGGGCGGAACCTTAGAGACAAACTATCATTGATTCATCTACATTTCCCCTGATCTTCCCATTATCAGGAACATGCAGAGCCATTCATAACTTTCGAGCTGATACTCTATAATCATCTTGTGGTGCTGCGTCTCAGCGCCATGTGATGGATAAGGCGCTATTCATACTACTTCGCTATTCATGTTGAAGTGTTAATGGCCTGACGCCACGCCCGCGCGGCGTGCGCGTGACGCCCGCTCCGCCATGGCGGCCACGGCGCTTTTTAAACATTTTCTTTATTAATCCATCATCAGTTTCCCTCCGTTTCGTGATAAACACAGTAGCGGTCATAAATCTATTAACATGGTCTTTTTCCAGACATCTTCGCTCTAACTGGCGCTATCAAATTCGTCTTTTAGTATGATACTGAAGTATGTTGCAGGACTATAATGCGAATGTACATAGATGGGGAAGATTATTTGTCAATGTTCGCAATCTGCGACTTTTTGTCTCTACTCGAACTCGTTCACTTTCTTCGACGTTTTCGATACTCGTTTGGTGATTTTTGTATTTCACAGGATTGTGAGTGTATTTGGAAGGAGAAATTTCTCACACAGTGATAAAAGATCTATCATATGATGTTCTGAAAAGGATCTACCACAAGCCGTTCTTGGAAGAGTGTTGGCGATCACATTACAGGCTGTTTGAAAATTTTTGAAGGTCGGCACTAGCTAACTGTTGAGACGGGAAACATCGTGAGACAAAACGCTCAATACAAGAAGAAATTTCCAGGAATTTTTTGAAACACGGTCCATGCGCCAGACTAAATATAAAACGGAATGGACGGAGCTGCGACGGTAGATCGCCGCGCGCGATCGAAACCCCGTTGGCCGGTGATGCCGCTAACACCGCACAGCGAGCCGCCTGACCCATGCGTCAGACTAAATATAAAACAGAAACCATACACATACACATTATATGTTCATTGGATCCGACCCATGGCGGAAAACTGCAAAAGCTGTTTTTCCCTTCACCGTCAACCTAATGCTTGAAGAAAAGATTGTTTTCCGATCGAAACTCATTTTGTCGTCGACTTCATATTAGTTTTCGTAAAATAAAAGTTATTTGAATTGATTCGGACATCCGGAAAAAAACGGATATTTTAAAATTTCTTGTCACAGAATGTTTGAAGTTACTTGAAAGTTGGGACCATTCTGCCTTTTTAGTCCAGATGCATCTAAACGTAAACATTTCAGTTCAGGGTAAAGCAGAAAAGAGCGCTTTTTGTAATTATTTTTAATTAGTCGGATTCAATGTATAATACACATACATACACATAACATACACACATATGTTGAGCTTTTTTGAGCATACCTTTGCCTAGATCTCCAATAGAGACGAGTATAAAAATCCGATATAAATATAAAAATTTAATAACAAGAGATCAACTAGAATCGATAGGACTTAATTTTCTCTGAGCCCAGATCCTGCAGATTGAGACCATGCTCGAAAGATGCGTCTTGGTCGTTTTCGTCCATAAAAACATAAAATCAAAACTCGAAAGGCACAAACAACATCATTTTTTAATCGAATTGCGCTCACAGGCGAAAAAACCTCGAGCAAGAGGGGGGGGGGGGCGCACATGCATTCCATCGCGCTCAAAATGGCTGCAGTAGTAACCAGGGGTGGGCGTAAATGAAATTCCAAATTTCGTAAATCGTAAAACGTAATTACGATGAAACCACCGTAAATCGTAAACCGTAAATTGTAACCAGCAAATAATAACAATAACCACTAGAAATATCATTTCTATGGTGAAGCAAGAACTTGAATGTTCTCTTTCAAATAAGGATAGATAGTTGTTTCAGGTCTTTGTTGTTTCCTGGGGCCGTATGCATGAACGACTTACCCGCGAGGTAGGGGTAAATGTTACTCGGAATCTCTGCATTTCCTACGCTCTATGCGTCTATCTCGCTTCTCCGCGGAAAAGCGAGACAGACGCATAGAGCACAGGAAATGCAGAGATTCCGAATAACATTAACCCTTACCTTGCGTGTAAGTCGTTCATGCATACGGCCCCTGATCTGCAGATTTAGCTAGAAGTATAGAACGGAAAAAGAAACTCGCTATACGCTTCATGCAGTGTCATGTTCACAAAAGGCGTCATGATAATAGTACAAAGAAGGATCTGTTATTAGGCGATCTCAGTGGTCCGCGCGCAGGTTGAAGTGATGCCACTCCGAAAACCGCTTCATATTACCACCCGCAGTTGGGCATTTTTTTGCCATAGAAGGCCTACTTGTTACCCCGGAAAAACGCGTCTTTTACTTATAAAACTACCTGCTATCCACCGTTTCACATACTACATATCAAGTTACGTTCAGTATTTGACAGCTAACCACACCGTATTTCTCTTCCCGTTCTACCCGTATTTATTTTCCCCTGATCACGCATTCCATAACTCGTTCCCAAGGTTTGAGAAATCCGCATGTCCGAATCAGTGGTCCGCGTAACTGCTGGGTAGCAGGGACACGATTACCATCGTTCTCGGGGCCTAATCGCGGTTCGCAATTGCGGACTACGGGAGTTGCATCATGCGACACGTGATAATCCTGCTGGGAGAAAGGCTAATCGTGCCGGAACAAAGAGGTCCCAGCACGATTATCACGTGTCGCATGATGCGACAGCCGTAGTCCGCAAAACGACATTATGTTGGTAATTAGTCTACCAGAACGCTAACGCCGTTGTAAACGTGAAAAACGAGTCAAAATGACCGCGTTTCAGCGATTTTCAAGCGCCCAATCGGAAAACTCTGCCCACTTGTTAGCGAAACACCCTCACCGATTGTATATAATCAGGCAGCCCAGCACAAGTTACTTTTCCTATATCCGAAAAATCATTTACAGATTTGTAGCTTTATGTTGACGATGCTGTGATTTATTGAAAGCAACTTACGCACAAAATACCGCTTCCTTTCGGGGCTTTGTGCTGGTTTGGTCCCGTAGCTAAATATATAGCGAGAGGCCCCCCTCAAAACGCTCACATCTGTAAGAGATAATGATATCAAAAAAAGGCAAAGTCAGCGTTTAAGTACGCGTTCACGCCTTTTCTGTGTGTCCTTTCGTTGCGGGCGAAGACAAATTGTGGTGCGCGCGAAGCGCGCACCAGATTTGGCTTTAACTCGCCCATGCGCAACTCTGCGATTCCGAAATCAGCGTTCAGAGTAGCTGTGGAGATGCGCTTTTTTCACCATTGGAAAGAGCGTAGAAAGTTGGTGTATGTACCAAAAAATTGTTTGGAATGGTTTCTTGGCACTCGTGAAAAATGGAGAAAACCACGTGATTCTGGTCGAAACACTGTTAATCTCCTTTTTTTCAGACGGCGTTCACGATCTTGTGCTACCAGATAAAATTGAGCTAGGAAGCTAATTTTTTGGCAGGAGGCTGGAAATGGATGCAGCTAGCTCCTGTTCGATTTTGGAGTTGAAAGCTCAATTTTAGCGGACCCTCCAAATTGAGGGTCGACGGTTAAAAACATGTAAACATGTAATTGTAAACCATCCGACGTTCACTGAGCTTTGAAATAGAACTTACGAAAATCAACACAGCTAATGATAGGCTTCCGGCAAAGATTGTTCTCTCTTTGAGACGGTTGGTGTAAACAGGATTTGAGTAGTGCACAGGACGCCGTGGAATGTGTGCGGGCCACCAGTTGGAAAGCGTAGGTTGTCGTAGGAAGTGTGCGGGACCACAGTGGGAATGCGCGGGACGCTGTGGAAGGTGTGCGAAGCCACAGTGGCAATGCGCAAGACGCCGTAGAAAGTGTCATGCCCAAAGTGGGAGTGCGCAGGACGCCATAGAAAGTGTGCGGGACCACAGTGGGAATGCGCGGGACGCCGTAGAAAGTGTCATGCTCAAAGGGGGAGTGTGCAGGACGCCATAGAAAGTGTGCGGGACCACAGTGGGAATGCGCGGGACGCTGTGGAAGGTGTGCGAAGCCACAGTGGCAATGCGCAAGACGCCGTAGAAAGTGTCATGCCCAAAGTGGGAGTGCGCAGGACGCCATAGAAAGTGTGCGGGACCACAGTGGGAATGCGCGGGACGCCGTAGAAAGTGTCATGCCCAAAGGGGGAGTGTGCAGGACGCCAGAGAAAGTGTGCGGGACCACAGTGGGAATGCGCGGGACGCTGTGGAAGGTGTGCGAAGCCACAGTGGCAATGCGCAAGACGCCGTAGAAAGTGTCATGCCCAAAGTGGGAGTGCGCAGGACGCCATAGAAAGTGTGCGGGACCACAGTAGGAATGCGCGGGTCGCTGTAGAAGGTGTGCGGGGCCACAGTGGGAATGCGCAGGACGCCGTAGAAAGCGTGCGGGCTCCCAACGGGAGTGCGGAAGACGCCGTAGAAAATGTACGGGGCCCCAGTGGGAACGCGCAGGACGCCGTAGAAAGTGTGCATGCCCAAAGTGGGAGTGCGCAGGACGCCATAGAAAGTGTGCGGGACCTCACTGGGGATGCGCGGGACGCCGTAGAAGGTGTGCGGTAACCCAATGGGAGTGCGCAGGTTGCAGTAGAAAGTGTGCGGGGCCACCGTGGGAATGCGCAGGACGCCGTAGAAAGCGTGCGGGCTCCCGACGGGGGGACAGGACGCCGTAGAAAACGTGCGGGACCACAGTGGGAATGCGCGGGACGCCGTAGAAGGTGTGCGGTAACCCAGTGGGAGCGCGCAAGACGCCGTAGAAAGTGTCATGCCCAAAGTGGGAGTGCGCAGGACGCCATAGAAAGTGTGCGGGACCACAGTAGGAATGCGCGGGTCGCTGTAGAAGGTGTGCGGGGCCACAGTGGGAATGCGCAGGATGCCGAAGAAAGCGTGCGGTCTCCCAACGGGAGTGCGCAGGACGCCGGAGGAAGCGTGCTGGCTCTCCAAGGGAGTGCGCACGACGCCGTAGAAAGTGTGCATGCCCAAAGTGGGAGTGCGCAGGACGACGTAGAAAGTGTGCGGGACCTCACTGGGAATGCGCGGGACCCCGTAGAAGGTGTGCGGTAACCCAATGGGAGTGCGCAGGACGCCGTGGAAAGTGTGCGGGGCCACCGTGGGAATGCGCAGGACGCCGTAGAAAGCGTGCGGGCTCCCGACGGGGGGGCAGGACGCCATAGAAAACGTGCGGGACCACAGTGGGAATGCGCGGGACGCCGTAGAAGCTGTGCGGTAACCCAGTGGGAGCGCGCAAGACGCCGTAGAAAGTGTCATGCCCAAAGTGGGAGTGCGCAGGACGCCATAGAAAGTGTGCGGGACCACAGTAGGAATGCGCGGGTCGCCGTAGAAGGTGTGCGGTAACCCAGTGGGAGTGCGCAGGACGCCGTAGAAAGCGTGCGGTCTCCCAACGGGAGTGCGCAGGACGCCGGAGGAAGCGAGCTGGCTTTCCAAGGGAGTGCGCAGGACGCCGTAGAAAGTGTCATGCCCAAAGCGGGAGTGCGCAGGACGCCATAGAAAGTGTGCGGTACCACAGTAGGAATGCGCGGGTCGCTGTAGAAGGTGTGCGGGGAAACAGTGGGAATGCGCAGGACGCCGTAGAAAGCGTGCGGGCTCCCAACGGGAGTGCGGAAGACGCCGTAGAAAATGTACGGGGCCCCAGTGGGAACACGCAGGACGCCGTAGAAAGTGTGCATGCCCAAAGTGGGAGTGCGCAGGACGCCGTTGAAAGTGTGCGGGACCTCACTGGGAATGCGCGGGACGCCGTATAAGGTGTGGGGTAACCCAATGGGAGTGCGCAGGACGCCGTAGAAAGTGTGCGGGGCCACCGTGCGAATGCGCAAGACGCCGTAGAAAGCGTGCGGGCTCCTGACGGGGGCAGGACGCCGTAGAAAGCGTGCGATCTCCCAACGGGAGTGCGCAGGACGCCGGAGGAAGCGTGCTGGCTCCCCAAGGGAGTGCGCAGTACGCCGTAGAAAGTGTGCATGCCCAAAGTGGGAGTGCGCAGGACGCCGTAGAAAGTGTGCGGGACCTCACTGGGAATGCGCGGGACCCCGTAGAAGGTGTGCGGGAACCTAAGGGGAGCGCGCAGGACGCCGGGGAACGTGTGCGGAGCCACCGTGGGAATGCGCAGGACGCCGTAGAAGGTATGCGGTAACCCAGTGGGAGCGCGCAGGACGCCGTAAAAAGTGTGCGGGGCCACCGTGGAAATGTGCAGGACGCCGGAGAAAGCGTGCGGGCTCCCAACGGGGTGCGCAGGACGCCGTAGAAAGTGCGGGACCACAGCGGGAATGCGCGGGACGCCGTAGAAAGTGTCATGCCCAAAGTGGGAGTGCGCAGGACGCCATAGAAAGTGTGCGGGACCACAGTAGGAATGCGCGGGTCGCTGTAGAAGGTGTGCGGGGCCACAGTGGGAATGCGCAGGACGCCGTAGAAAGCGTGCGGGCTCCCAACGGGAGTGCGGAAGACGCCGTAGAAAATGTACGGGGCCCCAGTGGGAACACGCAGGACGCCGTAGAAAGTGTGCATGCCCAAAGTGGGAGTGCGCAGGACGCCGTAGAAAGTGTGCGGGACCTCACTGGGAATGTGCGGGACGCCGTAGAAGGTGTGCGGTAACCCAATGGGAGTGCGCAGTACGCCGTAGAAAGTGTGCGGGGCCACCGTGCGAATGCGCAGGACGCCGTAGAAAGCGTGCGGGCTCCCGACGGGGAGGCAGGACGCCGTAGAAAGCGTGCGGTCTCCCAACGGGAGTGCGCAGGACGCCGGAGGAAGCGTGCTGGCTCCCCAAGGGAGTGCGCAGGACGCCGTAGAAAGTGTGTATGACCATAGTGGGAGTGCGCAGGACACCGTAGAAAGTGTGCGGATTCCAGTGGGAATGCGCGGGACGCCGCAGAAAGTGTGCGGTAACCCAGTGGGAGTGCGCACGACGCCGTAGAAAGTGTGCGGGCTACAATGGGAATGCACGGAACGCCGTAGAAAGTGTGCGGGCTACAGTCGGAATGCGCGGGACGCCGTAGAAAGTGTGCGGGGCCACAGTGGGAATGCGCAGGACGCCGTAGAAAGCGTGCGGTCTTCCAACGGGAGTGCGCAGGACGCCGGAGGAAGCTTGCTGGCTCCCCAAGGGAGTGCGCAGGACGCCGTAGAAAGTGTGCATGCCCAAAGTGGGAGTGCGCGGGACGCCGTAGAAAGTGTGCGGGACCTCACTGGGAATGCGCGGGACGCCGTAGAAGGTGTGCGGTAACCCGATGGGAGTGCGCAGGACGCCGTAGAAAGTGTGCGGGGCCACCGTGGGAATGCGCAGGACGCCATAGAAAGCGTGCGGGCTCCCGACGGGGGGGGGGGGCAGGACGCCGTAGAAAACGTGCGGGACCACAGTGGAAATGCGCGCGACGCCGTAGAAGGTGTGCGGTGTTCCAGTGGGAGTGCGCAGGACGCCGTAGAAAGTGTGCGGGGCCACCGTGGAAATGCGCAGGACGCCGTAGAAAGCATGCGGGCTCCCAACGGGGTGCGCAGGACGCCGTAGAAAGTGTGCGGGACCACAGCGGGAATGCGCGGGACGCCGTAAAAGGTGTGCGGTAACCCAGTGGGAGTGCGCACGACGCCGTAAAAGGTGTGCGGGCTACAGTCGGAATGCGCAGGACGCCGTAGAAAGCGTGCGGTCTCCCAACGGGAGTGCGCAGGACGCCGGAGGAAGCGTGCTGGCTCCCCAAGGGAGTGCGCAGGACGCCGTAGAAATTGTGTAGTGTGTATGACCATAGTGGGAGTGCGCAGGACACCGTAGAAAGTGTGCGGGGCCACAGTGGGAATGCGCAGGACGCCGTAGAAAGCGTGCGGTCTCCCAACGGGAGTGCGCAGGACGCCGGAGGAAGCGTGCTGGCTCCCCAAGCGAGTGCGCAGGACGCCGTAGAAAGTGTGTATGACCATAGTGGGAGTGCGCAGGACACCGTAGAAAGTGTGCGGATTCCAGTGGGAATGCGCGGGACGCCGCAGAAAGTGTGCGGTAACCCAGTGGGAGTGCGCACGACGCCGTAGAAAGTGTGCAGGCTACAATGGGAATGCACGGAACGCCGTAGAAAGTGTGCGGGGCCACAGTGGGAATGCGCAGAACGCCGTAGAAAGCGTGCGGGCTCCCAATGGGAGTGCGCAGGACGCCGTAGAAAGCGTGCTGGCTTCCTATGGGAGTGCGCACGACGCCGTAGAAAGTGTGCGGGACCCAAGTGGGAGCGCGCCGGACTACGTAGAAAGTGTGCGGGACCCAAGTGGGAGCGCGCCGAACGTCGTAGAAAGTGTGCGGGACCCCAGTAGGAGTGTGCAGGTTGCCGTAGAAGGTGTGCGGGTTCCAGTGGTAATGCGCAGGACGCCGTAGAAAGAGTGTATGACCATAGTGGGAGTGCGCAGGACGCCGTAGAAAGTGTGCGTGTTCCAGTGGGTATGCGCAGGACGCCGTAGAAAGAGTGTATGACCATAGTGGGAGTGCGCAGGACGCCGTAGAAGGTGTGCGGGTTCCAGTGGGAATGCGCAGGACGCCATAGAGAGTGTGTATGACCATAGTGGGAGTGCGCAGGACGCCGTAGAAAGTGTGCGACACCCCACTGGAAGTGCGCATGAAGCCGCAAAACGTGTACGGGGTCTCAGTAGGGAAGCGAGGGTCGTTTTTTTATGATTGAGGGTCACAATTTTAGGAGTTTGGATTCTCAGACAACACCAATTCATACCGATTTCATTATTTGCGGAAAGCAGAAGGTGCCATAAGAGGTTTCGCCTCTCCAAAATGGAAATCGCTAAGCAAAAATCAGGTCAAGAAGGGAACCTTTGGGAAAAATACATGAAGTTTCTAAAAGTTCAGCTTCCTGGCAAAAGTAATGATTTGGCAATGTTATAATTTCAAGAAATCAAGAAGTTGAAAAAAAAAACGTCTTGAAATATCTGAAAGGCAGTGGTCACGATGAAAAACGTTATAGAAAAAACTACTAAAATCAGCTTAGATAAAAAACAGCTGAAAAACTATAAAGGTAGAGCGGTGAAAAACGGACTAGAATTAGAGTTTCTAAGGCCCAAAGCAGCCAGTTCGTGCACACGTGCACAGCGATGACGAAACAGATCGCAGTCTCATGCCGAGCAGTCAAAAATCATCGACATTCGGAGGACGAAATAAATGCAAATTTACCTAATAAAAACAGTTGAACAATGAAAGCAAGCACTTCAGTCAATGTTTTTGACTAGATGTGTACATAAATCCGAAGCTGCATTGATTGAAATTCAATTTCAAGCCAGCTTATGTTCTTGATATAAGAGGTCATCGATGCCGATGATATGGAGTGAGCTCGTCCACCGTCAAAAGACAATAAAGTTCAGGCTTCAAATTTTGCCCAAAACAATGGTTTTTTCGCGATTTTTTCTTATAGGTCCTACTACTCAAGACCCAGAAAAGGGTTTAGAGAGACAAAGACGACAAGCATATTTGATCGCGACCACTGCCTTTAAAAAATGATTTGGCGCAAAATAACCACAAGTAATGAAAATACTGGGAAATGTAGTGAAATGATAAAAATCGGATTTGGCGGTCAGTCATAGGCCAACTTTTTCTAAAGTAGTGAGAGACGAGGTATAGGATTTCACAAGCTTCTCCGTTAAACTTATCAATGCAAAATCAAGCGCGCAACGGAAACCGTAAAACATTTTATTGAAGCCGTAATACGGAAATCAGGTTGGGTCAAGCAATGTAGACGTAACGCTCGAATCTGATGCGTGCTTGATTTAGCTTTGATAAGTTTAACGGAGTAGCTTGTAAAATCCTATACCTCGTCTCTCACTACTTAAAAAAAGTTGGCCTATGACTGACCGATTTTAATCATTTCACTACATTTCCCAGTTTTTTCATTACTTCTGGCTATTTTGCGCCAAATCATTTTTAAAGTTATTTCAAGAAGTTTTTTTTAAATTTTTTTCACCTTCTTGATTTCTTGAAATTATAACATTGCCAAATCATTACTTTTGCCAGGAAGCTAAACTTTTAGAAATAACAAGTTTGTCATTTACTGTTTCACATTAACTACCTTACTTCTTACTGTTTATCATATCATGTGATATTATCAGTTGGTAGATCAAACCGCTAAAACACGTAGCAGGCTGTACTTTTTTGTAGGGAAGGGACAGGTGAAGTGAATAACAAGTTTGTTATTTACTGTTTCACATTAACTACCTTACTTCTTACTGCTTATCATATCATGTCATATTATCAGTTGGTAGATCAAATCGCTAAAACACGTTGTAGGCCGTACTTTTTCGTAGAGACGGGACAGGGGAAGTGAATAACAAGTTTGTTATCTACTGCTTCACATTAACCACCTTAATTCTTACTGCTTATCATATCATTTGATATTATCAGTTGGTAGATTAAATCACTAAAACACGTTGTAGGCCGTACTTTTTCGTAGAGACGGGACAGGGGAAGTGAATAACAAGTTTGTTATTTACTGCTTCACATTAACCACCTTAATTCTTACTGCTTATCATATCATTTGATATTATCAGTTGGTAGATTAAATGGCTAAAATACGTTGTAGGCCGTACTTTTTCGTAGGGAAGGGACAGGGGAGTGACTAACAAGTTTGTTATTTTCTGATGACGTCATCAGGATGTCATCTAAAGCCTATGTAATGCAGAATTGGTGTAGCCACAGAGAAAAACGATTGTTGTCTCTTTTGTCATAGTTTTACTCATTTTTACAAAAGTGCAACCTTCGATAGAATCGATATTCAATTCAGAGCTCAATGTGTTCCAAATGTAGGTGGGGGAATGGAAATAAAATGAGAATACTGCGAGCGAAATATGCTGACCACTGATAAGCAAAATCGTAACATCAAGTAGTGTGGATTTGCAGGATTCACGGATAGAAAGAGAAAAAAAATGTAGTGAATGGGCAATATATAGCGACATTATCATCAAAATTACGAACAAATAAAGAGGCAGCAAGTGGTGTAAACTAATGGGAAACGAAAAGAGATAGGAGCAAAACTTATTTTAAAGGCTTCGCGAGAACTGTCTGCCGGCTGATTTGGTTGATTACGGGACACTTCTCACCCGACCGAGCGGCAGCAGTGCGGGGCGCTGCCGAGCGCGGCCAACGCCACCGTTGTCTCATGTCTTCGCCGAGAAAGGGTGGCAGGCTGACAGCCGCCGCGGCCGGCGCTTTTGAGCCTCACGGTACACAGAGAAGCTGTAAGATTGGCTACAGCTGTAATAGAGGTACTCAGCGAATCAGAAAGAGTTATAGAGCGATTTACAGAAGAAATATGGAAACGCGGAAGGGAATAAAGCAATCAGAATGGGGGAAGCCTTGATCAAAGACTTTTTTCTTTGTTTTCGAATTTCTATGGGTTCCCAATCAGGGATGTGCGGAAAAAAATATTTTTGGAAAGAGAAAACAGAAAGTCTAGTTGACAGAAAACAGAAAAAAATCTCCAAAAATGGGCAGAAAACAGAAAATTTTCAAAAATCAATAAAGCGTGTTCAGCGTACACTTAACGAAGTTTTTCAAAACATTGAACTCTTTTTAAACATTTTTCGAGTGATCTATGCTTCTTTCATTGTATTTCCAAAACCTTACAGTTGGCCAGAGCGAAAGGTATAGACTCTCAAGAATTGCAGATTATGAGTGCGATGAGGTGGCAAATGTTCATTAAACCTTCCTTTTCCCAGGCCATAAAAGCTTGATTATTTATTTATAGCTCAATACATATGTCTGTACAAGGAGTACGAACTGAAGTCGGAGCGAGCTTTCCGTTCCTGAGTGTACATATTTTGACACTTATTGCGGGATAACTGCTGGTTTGAACACTGTGATACTCCTCAGAGCGTAAAGTCACGCCCGTACAGCGCGCCTGTGCCCTTAGAGTATAAATCACCTGACGCGAAGTTTGTTCCACCGTTGAGAGCCTCTCGTACCTCTGTGGCAGAATTATCATCTGCCTCATAGGCTCACCATCAATTTCTTGGCGTTTCATCTTAACTGGATCCTGTGTCATCTGCGTTGCAGCGAATTAAACCACATATTTAGTTTTGCGTGCATGGTACAGTTGGGGCAAACATTACCCCTCTCGACCAAAGCGGGTACGCTGGGGAGTGGGTATTCGTAAAGGCTTGACTCTGAAAGAAATCGCCGCTGCGGCTCCGCAATAGTGCCGCTCTGGCGCGTGCAGGCACCGAAGCGGCACTATCGCGGAGCCGCGGTGGCACTACCGCGGAGCCATAGCGGGAACCCGACAGTACCGCTTCGGCTCCGCGATAACTCAGCAGCGGCTTCGGGTGAGTGTCTGATATGAATTTATTCAAGAATTATAAGACAACTAGAGGGGGTCTAGTTGTACGAACAATAATTCGCACCTGCGGTCATTACGTCCTTTGTCTGATAAGGACAGAGGTTACCGCCGCTTTTGCGCACAAGGAATTACGGAATATACCTCAAACTTGGATATATTGAACCGGCGACAATTTCGTTTAACCACACAGGACAGTGCATCGTACTCCACGCGGGTTCGCTGCTGCATCCTCGCGTAGCCGGCGCGGTTCTAACGCGGAGCTGCTGCGGTACTATAGCCGCGATGTCGAGGCTTAAAGGCATCGTACACGATGAAAGCCGAATTCTAGCTTTTGCGTTCAGTCGGACGAGTGGGTCATAATAATGTCACTCAGAAAGTTTGGAGTTTCAAAATCGCCTCTGAATGAAGATTCGCTTACTTCAAAAGGGCTTCCTGGGTTTTGGGGGCCGGCCTTGGGGTCGATACGTTGTTACAAGGAACAAAACTCCGTGGTCGCTGCCGGCGATCGTGCGTTGGCGCGTCGTATGGCGCAATTCACACGCTACTCCATTTCGCGTTCGGCATCGATCGAAAGCAGCTGACAGCAATGGACGCAGCAGGTTAGAAAATCCTTTTTAGTCTTGTTCAAGAAAAAAAGATCGCTCGGCTGAATGGCGTCCTCGGTGAATTAGTTCCAACGCTCCGCCAAGGAACAAATCGTAAAAGTGTTCCTTGCGTTCTTCGCGCAACTATCCCAAATTGATGTCGGCGGGAACTTCAAATTTGTATTAAGCTTTCTTGAAATGGGTTTTTCTTGAAAAGTTGACGTTTTTGAGGGGATTTTCGCAACCTTCAATCACTATAGGGATATAACAACACGAAAACGTCAAAACCCCAAGTATGGTTTTCATCGTGTACGATGCCTTCAAGGTACGGCAGCAGAATCGTCTGATCACGGAGCCGCTGCGGCGCTATCGCGGAACTATCCCGGCACAGTCGAGGATCGCGGTACTTCGCCAGCACTGAAGCGGCACATTTTTTTAGAGGAATGGGTTTCGTGCCTACTTAGTGGGTTGCGGGGGCCAGCCGACTTCCCAATGGGTGCCTTCATCTCCCTACATGAACCTTTTACCAATTGAAGGATCCCGAAGGGATGGTTGGTTTAATTCACCTCGGCGAGGATCGAACCCGACCGTTTACAGCAAACAGCACCGTTTCCTCCCACCACGCCAAACGTGCCGTAATGGATAACCACTAGAGCGAGATAAAAGCGTCTAGCGTGGTACAGCTGCATAGAGCCTGATTGAAGTACACCCTCACCCTATCGGCTTAGCTTCGAAAAATCCAAAAAACAGTCCTGCTGCAAATCGCGGTACACATTTTTTTCTATTTTCCTATTTTTACAGAAAACAGAAAACAGAAAAAAATGGCCAAAAAGGGCAGAAAACAGAAAAGAGAAAATTCCGCACACCATGTTCCCAATAACATAAAGCAATGAAAAAACAAGAGAATTATCGTGAATATAATAAAAAAACAAGAACCTACACAGTAGCAAATGGGCTTCAAACAAGATCAGTCATCCTCAGTCATCAAGAACTGATCTAATTAGTAAAGGCGCAAGTATTTGTAGGGAGGTTGCCCGTTTTGAGTAGTCTTTCGTACTCACTGCCGACTCTATTAAAAAGAAATGGCGTCTAAAAGTCTTCCTAGCTCTCTACGGAAAATCTTTACCTCTTGTGGTTCTAATTGTCGAGTAGTGAGAAAAATGTCTAGCGATAAACGCCAAGGAAAGTGATTGTGAGACCCTGGTCTCGAAGAGAGAGAGAAAAACTTCCAGATTTTTTTTATCACGTAACAGATGTTTGGAATACAGGACCATACTTTTGAAAACCAAAAATTAAGGGAAATGATTTTCTTTGGGAGTTTGGCCCCATGAACATACAAATTCAGCCCAAACCAGTGTTCAAGTACCACCTAGTGTTCTGATTTCAGTATTTCATAATCTCATTTTTAACCGATTTTCGAAAAGATGCTGCCGTTGAGCAAAAAGTTTTCTACAGTGTTCCACGAAGGCCTTCGAGGTCTTCCGATTGCCAACAAGTGTTATGGCTTTAGAATAACAAGGCTATATTTTGAGAAAATGGATTTAACTAAAATTGATTGCTCCCGAATGTTATTAAATTCTGTATCTGACACACTGCGTTCAAAATTCAAGCCTGAGCATGTGTAAGGTTAAATCTGTGATGCTCTCTGATTTATGGAGATTTAATAAAGTTTCGTAAGGACTGAAACGAGGTAAGCTCTTGTACAGCCGTAGTGACCTGTTGATTTCGATTATCACCAGCAGCGGAGCGGTGTGCCTCTGTGAAATATAACTAGTAATAAGGAGGTTTCGACGAAAAAGCCACCGCTCCGCGCTGTGATAACCGGAAACATGAGTTCACTTGGAATGAAACAGAGTCTACAAACAGTACTGGACAAAAGGCACCACAACGGTCTTTTTGAGAGGCTTCGACGCATCTCACAATGGCCCGATTTCTTGCCCAGAAAAATTTCTGTGCCCCTTCTTTGACTGTTCATCCTGTTTAGAATGCGCGTCTACTGGACGTATTAAACAAATATAATTCTTGGCCGAAGCATAGCAAAAGCTGACGAAATTTCTATGTTCTGCAGAGCCTTAAAAACCATATGTACTTGACGCCCACTAAAACTTCATTTTCGAAAGCACAGTCTTTACTACGGACTTTATCGACAATACCCCGATGTCAACATAAGGTTGCTAACCAGAACACGGTGTTAGGTATGATTTCCGAACCAACAGCACTGTTTTCCATTCGATGGCCTTCAGAATTCGGAATGATGACGCATTTTTATTGTCACGTTCCTACTGAAATAAGAGAATTCCGATGAGACTTCAAAATTGGGTACATAATTGATAATTGTCATGTAATGTGTTTTTATGGAAAAATAGGGAAAAAGGCATAAAAATATTTAACAAAGATCCATTCTTGAATTATGTGAAATTATGAGTTGAAAAAATTTTTCTATAAGACCGTTCAGGTTGATTGAACATTTAGCTTGATAACGGTAATGTTATCACAATAAAACATCCAATTTAAGAAAAATACTCTCTTTTAAATTCCGTTTCTGAATTGTATGATAATTCTTAAACAGTAATAGAATGATGAAATTTGTAGAATTTTTTTTTGAATTTAAATCATATAAATCATGTACTCACGACTAGAATGGAATGGTTTTATATATGGAATGAAGAAGAATAATTTTAATTATTAATTGTTTCGCCCCGTCTATCCATGTTATCCATGCGACCCGACATCTTGTGGAGAAGCATCGTGAAAAAGGAGAAGCTGTTCACCTCGCCTTTCTTGATCTTGAGAAAGCGTTCGACACAGTCCCTCACGAAGTAATATGGTATGCTCTGCGTAGCCGAGATGTCCCCGAAGAATTGATCGATTGGGTGAAGCTTTTGTACGTGGACACGTCAAGTTGCATACGATCCGTGGCAGGAACATCAAGGCCTTTTCGAATCACTGTTAGAGTTCATCAAGGCTCCGCCCTCTCCCCTCTGCTCTTCATCATCGTCATGGATGTCATCACACGAGATTTGCAGAGTTCAGCACCTTGGACACTGTTGTACGCTGACGACGTGATGCTCGACTCAGACAGCAAAGGAAATCTCCAAGCACAAGTTCAAGCTTGGCACGACAGACTGGCAGCATTCGGCTTACGACTCAATAAAAAGAAAACCGAATACATGACAAATGCGAGATTTGTGACGATTCCATCCAAGTCGACAACACAGTCTTGCCAAAAGCGCATACGTTTCGATATCTTGGATCAACGCTTTGCGATGATGGGACGCTGACGGCTGAAGTCGACGCACGCATCAATGCTGCTTGGTTGAAATGGCGTACCGCGAGTGGAGTGCTCTGTGATAAAAAGGTTTGCGACAGGCTCAAGTCAAAGATTTATCGTTCGGTTGTGAGGCCCGTCGCACTGTATGGCACAGAGTGTTATCCAATGACCAAGGAAGCAGAACGACGGCTCGGCGTGATGGAAACGAAGATGCTCAGGTGGAGTGGTGGATTGACCCGATTGGATCGAGTTCGGAATGAAGATGTGCGTGAAAGATTCGGTGTCGCGCCCATTTCGGACAAACTTCGCGAAAATCGCCTAAGATGGTATGGGCACGTTCTGCGAGCTGGAGAACACTCGATAGCGAAAGCGGCTATGCAGCTCCAAGTGACGGGCCAGCGACCAAGAGGACGACCTAAGCAGAGATGGCTGGATGTCTTGCACAACGATATGAAAATTGCAGGCCTCCATCCTGACAACGCGAATGACAGGGTCAAATGGCGGCAACGTTCGAGAAAAGCGGACCCTGCTACAATGCGGGACAAACGCTGAAGAAGAAGAAGAAGAAGAATTGTTCCGCCCCGGTCTTCAGACAATTCATATCTCTAGCTAAAACGGGGCTCTTCAGTGAAGATGATATGTAGCTAGGAGTGTTCAATATAATTTAGAAAAACTAAGAGAACAATCTCCACGTTCGACTCAAAAAAAAATAAACCTCGGCATCAGGATAATAGTTGATACTTTGATTTTAGCAGGCACGAGGTAGTATGGCTTTATTGGAAGACTAACGTTTCGGCGGTCTCGCCCTCTTCGGAGTCTGAAAATGGTCGAATCTATGTGTAAAATTACTCGGCCAAACGTAGTTTCTACCCTACAGAAATTGAAGACAAATTTTTCCAAACAAATGGCTGGGATACATGTAACTGAGCGACATAACTTTTCAAAGTCCGTGGAACATCAGGGTATTCGGTAGATAAACGGCGGGGTACCGAGATATCAGACGGCAGTACCCCAAATCAGAAGGCTAATCTGATGTAGGGCTGTAGTTCCAGCGTTATATTTGAACCCTCGTCCTTCCGATTGATCTTGGGGTCCCTCGCATTGATCCAGAATGCCTCGAGCGCTTTTCGCGCACTTGTTTTGGCCTCCCGCGCTACTATCTCCACTCTAACCTCAAAATCTTCCCCGTCAGGATAATTAACTCTGTGGCAACCCAGCGCAGTACTAATTCGCGCCTTTTCCTTCCCATCCAGTGCTCTTTGATCCGCACATGCAGCAGCTCCGCGTTAGAACCGCGCCGGCTACGCGAGGATGCAGCAGGGAACCCGCATGGAGTACGATGCACTGTCCTGTGTGGTAAAACGAAATTGTCGCTGGTTAAATATACCCAAGGTTGAGGTCCATTCCGTAATTCCTTGTGCGCGAAAGCGGCGGTAACCTCTGTCCTTATCAGACAAAGGACGTAACGACCGCAGGTGCGAATTTTTGTTCGTACAACTAGATCAGCTCCAGTTGTCTTACAATTCTAAAATAACTTCATGACAGACACTCTCCCGAAGCCGCTGCTGCGTTATCGCGGAGCCGAAGCGGCACTGTCGGGTTCCCGCTATGGCTCCGGGGTATTGCCGCCGCGGCTCCGCGATAGTGCCGCTTCGGTGCCTACACGCACCAGAGCGGCACTATCGCGGAGCCGCAGCTGCAATTTCTCTCAGAGTCAAGCCTCTACGAATACCCACTCCCCAGCGTACCCGCTTTGGTCGAGCGGGGTAATGTTTGCCCCAACTGTACCATGCACGCAAAACTAAATATGTGGTTTAATTCACTGCAACGCAGATGACACAGGACCCAGTTTAGATGAAACGCCAAGAAATTGATGGTGAGCCTATGAGGCAGATGATAATTCTGCCACAGAGGTACGAGAGGCTCTCAACGGTGGAACAAACTTCGCGTCAGGTCATTTATACTCTAAGGGCACAGGCGCGCTGTACGGGCGTGACTTTACGCTCTGAGGAGTATTACATTGTTCAAACCAGCACTTTTCCCGCAATAAGTGTCACAATTTGTACACCCAGGAACGGAAAGCTCGCTCCGACTTCAGTACGTACTCCTTGTACAGACATATGTATTGGGCTTCTAATAAATAATCCAGCTTTTATTGCCTGGGAAAAGGAAGGTTTAATGAACATTTGCCACCTCATCGCACTCATAATCTGCAATTCTTGAGAGTCTATACCAGGGGTGTGCGTTAATGAAAATTTTTTCTTTCGTTAACCGTTAATTTTTGAAAAAAAACCGCGTTAATCCGTTAATGCGTTAACACGTTAATTTTGCATTTCGTTAACAATTTTGAAAACATTACCTGACCACCACGAAAATCGATAAATAACCAGACGTCCAAAAAAAAAAACATGAAACACGTTCCATACCAAACACCGCAGTCCGTGCACTCCAAACTTGGAAATCATCTTCATGGATTATTAATACTATCAGCCAGAACAATAAACGAATACTCTTCAAGAATAGGAATCCTGACATGCAAAAAAGCATAGATGGATGGAACATTAACGAATAAAAATTAACGTGATTTCGGGACTTTTTCGTTCACCGTTAATCGTTAATATTTGAAAAAAAACCGCGTTAACCCGTTAATGCGTTAACACGTTAACGTTATTAACGCACAGCCCTGGTCTATACTATCACTCGAAAATAGTAAAAAAAAAGTTCAATGTTTTGAAAAGATTCTTTAAGTGTACGCTGAACACGCTTTATTTATTTTTGAAAATTTTCTGTTTTCTGCCCATTTTTGGAGATTTTTTTCTGTTTTCTGTCAAATTAGATTTTCTGTTTTCTCTTTCCAAAAATATTTTTTCCGCACATCCCTGATTGGGAACCCATAGAAATTCGAAAACAAAGAAAAAAGTCTTTGATCAAGGCTTCCCCCATTCTGATTGCTTTATTCCCTTCCGCGTTTCCATATTTCTTCTGTAAATCGCTCTATACAATACCCACCCTAATTCTTGTAAAAAAGACGCGGAAGACGCTGAAGCGCGTCTTTTTCGTCTTTTTGTCATAACTTCGTTGCTAGCGGACTAAAGTGTATAGAAAGTTATATCAATCGACTCAAGACGTCGAGACGAACACAATGATCTAATTTTCAATGTTCGAGTGATAAATTTGTCATCCTTCATTCGCTGAAGTACCTAAGGCGAGCCATAAACGGGCGAGTCTCCGCTAATTGCGCTGAGTTATTAACGAGCAGTGTACTGTATGGCGCCGTTTACGCACCAAAGCCAAGCCTGATATATATCGGAATCTTACAAGCATTCAAATAGAACCATCTCTAACTCAAAACGATTCTATAGAAACTCCATTCAGAGTACTTCAAAGCAATGGAATACTCGCCCTAATTTTCTCAGAGAAGTCACGAAAGTCGTACCTTTTGCGACTTCTAATTGATTGCAGTTTTTGGAGAATCTGAATCCGTTTTAAATTCTGAAAAATCTGAATTCGATTCAAGTTTATTTCTGATATTGAAATCTAGAGCATTTTCCAAATACCGAATACAATACCGCTCGTAGGATTTGGTCAGAAGGCGCGCGAGGTCGGGTTTTAGCGTCTTTTTCGTCTTTTTCTTATAACTTGCTTCAAAATCAACTCTGAGCGAAACTATGGTGATATTCGTGATCCTGGTGTCAAGGGCTACCAAATGGTATAGCCCTTGTTGGGGTTTCGTTTTGAACTAACAAAGTTTGACAGGCAGGGTATACTGTATATTACCATTTGATGGAAGAGGGGGGCTCGGCGTCCTGTGTCTGCGTCCTCGTGGCTCCCACCACACCGTCTGCAACGCGCTGGCCGTCTGTGGCCTCGCCGACTCGCGTGCTGCCTCTCCGCGTCGAGATTTTCGGCGGTTCCCCCACCATCATTCCATTTGGTGTGAACCGTTGGGAAATCTCGAGGCTAAGCGGCAGGGATGGTGCCGCGCGCGGCTAAGGAACAGTTCGACGTTCCCCTCACAAAATTATCAGCTGTGATTCTGGTAACAATACGATACATAGCATTGTGCCGTATTGGTCAAGTTCCCACGCAAATCCAGCATCCCCCACCCCTATTCTCAAAAAATGTGAGGAGAAGACTCGTTTTCTGTTGAAACTGATGTTATATTTTAACTGTTTAATCATCTGATGTTCCATCTATCTAGGCTTCGATAATTAGAATTATTTCTTGTAAGTTTATAACAGTTTTATGTCGCTCGAGCATTTTTGTTTTTATTTGGAGATTCTGTGCTTAATTATAGATTTTTATTGAGGAAAACCTCATTTGAATTTTCTTCGGATTCATTCTCTCGAACTGATCCTCTATGAGATCATGAATGCGCTCTTCAGTTTAAATATTCTCACAAATCGAAAAGCAGCTGACTGCAGTTGTTTCACTTGCTGTATTCATCTTTTTTCTGCATTATAAAGCAGTAGAAGGAAAAATGCCTAAGCGACATCGAATTGTTATAAACCCAAATAAACTATAATACCGCCGCTATACAAGGGAAAAAATGGGCAAAGTGGGCAACAAAAGCGTCTTTCGACCACAACACGCCTCGAAGTGCTCCGTTTTCAATTTCGAAAGGACCAAAATGTTCACCGTGCCACAATCAATCTAACTATGTGGGACAAAATTGGAGTTCACTAATGAAAACGCATTTTTTAAGATGGAGTTAGTTATGGATTTGATAATGTTATCACAAGATAACGAGCGCATTCAGGCAATGACAACCGTACACGATCTCTAGCATGGTCAAAATGAAAATGTCTCTGAGAGTTTTAGCCGAGGAATCGCCGCGAAATAGCCCACCAGGAGCCGCTGCGGAGCCTGGGGGGCTATTTCCCGGATATTTCGCGGCCAAAACTCTCAGAGGTATTCTACCTTGAAAAATAAAGTTGCTCTCAAATTTCGCAAAATATTTTTACACTATCGACTAGGCCACGACATGCTGTACATTTCGGCGTTTTTGAATTTGAAAACGGAGCACTTTGAGGCGAGTTGTGGACGAAAGACGCTTTAGTTGCCCACTTTGCCCATTTCGCCCTTTTTTTCCCTTGGATAGCGGCGGTATTGTACTTCAAATGCTAAATAACACAATAAATGACAACATCGAGATATTTGGCAGTCAAAATATAAAAGAGAAAATAAAGATGGTCACGATGGATAATGGCTGTGTCCGTGGTGGGTTCTTAGCGATTCTGGAGACACCATTGTGATCAGCCCGAAATCCTCACAAAGCTAAGCAAGAAGAACGGAAAACGATTTTGAGGTTGGGCTGTGCCTTGAAGTTATCGTAGAATGTGTGTATTGTTTACCTTTATCTAGCCCAATATCTATTCAACCCTATAAGGACAATATGTAGATTTAAAGACGTGGAAGCCGAAAAGAAGTGAGTCCTGCACGAATTTTACAGCTCCTGCTCAAAGTTTCTAGCTCGTACGATACAGTTACTGCACGACTGACTCTCTGCAGGGTTGCTGAGTAATTGTGAACTCAGGTTAGTATTTTTCGCGAGAATCGCGTTTTTGAGCGACATATCCTGCATACTGCAGTTATCAGTAGTTATCAACGCTGTACAGAGGCCTTTGTACTCCTCACATACACTAAATACGCAAGTCACCTAGCTTGAATAGTGTATGGGTATGGCACTGCACTGTGTTGTGAGAAAGAGCGCTCCAATGCGAAGCCGCGACGCGAGCGCGCGCCTCCGACGGGGGCGAGCTATGTTTACGTAACATACGTCGATTAGTGCCGGGCGCATTGGGTAGTGAACGCACCCACGACGATTGAGTTGCTGGTTGAGGGACCGGCGAAAATCAGCGCTGCTGACATTGGTGGGAGAGAAAGCATGAATAGGGGAGTGTGCAAGGCCGAACGTGTGCAGAGGAAAGGCAGCACGCGAGTCGGCGAGGCCACAGACGGCCAGCGCGTTGCAGACGGTGTGGTGGGAGCCACGAGGACGCAGACACAGGACGCCGAGCCCCCCTCTTCCATCAAATGGTAATATACAGTATACCCTGTCTGTCAAACTTCGTTAGTTCAAAACGAAACCCGAACAAGGGCTACACCATTTGGTAGCCCTTGACACCAGGATCACGAATATCACCATAGTTTCGCTCAGAGTTGATTTTGAAGCAAGTTATAAGAAAAAGACGAAAAAGACGCTCAAACCCGACCTCGCGCGCCTTCTGACCAAATCCTACGAGCGGTATTGTATTTCAAAATTATTTCAATTTTTTAAAATTTCTAATTTATTGAAAAGCCTAACTCATTATGGAAATCTCTAATTTATGAAAAAACGGAGAATTCTAAATCATTTCATTTGAAAAAAAAAATCTGAATTGTAAATAATCTGAAATCATTTCAAATTATTTCTGATATTGAACACCCGAATTTTTTTCAAGTTTCAGAAATTCGGAATTTATTTCAAATTCTGAATTTTCGAATTGTTGTTTCTGACAATTTCTAATTTATTCCAACTCTTGAATAATATGAATTTTTTTCAGATGATGAACAATCTGAATTTCACTCAAGTTGATTTCTGATTTTGGAATACCAAATTTTCATAAGTTATAAAAGAAATCCTAAGTTACTCCAAGTTTTAATTTTTTTATTTTATTTCAATCTTCGGAAAATCTAAACTTAGTTCAATTTTTGAAATTTTTTATCTGACTCGAATTTTTGAGTTTCACTCAAGTTTTGGACTCAATTAATATTTTGAAAGTTGAAACTTTGCTGAGAATTTCAAGTATTTACTTTTCTTATTAAAATCAGGCATTCTGACGCAACACAGAGCCCGATTGACATGAACTGCAGACACGGAGTGTCTACAGATCCGATAAGGTCAATTAGAGGTTTCCTGAGGCCTACTTCACACCTAGAAAACCACCCCATCAAGTATTAATTTGAATACAGGTCAGCGTAGGAGGAACGCCGGAGTGCCTCTTTCACTAGAGCTTTTTACAAAGGACAATCAAAATGCAGGGTGGGTGTATCTTTTCTATCTTTCTATCTCAATTTCATGAAATTAGGATGTTGATGCTTTTTGTGAAAAAATCAAGAAAAAATGAATTCTTCATATTGGTTACACATAGAAAAGAGTTTGAACTGAGTATTAGAAGACTCTGAATTTTATTCAATTTTTTCTGATTTTAAAAATTCTTTTTTTCTTCAATTTCAAATTGACTGAAGTGGTTCAATTTTTGTTTTTTTTATCTTATTCTACTTTATGGAAATTTTTAATTTATTTCATTTTAGGGAAAAACTTAATTCAAATTTGGGAATTATTAGTTTGATTATAATTTTCGAATTTCAATGAAATTTCAAAACTAATTCAAATTTTGATAATGGAGGCTTTGTCGATAAGCCTCAGTATTGGCCTTCTCTTTCCGAATAGAGGATTTTAACACAGTACAGGAATTCGGCCCACCACGCCTAGCGTCAGATCCTGGGCCCCTCAAATATGCTGGAATTGGTGGCCGCGCTACTCCTCAGCTGGGGCACCTCGCCACCCACAGCACCAATCGATCGCCACAGAGACCAACCAATGTCGAGGATCAAGTGATCACGTCCAATATGAATTCTTCATATTGGTTACACATAGAAAAAAGTTTGAACTGAGTATTAGAAGATTCTGAATTTTATTCAATTTTTTCTGATTTTAAAAATTCTTTTTTTCTCCAATTTCAAATTGACTGAAGTGGTTCAATTTTTGTTTTTTTAATCTTATTCTACTTTATGGAAAATTTTAATTTCTCTCATTTTAGAGAAAAACTTAATTCAAATTTGGGAATTATTAGTTTGATTACAATTTTCGAATTTCAATGAAATTTCAAAACTAATTCAAATTTTGATAATGGAGGCTTTGTCGATTAGCCTCAGTATTGGCCTTCTCTTTCCGAATAGAGGATTTTAACACAGTACAGGAATTCGGCCCACCACGCCTAGCGTCAGATCCTGGGCCCCTCAAGTGTGGTGGAATTGGTGGCCGCGCTACTTCTCAGCTGGGGCACCTCGCCACCCACAGCACCAATCGATCGCCACAGAAACCAACCTATTGCGAGGATCAGGTGAGCACGCCTAGTTTATAACAACCCTTTATCTATGGTCCAATATGAAATCTTCATATTGGCTACACATACAATACCGCTCGTAGGATTTGGTCAGAAGGCGCGCGAGGTCGGGTTTTAGCGTCTTTTTCGTCTTTTCCTTATAACTCACTTCAAAATCATGCCTGAGCGAAACTATGGTGATATTCGTGATCCTGGTGTCAAGGGCTACCAAATGGTATAGCCCTTGTTGTGGTTTCGTTTTGAAGTAACGAAGTTTGACAGGCAGGGTATACTGTATATCACCATTTGATGGAAGAGGGAGGCTCGGCGTCCTGTGTCTGCGTCCTCGTGGCTCCCACCACACCGTCTGCAACGCGCTGGCCGTCTGTGGCCTCGCCGACTCGCGTGCTGCCTTTCCCCTGCACACGTTCGGCCTTGCACACTCCCCTATTCATGCTTTCTCTCCCACCATGGTCAGCAGCGCTGATTTTCGCCGGTCCCTCAACCAGCAACTCAATCGGCGTGGGTGCGTTCACTACCCAATGCGCCCGGCACTAATCGACGTATGTTACGTGAACATACCTCGCCTTCGTCGGAGGCGCTCGCGTCGCGGCTTCGCATTGGAGCGCTCTTTCTCACAACACAATGCAGTGCCACACCCATACACTATTCAAGCTAGGTGACTTGCGATATTTAGTGTATGTGAGGAGTACAAAGGCCTCTGTACAGCGTTGATAACTATTGATAACTACAGTATGGAGGATACGTCGCTCAAAAACGCGATTCTCGCGAAAAATACTAAACTGAGTTCACAATTACTGAGAAACCCTGCAGAGAGTCAGTCGTGCAGTAACTGTATCATGCGAGCTAGAAACTTTGAGGAGGAGCTGTAAAATTACCCACATCTCTTCGGCTTCCACGTCTTTAAATCTACATATTGTCCTTATAGGGTTGAATACATATTGGGCTAGATAAATGTAAACAATATACACATTTTACGATACCTTGAAGGCGCAGCCCAACCTCAAAATCGTTTTCCGGTTTTCTTGCATAGTTTTGTGAGGATTCCGGGCTGATCACAATGATGTCTCCAGAATCGCTAAGAACCCACCACGGACACAGCCATTATCCATCGTGGCCACTGCCTTCCGCAGTGTAGAAAGCGGGATAAATTCACATACTCGCTGTTTCAGCAGGGAATAATAGATCTCTTTTTGAGACTCAATGATCATGCACAATGCTGAAACCTGCGGCTCTACGCTGACTCACGCCATGGATCACCTATCATTTCCTAGCAGATGGTGAAATTTCTCTGAAAAAAAGCATCATCTAATAGTCATCGATGCTGTACCCTTGAAGCATGCGAGGTGGATTGGTCATCTTTATTTTCTCTTTTATATTTTGACTGCCAAATATCTCGATGTTGTCATTTATTGTGGTATTTAGCATTTGAATTACAATACCGCCGCTATCCAAGGGAAAAAATGGGCAAAGTGGGCAACTAAAGCGTCTTTCGTCCACAACTCGCCTCAAAGTGCTCCGTTTTCAAATTCAAAAACGCTGAAATGTAGAGCATGTCGTGGCCTTGTCAATCGTGTGAAAATATTTTGCGATATTTGAGAGCAGCTTTATTTTTTAAGGCGGAATACATTTCCATTTTGACCATGCTAGAGATCGCGTACGGTTGTCTTTGTCTGAATGCGCTCGTTATCTTGTGATAACATTATCAAATCCATAGCTAACTCCATCTTTAAAAAAAGCGTTTTCATTAGTGAATTCCAATTTTGTCTCACATAGTTAGATAAATTGTGACACGGTGAACATTTTGGTTCTTTCGAAATTGAAAACGGAGCACTTTTAGGCGTGTTGTGGTCGAAAGACGCTTTGGTTGCCCACTTTACCCATTTTTTCCCTTGTATAGCGGCGGTATTGTAGTTTATATGGATTTATAACAATTCGATGTCGCTTAGGTATTTTTCCTTCTACTGCTTTATAATGCAGAAAAAAGATGAGTACAGCAAGTAAAACAACTGCAGTCAGCTGCTTTTCGCCTTGTGAGAATATTTAAACTCAAAAGCGCATTCATGGTCTCATAGAGGACCAGTTCGAGAGAATGAATCCGAAGAAAATTTAAATGAGGTTTTCCTCAATAAAAATCTATAATTAAGCACAGAATCTCCAAGTAAAAGCAAAAATGCTCAAGCGACATAAAACTGTTATAAACTTACAAGAAATAATTCTGATTATCGAAGCCTAAATAGATGGAACATCAGATGATTAAACAGTCAAAATATAACATCAGTTTCAGCAGAAAACGAGTCTTCTCCTCACATTTTTGGAGAATAGGGGTGGGTGATGCTGAAGGATTTGCGTGGGAACTTGACCAATTTGGCACAATGCTATGTATCGTATTGTTACCACAGTCACAGCTGATAATTTTGTGAGGGGGGAACGTCGAACTGTTCCTTCCCCGCGCGCGTCACCATCCCTGCCGCTTAACCTCGAGATTTCCCAACGGTTCACACCAAATGGAATGATGGTGGGGGAACCGCCGAAAATCTCGACGCGGAGAGGCAGCACGCGAGTCGGCGAGGTCACAGACGACTAGTGCGTTGCAGACTGTGTGATGGGAGCCGCGAGGACGCAGACACAAGACGCCGAGCCCCCCCTCCTCCATCAAATGGTAATATACAGTATCCCTGCCCGTCAAACTTTGTTAGTTCAAAACGAAACCCCAACAAGGGCTATATCATTTGGTAGCCCTCAACACCAGGATCACGAATATCACCATAGTTTCGCTCAGGCATGATTTTGAAGTGAGTTATAAGGAAAAGACGAAAAAGACGCTAAAACCCGACCTTGCGCGCCTTCTGACCAAATCCTACGAGCGGTATTGTAGAAACGAGTTAGAACTGGGTATTAGAAGATTCTTAATTTTATTTAATTTTTTTTCTGATTTTAAAAAACCATTTTTTTAAAAATTTTAATTCTTCATTTATTTCTTCGAATTTTTCAACATTTTTTCCCGAAAACTCGACTTTCAGATAGGAATTCCGCGAGAATCAGCCGCTTTTTGATAAAAACTCTTCTTCAAAATTAAAAAAAATGAATGAAAATTTTGAAATTTATTCACGAAACTGCATAGAACTTCAGACGCGTCAGTTTCGTTTAACTCGGACCAAAAAAACATTCTTCGTCATTTTTTTCGAATTCCACATTTTTTTGCTACTGGGGCCGTATGCAAGAACGCGCCGGCTGGGGCAGGGGCAGTGCAGTCGGCGCCTTTGAAGATCGCTGTTGCTTACAAGACAGGACATGTTTCTCGTAGTTGGTCACAAGTCGAAACGCGTATGTCGTGCCCCATCGCTGTGCCCTAGCCGCCCCAGCTGGGAGATTAGAGCGGCTGGGGGAGCGAGAAAGATTGCTGGGGCACGACATACGGGTCTTGACTTGTGACCAACCACGATAGACGCGTCCTGTTTTGTGAGCAGCGGCGATCTTCAAAGGCGCCGACTGCACTGCCCTTGCCCCATCCGGCGCGTTATTGCATACGGCCCCCGAAAACTCCAACAGCCAGATGGGAATTCCACGAGAATCAGCTGTTTCTCATAAAAACCCTGAAAATGCGCTGTTGCAAGGGTTTTATTTTCTTGCTCCGGAAAAGTCATACATGAGTTCCCGTAAACTTAAAATAAAGAAAAAAAGTTGTAGTGGTCTCTTCATTTTTTTAAAGCAATTTCAAAAGTTTGGATGGAATGATTTTTTTGCAGTCCCTAACCTAAGCATTGTAGTTAGGTTGGTCTCTGTGGCGATCGATTGGTGCTGTGGGTGGCTAGGTGTTTCTCTGTAGAATGAAATAAATTGAAAATTTTCATGAATCAGAATAAAATTAAAAAAAAACAAACAATCAAACCACTTTAGTTTGAATTGAAATTAGAAATATAAAAAAAGATTTTTAAAATCAGAAAAAAAAATAAATAAAATTCAGAATCTTCTAATACTGAGTTCAAACTCTTTTCTTTGTGTAACCAATATTAAGAATTCATTTTTTCTTGATTTTTTTCACAAAAAGCATCAACATCATAAATCTCCGCTTTCATGGAATTGAGATTGAAAGATAGAAAAGATACACCCACCCTGCATTTTGATTGTCCTTTGTAGAAAGGAACATATAAATTTATATTGCTGATCAGGAAAAGGTTTCATAAGTACATGGAAACATGAAAACTCTAATGAAATATCAAATCAGTGCATCTGGGAGAAGCATTGGTCAGAAGCAATTCCATGGGGAGAATGCGTATTGTTGTGATAGTTACCAGCACTTCGGGGAGTATAGAACGAGCAGTTCGGACCAAGCTAAATGCAAGCTCTAGTGAAAGAGGCGCTCCGGCGTTCCTCCTACACTGACCTGTATTCAAATTAATACTTGATGGGGTGGTTTTCTAGGTGTGAAGTAGGCCTCAGGAAACCTCTAATTGACCTTATCGGATCTGTAGACACTCCGTGTCTGCAGTTCATGTCAATCGGGCTCTGTGTTGCGTCAGAATGCCTGATTTTAATAAGAAAAGTAAATACTTGAAATTTTCAGCAAAGTTTCAACTTTCAAAATATTAATTGAGTCCAAAACTTGAGTGAAACTCAAAAACTCGAGTCAGATAAAAAATTTCAAAAATTGAACTAAGTTTAGATTTTCCGAAGATTGAAATAAAATAAAAAAATTAAAACTTGGAGTAACTTAGGATTTCTCTTATAACTTATGAAAATTTGGTATTCCAAAATCAGAAATCAACTTGAGTGAAATTCAGATTGTTCATCATCTGAACTAAATTCATATTATTCAAGAGTTGGAATAAATTAGAAATTCTCAGAAACAACAATTCGAAAATTCAGAATTTGAAATAAATTCCGAATTTCTAAAACTTGAAAAAAAATTCGGGTGTTCAATATCAGAAAAAATTTGAAATGATTTCAGATTATTTACAATTTGGATTAAATTCAGATTTTTTTTAAATTAAAATGATTTAGAATTCTCCGTTATTTCATAAATCAAAGATTTCCATAATGAGTTAGGCTTTTCAATAAATAAGAAATTTTAAAAAATTGAAATAATTTTGAAATTTTCGGTATTTGGAAAATGCTCTAGATTTCAATATCAGAAATAAACTTGAATCGAATTCAGATTTTTCAGAATTTAAAACGGATTCAGATTCTCCAAAAACTGCAATCAATTAGAAGTCGCAAAAGATACGACTTTCGCGACTTCTCTGAGAAAATTAGGGCGAGTATTCCATTGCTTTGAAGTACTCTGAATGGAGTTTCTATAGAATCGTTTTGAGTTAGAGATGGTTCTATTTGAATTATTGTAAGATTCCGATATATATCAGGCTTGGCTTTGGTGCGTAAACGGCTCCATACAGTCACCGCTCGTTAATAACTCTAGAACTCGCTGAGTACCACTCTCGTAGGTTCCGCCTCTTTTCCGATTTGCACGGTCATGGCAGCATATACTGAGTGTACGCCCACTCAGTCATGATTGGTCGACGATGTGTAGCGCATACAGTATACCAAGCGGTATATGCTGCGTAGGTGCTGTAGATGCCAGCATATCCTGTGCACACAGCAGCATATCCTGCGAAGTTCCTGAAGGGCAAACGCACTCATGAAAACGGCGGCGAGGTTCAGGCAGCGTTTGAATTCAACATAGGCGCGAAAATGAGACTTCGCGTTCCGACCCAAGCCTATGTACCATTGATTCCGTCCTTCGTCTTCGGCGAGGACTCCACGCGAAGGTAGGTTTAATCTTCTGATTGGAAAACTCATATTTCTTTTTGGTCCAATGCACAGTGGACCTCCCCTTAAAGGCAGCATACACGCTCGCAAAAGTTGTTGAGATAACTACATTAGTGGGGTTGTACGGGCCCTAGAAGAGCCCTCACGAAGTTGGGAGAGTTGAAAACGAGTTAAAATGACCGTATTTGAGCCGCATTGAGTCACAAAATAATCCTTTCTCCGCCCACCGATACGGGCTCCGCCCTTGAATACAATTGTTCAAGGCTCGATTACGGTCATTTCGGCTCATTTTTTACGCTTCTAAGGTCGTAAGAGTTCCAGAAAAAGCCGTAAGAATACATTAGCGTCGTTATCCCAACAAATTTGTCGCTAGCTCCGCTATTTCAGCCAATGCGGTAAAACTCGTCCACATCTGGGCCAATATAGAACGAACTGTTATATCTTCATTTCAGTTGATTTTTTTCCGGTTTTTTCGTTATCTCTGAATATTAACAGCTGCAGACCTTCGATTCATTCCATAAAATTGATATCATTTTTGAGCGTGTATGCTGCCTTTAAAGGTTCACGGTTATCTTCGATTTTGATATTAAACGCTAAATCCATTGTTTGGCCGCCGGGTAGAATAGAAATAACGAAGAAATCGAGGAAGACGCTCGAGAAAGGGATCAAATACTTTACTCTCACCCAACCTTTTTACTCTCACTAGAATAGTTCGTTGTGACAATGAAATTTTTGTGGATCCGCCTTTGCAATTCCCTGCTTTCTGTTGCTCCCTTCTCTCCTTTGGACCCTAACTAATACTGTTTTGCCTAAGATATTCTTCTATTTTTGATTAGCATCATTTTTTACCGGTGACAACCACCGCCAACATGTTCATCCTACCAGATAGCTAGTCCAGGTCAGAGAATAATGTCACTGAAATAAGACGTTTTACTGCGCTTCTCGCTGTTTCTTCATGATTTTGGTAAGACTTAATTGCCAAGGCGTTGTTTTGAGTGGAAAACTCGGGAACGAAAATCATCGTGAACACTGCCTTTAATGGATTCAATATCTCGAGATGGAAATTTTGGTGCAAAACTAGTTCGGGGGGAACTCAAGATTTAGCCGTAGAAATAAAATGTTTCATCAATGAAAGTTTTAGAAGACTGTTTTTATTAATAATGGCAGTTCTTCATTTTTTTGTCTTTACATATTCGTCTGCTTTATATCTAAAGATAGGATCTATTTTGAACTCTTTGTTACTATGTATTTGTTTTTTTCTGTTGATGTTGATCCACAGTCAGGCCCAAGCCTGTGAATTAGGTGACAGTGCAATATTTTTGTGTTGATTATGAGTTAATAAACCTTACAGAAGCTTTCTTGAGCTTCCTTATTTGTGTTATAGCCGCAGCACGGCGCCAACTATACGTGAGCAGAACCTAAGGGGTACAGATTTTGCTGAGAGCAGCCCTGCGCCGGGGGCCGGATGCATCAACGCTCCGGGTTGGGCAGGGGCTGGGCAGTCGGTGCCTTTGTAGATCTTCTTAGATCTTCAAACCAGTCGTGCTCCTGCAGTGTCTTTCGCTTCCCCAGGAGCCCAACATCCTAGCTGAGGCGGCTGGGGAAGCCAAGGACACTGCAGGGACACGATTGATTTTGTGATCTACAGAGATCTTTAAAGATGCCAGCTGCCCTGCCCCTACCTCAACCTGGAACGTTGATGCGTTCGGCCCCTGGATGCTGAGAATTCATTGTTAACAATGCGGCAGCATATGCGGCGAGTGTTCGCAGCATATGCTGTCTTGAGCCTGAAGGCCAAGAATTAATTGCAGCAGCATATGCTGCGAGAATCAGCCGCATATGCTGTAGTGCGCCTGGTGGCCAAGAATTCATTGCCGCAGCATATGCTGCGCTCAAAGCAGCACATGCCGCAAAGGAGGAGATGAAACTCGACGAAATATGCTGCTACATTGCTGCTAGCCACGAATCCATATCGGCAGCATATAGGGCACTCAGGGCCGGATATGCTGCGAAAACTCCGCCCCTTTTTTCAATACCACTCTCGTAACCCGGCCGGTGATCCTGTCTTGATGCGAGAGTGGTACTCAGCGAATTTCAGAGAACTCAGCGCAATTAGCGGAGACTCGCCCGTTTATGGCTCGCCTTAGGTACTTCAGCGAATGAAGGATGACAAATTTATCACTCGAACATTGAAAATTAGATCATTGTGTTCGTCTCGACGTCTTGAGTCGATTGATATAACTTTCTATACACTTTAGTCCGCTAGCAACGAAGTTATGACAAAAAGACGAAAAAGACACGCTTCCGCGTCTTTTTTACAAGAATTAGGGTGGGTATTGTAACTCTTTCTGATTCGCTGAGTACCTCTTTTACAGCTGTAGCCAATCTTACAGCTTCTCTGTGTACCGTGAGGCTCAAAAGCGCCGGCCGCGGCGGCTGTCAGCCTGCCACCCTTTCTCTGCGAAGACATGCTCAGGCAAACTCAAATGTCGACAGCAGGTTGAACCACCTGTTTCTCGAGCAACCGGCGATAGCAGGTTCTTTTGGGAGAATAACATGGACCTGTTATCGACCTGCTATCGATCTGTCGATAGCAGGTTCACAGCAGGTTGACAAAGCATCACATTTTCCGCCGGTAACGATTGATCGCCCAAATCTCCGAATGCGCAACCAAATAGGCAGTCGGTTGCGCAATTGAAGAAAGTGCTTTTGTTTTTTTTGTCTTTCGTGAAGCACGCCTGTTTTTGTGCGATAACGCGCAAATCAGGCCTTGTATTGAATGGATCTATTACTCGAATAGTGTTCTAGAGATTTTTGTAGTATTTAACTATTTTACAGACTCTTGGGATTTCTATATGCGTATTTTTTGAACACCAAGTATATTTGGAGTCTTGAAACATTCTTTTTTAAATATTCGATTCCGTCGTGATTTTTTACTGTTTTGCTTCTCACTTCATTGGAGGTTTTGTATTTTTCGCCTCTCGTGTATTCTGTTCTTCCGGGGAATCAAAAAATTCTTTGCTATCGTTTCGGTCAAATGTCTGTTTTTCGAATACGTGTCTCAATTCAGCTTACATCATAAATACCCATCAAAAAAGTTGTTCATTTGTACAAGTATATTACTTGAAAACCATTTGGAATTTTAAATCGATTAATTGCTTCGATTTTTGTACAAATATTCACATGTAAAACAATTGAATCGAGTATGTGATCTATTTTTGAACTTACTCGTTTATTTAAGAAAATCTAAGGAACTCACACCAGGTTTCCAAATCAATGGGAGACTTTATGAAGATCACAATCGAAAAATTCTCCTCTTTTTTCATTAGATCTAGTTTTGATGATGTGATTACATGATAGACATGGACAACCGTCGCTACAATACTCGCCCTAATTTACTCAAAGAAGTCGCGAAAGTCGCGAATTCGCGACTTTTGCGACTTTTCGCCATAACTCGTTTCTTTCTCCATGTTTCCCCATAGTGTGTGGTACCATTCGAATGTACACTTCGCCCTCTATCCGATTCGATGAAGAAGTTCTGAGAAAGTCCATTTTCGTACTGCTCGCCTACTCGAAGTACCTGAGGTGAACCATAAATGGGCGCGCCCGAGATAATTACTCTCCTCTCGGCGACCGCATGCATGCTCACGAAAAGTCGCAAGAGTCAGCCACTAACGTTCTTTCGCAGAAACATTGTAAATAGAGATTGGCAGAGTAGTTGTTTCACGGAATAAACATCACTCGTATTGAGGTTTAAATTTTGGAATGTAATGACTGTTTAAATTCAACTGAGGGGCTGCCGACTTGTCACCGCGCACTTTCCGCTAATTCTTCAGGCTCAATGCGAACTTCGTGACCTTTCAAATAGCTATTTACACTTATGTATGCACAATAATTAACCGAATTTAATTCTAATTTTTTCGTTTTTTTTTGAAAAATTTCAATTTCTTTCAGATTTGGAGAATTCGAGTTCAATTCGAAAATTTTGCATCCGATTCAATTTTTAACATTGGAAATTTATTCAAAGTTCGAAAATTCTGAATTTAGTTCAAAATTAACTGTGATTTTGAACTTTCCATTTTTTTGGAATTTTCGATTTGATTTTGTTTTTGTTTTGGGAAACTCTTGCTTATTTAAAGCTTTGGGAGCTCGGTAATATGTTCAACTTTATAATACTACAAATTCAATCAATTTCAATAAATCAGGATTTGATTCAATTTTACTTCTGATTTCCGATTTCGATTCTTTTTTTTGACTTTCTAGTTCATTTCAGGTTTCGAAACCCACTCCACGCAGGAAACAACGGTTTGTATCCACTTCACTAGAATCTGCGTAATAATCAACTGAATTTAATAACAAGTTTTTTGGTTTTTTTTTTTGAATTTGCGACTTGTCTCAGATTTTGCTAATTTGAATTTATTACGAAAACCGCAATTAATTCGATTTTTCAACATTGGAAAACTATTGGAATTTCGGAAATTTTCAATTTAATTCTGATTTTTGAATTCCGATTTGATTTTGATTTTTTCCAACTTTTTCAAGTTCATTTTAAAGTCTTTTTTAACCTCGAAATCCAAATTTATTTATGATTTAAAAATTCTCTTTTTTTCGGTTTTTCAAATTTATTTCAGGTTTTTTGTAGATCTTTTGACTGCTTTTAGTTTTGGAAAGTCGGCAGTTGATTCAAATTTTTAACACCGCAAATTTATTCAAATCTTAAAATTCTGAATTCAATTCAAATTTAATTCTGATTTTTGAATTCTTATGTTTTATTAGCCATATTCTAACTTATTTCAGCAATCCAAAATCTATACATTCCAAATTTTCATAAACTGAGTTCGATTAAAATTTTGAAACTTGAAATTTAAAGCGAATATCAAAATTCCGAACTCTCCAAAATTTTGAATTTAATCAAAATTTCGGATGTAGTTCAAATTCTGAGAGTGAGACAAACTTTTAGCATTTGTAAACATTGTTGAAAAATAAAAAAGTGAATCCTGTAAAATTCATCATTTTTCATAGCGATATTAATTCATACTGAATGTGTTCAATATTTTGTTTCTTTTATTTCTTTATAAATTCAAAATTTTCAATTTAACCTCCTTATTGATTTTATCATTTTTATGTATTGAATACAATTTTCTTGAATACCTATTTATAACTTTATTGAAGCCACTGATCGATCCAAAATGCATCTAGAATCGGAGAACTTCCAAGATTTCAGAAGTTCTAGGGCTTCTACGAGTGGTGGTGTACAGATCTGGAGCCTTGCCAACGCTAGCCCTCTGCGTGACCCATCACCCCTCGCATGCCGGCCCATTTACCAACACGGGCTGGCCTTATCCGCCGCCACTGACCAACACATATCGACTGGACGGCCCACACGAGACCGAAATATGGAAGAATCTTCAATAAATATGCGTTCCCATACACTCCGCGGTCAAAATATAGACGACTTCAGAGAATTTTCAAACCTTTTTCTTAATTCAAAATTTAATTTTTTTTAGAATTCATGAAAATTTTATCAAAATGTATTCCATTTTAAATGTTTTCAATGCATGTTTTTTCTGTTAAAATTTCTAATTCTTTCATTCATCATATATATTATATTAAATATTTTTAAGTATTATTTACTAATTTCTTGAAAACTAGTGACCCTTCGGGTCCCTAGCCCGTGGCAGCCACGTTATTTGAAGGCGCGTGCCCCCTGGCAGTAATAGTTAGGGTTAGTTTCCATTGAAGAAAAAGCTTCAGGCAACGTTAAGTAACGAAAAGTCTGCTTGAAAATGAAATCATACCTACTGTGCTTCTCTGGGCCAAATTCCGGTCCGCAATTGCGCCTCGACACGCATTGCGGACGCGCGCTTTCGAGTCAGAAGAGTTTCCAGCGCCGCAGCCGCCGATCTGTTGACTCTAGGTGGGTTTTAGAAACTGGAAAGTGAACAAAATTGGAGAAAACTATATAAAAAAGCCGTGTCGAGTCGGCTTTGGCGCTGGAAATTCGACTGACTCCAGCGCGTGTGGCCGCAAAGCGTGTCGAGACGCAATTGCGGACCGGAGTTTGGCCCAGGTAAGCACAGTATTGTAATACGAAGAAAAAGGTTAAAGGTAACAATACCACTTTACAACAAAAGGAAGAACGTCTGTATACATAACGGCACCGCCAAACGATGGGTCGGCTTCACAGGTTACACTCCATAGTATTCGTTTGGCTTGGGCCGGCTTGGCCGACACCCTTCCATCATGTGCAGTGTTCGTTTGGCTTCGCCAAACGGAGGGCCGGCTTCGCCGATTCCCTTCGATCAGGTGCAGTGTTCGTTTGGCTTCGCCCACCCCCTTCCCTCATGAGCAGTATTCGTTTGGCTTCGCCAAACAAAGGGCCAGTTTCGCCGACCCCCTTCCATCATGTGCAGTGTTCGTTTGGCTTCGCCCACCCCCTTCCCTCATGAACAGTATTCGTTTGGCTTCGCCAAACAAAGGGCCAGTTTCGCCGACCCCCTTCCATCATGTGCAGTGTTCGTTTGGCTTCGCCAAACGCAGTGCCGGCTTCGCCGACCCCCTTCCATCATGAACAGTATTCGTTTGGCTTCGACAAACGAAGGGCCGGCCTCGTCGACCCCCTTTCATCATGTGCAGTATTCGTTTGGCTTCGCCAAACGATGGGCGGGCTTTGCCGGCCACCCTCAATGTAGTATTCGTTTGGCTTCGCCGAACGGAGGGCCGGCTTCGCCGACCCCTTCCTCATGACCAGTATTCGTTTGGCTTCGCCGAACGAAGGGCCAGTTTCGCCGACCCCCCTCCATCATGGGCAGTGTTCGTTTGGCTTGGCCAAACGGAGGGCCGGCTTCGCCGACTCCCTTCCATCAGGTGCAGTGTTCGTTTGGCTTCGCCAAACGAAGGGCCGGCTTCGCCGACCCCCTTCCCTCATGAGCAGTATTCGTTTGGCTTCGCCAAACAAAGGGCCAGTTTCGCCGACCCCCTTCCATCATGTGCAGTGTTCGTTTGGCTTCGCCAAACGCAGTGCCGGCTTCGCCGACCCCCTTCCATCATGAACAGTATTCGTTTGGCTTCGTTAAACGGTAGCTGCGGCTTCGCCGACCCTTCCATCATTTGCAGTATTCGTTTGCCTCCGACAAACGAAATGCCGGCCTCGTCGACCCCCTTTCATCATGTGCAGTATTCATTTGGCTTCGCCAAACGATGGGCGGGCTTTGCCGGCCACCCTCAATGTAGTATTCGTTTGGCTTCGCCGAACGAATGGGCAAGCGGCTTCGCCGACCCCTTCCTCATGACCAGTACTCGTTTGGCTTCGCCCAACGATGGGCGGGCTTTGCCGACCCCCCTCCATCATGGGCAGTGTTCGTTTGGCTTGGCCAAACGGAGGGCCGGCTTCGCCGACTCCCTTCCATCAGGTGCAGTGTTCGTTTGGCTTCGCCAAACGAAGGGCCGGCTTCGCCGACCCTCTTCCCTTATGAGCAGTATTCGTTTGGCTTCGCCAAACAAAGGGCCAGTTTCGCCGACCCCCTTCCATCATGTGCGGTGTTCGTTTGGCTTCGCCAAACGAAGGGCCGGCTTCGCCGACTCCCTTCCATCATGTGCAGTCTTCGTTTGGCTTCGCCAACCGAAGGGCCGGCTTCGCCGACCCCCTTCCATCATGAGCAGTGTTCGTTTGGCTTCGCAAACAAAAGGCCGGCTTCGCCGACCCCCCTCCATCATGTGCAGTGTTCGTTTGGCTTCGCCAAACGAAGGGCCGGCTTCGCCGACCCCCCTCCATCATGTGTCGCGATGCGCTTGTTTTACTACCGCGGGTCATCCCCGGGAGCGTGGGTAACCTTCCGTCCCCCGCGTGGCGGTCGCGGCGCTGCCACCGCGCCGCCATGTCCCGCCTCCGTGAACGTGCAGTCTTGCAGTCTCACCTCTGCTGCCAGTCGAGTCGGTGGCAGGCGGTGGCTAGTCCGCCGCGCAGTGATACCGGCGCGGGGCGGTTTTGCTCTGCGTCGGTTGAGCGCCGATGCCGACCGTCGTCAGTGGACGGCGAACGCACGGGGTATGGGAGCCGGACGAGGGATACTCACGTTACAGTGAGTCCTTGAGGGTCTTTCTTCTACTACGCGGGAGTTCAAATAATACACGAGCGATTAGGTTCTAATTAGGACAGTTCATCCCGACTCCTTTACCAACTAATCTCATGCCGGTTCTAATACGCATCGATACGTTATACCGTTGTTCTTCTCCGTTATTGAGTTGGTTATATTTCTGTACCGGTTATTCCTATCGTCCACTTACATTGATTATCTCACCTTATGCCTTGTTATGAATACCGGATAAAGGGATGAGTGAACAGAGTCTACCGTGCTTTGCCGGTTCTAACCGAGAGTATCGATTATGATGTGTGATTATTGATTGACTATATATATTGTTGTGCCCACGTATCAATACGCGTAAAGTGAACGGTGCAACCGGGGCCAGGGAGTCCCCAATGCCAGTGTCAGGAACCAGAACCACCTTTGCAGATCGCGCCAACTCCCTAGGCAAGTTGGTCATGGGGTCATGCCCGGTTTGCCGCTAGAGAGATTGTGGGATCAATACGCCAAAGACCCATGAATAGGTAGTAGTTTCTCTCTCACTCCGCGACATCATGAGCAGTGTTCATCTGGCTTCGCCAAACGCAGGGCCCGCTTCGCTGACCCCCTTCCAACATGTGCAGTGTTAGTTTGGCTCCGCCAAACGCAGTGCCGGCTTCGCCGACCCCCTTCCATCATGAACAGTATTCGTTTGGCTTCGACAAACGAAGGGCCGGCCTCGTCGACCCCCTTCCATCATGAACAGTATTCGTTTGGCTTCGACAAACGAAGGGCCGGCCTCGCCGACCCCCTTCCATCATATGCAGTCTTCGTTTGGCTTCGACTACCGAAGGTCCGGCTTCGCTGACCCCCTTCCATCATGTGCAGTGTTCGTTTGGCTTCGCCAAACGCAGTGCCGGCTTCGCCGACCCCCTTCCATCATGAACAGTATTCGTTTGGCTTCGACAAACGAAGGGCCGGCCTCGTCGACCCCCTTTCATCATGTGCAGTATTCGTTTGGCTTCGCCAAACGATGGGCGGGCTTTGCCGGCCACCCTCAATGTAGTATTCGTTTGGCTTCGCCGAACGAAGGGCCGGCTTCGCCGACCCCCTTCCCTCATGACCAGTATTCGTTTGGCTTCGCCAAACGAAGGGCCAGTTTCGCCGACCCCCCTCCATCATGGGCAGTGTTCGTTTGGCTTGGCCAAACGGAGGGCCGGCTTCGCCGACTCCCTTCCATCAGGTGCAAAGTTCGTTTGGCTTCGCCAAACGAAGGGCCGGCTTCGCCGCCCCCTTCCCTCATGAGCAGTATTCGTTTGGCTTCGCCAAACAAAGGGCCAGTTTCGCCGACCCCCTTCCATCATGTGCAGTGTTCGTTTGGCTTCGCCAAACGCAGTGCCGGCTTCGCCGACCCCCTTCCATCATGAACAGTATTCGTTTAGCTTCGCCAAACGAAGGGCCGGCTTCGCCGACCCCCTTCCATCATTTGCAGTATTCGTTTGGCTTCCACAAACGAAAGGCCGGCCTCGTCGACCCCCTTTCATCATGTGCAGTATTCGTTTGGCTTCGCCAAACGATGGGCGGGCTTTGCCGGCCACCCTCAATGTAGTATTCGTTTGGCTTCGCCGAACGAAGGGCCGGCTTCGCCGACCCCCTTCCCTCATGACCAGTATTCGTTTGGCTTCGCCAAACGAAGGGCCAGTTTCGCCGACCCCCCTCCATCATGGGCAGTGTTCGTTTGGCTTGGCCAAACGGAGGGCCGGCTTCGCCGACTCCCTTCCATCAGGTGCAGTGTTCGTTTGGCTTCGCCAAACGGAGGGCCGGCTTCGCCGACCCCCTTCCCTCATGAGCAGTATTCGTTTGGCTTCGCCAAACAAAGGGCCAGTTTCGCCGACCCCCTTCCATCATGTGCGGTGTTCGTTTGGCTTCGCCAAACGAAGGGCCGGCTTCGCCGACTCCCTTCCATCATGTGCAGTCTTCGTTTGGCTTCGCCAACCGAAGGGCCGGCTTCGCCGACCCCCTTCCATCATGAGCAGTGTTCGTTTGGCTTCGCAAACAAAAGGCCGGCTTCGCCGACCCCCCTCCATCATGTGCAGTGTTCGTTTGGCTTCGCCAAACGAAGGGCCGGCTTCGCCGACCCCCCTCCATCTTTTGTCGCGATGCGCTTGTTTTACTACCGCGGGTCTTCCCCGGGAGCGTGGGTAACCTTCCGTCCCCCGCGTGGCGGTCGCGGCGCTGCCACCGCGCCGCCATGTCCCGCCTCCGTGAACGTGCAGTCTTGCAGTCTCACCTCTGCTGCCAGTCGAGTCGGTGGCAGGCGGTGGCTAGTCCGCCGCGCAGTGATACCGGCGCGGGGCGGTTTTGCTCTGCGTCGGTTGAGCGCCGATGCCGACCGTCGTCAGTGGACGGCGAACGCACGGGGTATGGGAGCCGGACGAGGGATACTCACGTTACAGTGAGTCCTTGAGGGTCTTTCTTCTACTACGCGGGAGTTCAAATAATACACGAGCGATTAGGTTCTAATTAAGACAGTTCATCCCGACTCCTTTACCAACTAATCTCATGCCGGTTCTAATACGCATCGATACGTTATACCGTTGTTCTTCTCCGTTATTGAGTTGGTTATATTTCTGTACCGGTTATTCCTATCGTCCACTTACATTGATTATCTCACCTTATGCCTTGTTATGAATACCGGATAAAGGGATGAGTGAACAGAGTCTACCGTGCTTTGCCGGTTCTAACCGAGAGTATCGATTATGATGTGTGATTATTGATTGACTATATATATTGTTGTGCCCACGTATCAATACGCGTAAAGTGAACGGTGCAACCGGGGCCAGGGAGTCCCCAATGCCAGTGTCAGGAACCAGGACCACCTTTGCAGATCGCGCCAACTCCCTAGGCAAGTTAGTCATGGGGTCATGCCCGGTTTGCCGCTAGAGAGATTGTGGGATCAATACGCCAAAGACCCATGAATAGGTAGTAGTTTCTCTCTCACTCCGCGACATCATGAGCAGTGTTCATTTGGCTTCGCCAAACGCAGGGCCCGCTTCGCTGACCCCCTTCCAACATGTGCAGTGTTAGTTTGGCTCCGCCAAACGCAGAGCCAGCTTCGCCGACCCCCTTCCATCATATGCAGTCTTCGTTTGGCTTCGACTACCGAAGGTCCGGCTTCGCCGACCCCCTTCCATCATGAGCAGTGTTCGTTTGGCTTCGCCAAACGCAGAGCCAGCTTCGCCGACCCCCTTCCCTCATGTGCAGTATTCGTTTGGCTTCGCCAAACGCATAGCCAGTTTCGCCGACCCCCCTCCATCATGTGCAGTGTTCGTTTGGCTTCGCCAAACGAAGGGCCGGCTTCGCCGACCCCCTTCCATCATGAGCAGTGTTCATTTGGCTTCGCCAAACGCAGGGCCCGCTTCGCTGACCCCCTTCCACCATGAGCAGTGTTTGTTTGGCTTCGCCAAAAGAAGGGCCAGTTTCGCCGACCCCCCTCCATCGTGTGCAGTGTTCGTTTGGCTTCGCCAAACAAAGAGCCGGCCTCGTCGACCCCCTTCCCTCAATGTAGTATTCGTTTGGCTTCGCCAAACGAAGGGCCGGCTTCGCCGACCCCCTTCCATCATTTGCAGTATTCGTTTGGCTTCGACAAACGAAGGGCCGGCCTCGTCGACCCCCTTTCATCATGTGCAGTATTCGTTTGGCTTCGCCAAACGATGGGCGGGCTTTGCCGGCCACCCTCAATGTAGTATTCGTTTGGCTTCGCCGAACGAAGGGCCGGCTTCGCCGACCCCCTTCCCTCATGACCAGTATTCGTTTGGCTTCGCCAAACGAAGGGCCAGTTTCGCCGACCCCCCTCCATCATGGGCAGTGTTCGTTTGGCTTGGCCAAGCGAAGGGTCGACTTCGCCGACCCCCTTCCATCAATTGCAGTATTCGTTTGACTTCGCCAAACGAAGGGTCGACTTCGCCGACCCCCTTCCATGTGCAGTGTTCGTTTGACTTCGCCAAACGCAGGGCCAGCTTCGACAACCCCCTTCCCTCAATGTAGTATTCGTTTGGCTTCGCCGAACGAAGGGCCGGCTTCGCCGACCCCCTTCCCTCATGACCAGTATTCGTTTGGCTTCGCCAAACGAAGGGCCAGTTTCGCCGACCCCCCTCCATCATGGGCAGTGTTCGTTTGGCTTGGCCAAGCGAAGGGTCGACTTCGCCGACACCCTTCCATCAACTGCAGTATTCGTTTGACTTCGCCAAACGAAGGGTCGACTTCGCCGACCCCCTCCCATCATGAGCAGTATTCGTTTGGCTTCGCCAAACGAAGGGCCGGCTTCGCTGACCCCCCTCCATCATGAGCAGTGTTCGTTTGCCTTCGCCAAACGCAGAGCCAGCTTCGCCGACCCCCTTCCCACGTGTGCAGTATTCGTTTGGCTTCGCCAAACGCATAGCCAGTTTCACCGACCCCCCTCCATCATGTGCAGTGTTTGTTTGGCTTCGCCAAACGAAGGGCCAGTTTCGCCGACCCCCATCCATCATGGGCAGTGTTCGTTTGGCTTCGCCAACCGAAGGGCCGGCTTCGCCGACCCCCTTCCATCATGAGCAGTCTTCGTTTGGCTTCGCAAACAAAAGGCCGGCTTCGCCGACCCCCCTCCATCATGTGCAGTGTTCGTTTGGCTTCGCCAAACGAAGGGCCGGCTTCGCCGACCCCCCTCCATCATGTGTCGCGATGCGCTTGTTTTACTACCGCGGGTCATCCCCGGGAGCGTGGGTAACCTTCCGTCCCCCGCGTGGCGGTCGCGGCGCTGCCACCGCGCCGCCATGTCCCGCCTCCGTGAACGTGCAGTCTTGCAGTCTCACCTCTGCTGCCAGTCGAGTCGGTGGCAGGCGGTGGCTAGTCCGCCGCGCAGTGATACCGGCGCGGGGCGGTTTTGCTCTGCGTCGGTTGAGCGCCGATGCCGACCGTCGTCAGTGGACGGCGAACGCACGGGGTATGGGAGCCGGACGAGGGATACTCACGTTACAGTGAGTCCTTGAGGGTCTTTCTTCTACTACGCGGGAGTTCAAATAATACACGAGCGATTAGGTTCTAATTAAGACAGTTCATCCCGACTCCTTTACCAACTAATCTCATGCCGGTTCTAATACGCATCGATACGTTATACCGTTGTTCTTCTCCGTTATTGAGTTGGTTATATTTCTGTACCGGTTATTCCTATCGTCCACTTACATTGATTATCTCACCTTATGCCTTGTTATGAATACCGGATAAAGGGATGAGTGAACAGAGTCTACCGTGCTTTGCCGGTTCTAACCGAGAGTATCGATTATGATGTGTGATTATTGATTGACTATATATATTGTTGTGCCCACGTATCAATACGCGTAAAGTGAACGGTGCAACCGGGGCCAGGGAGTCCCCAATGCCAGTGTCAGGAACCAGAACCACCTTTGCAGATCGCGCCAACTCCCTAGGCAAGTTAGTCATGGGGTCATGCCCGGTTTGCCGCTAGAGAGATTGTGGGATCAATACGCCAAAGACCCATGAATAGGTAGTAGTTTCTCTCTCACTCCGCGACATCATGAGCAGTGTTCATTTGGCTTCGCCAAACGCAGGGCCCGCTTCGCTGACCCCCTTCCAACATGTGCAGTGTTAGTTTGGCTCCGCCAAACGCAGAGCCAGCTTCGCCGACCCCCTTCCATCATGGGTGCGATTCATGAACGCACATTCGTTGGTTTGGTTTGGCTAGGGTTTGGTTTGGTTTGCAAGCCCACGCGTGACCAAACCACTTACCCGCGCTAACCAGCGATTCATGAATGTTTTCGCCGGCTTGGTTTGCAAACCGGGTGTCGAAACGTGTTTGAAGTTGGTAAATCGATGCCAGCTAATCAATTCTGTCGGCTTCAGTGTTCGTCTTTTTCATTCTTGATGCTTTTCCTGATTATTCACTGTGAAAAGTTTTATAATATAGTTCATGAAAATTCAACTGATCTCATGGTCAGAGTTATTAACGAACTGCTTGATTTTTTTCATCGTTGTTTAGAGTGAAATTGCTGTTATAAGAACAATAAGTACTTGCAATGTCTCTGTTGCGGTGACCTAGGGCGAGATAAGGACATAGTTCTACACGAACGAAATTTTCGAAAATTTTTCGAAAGATTTTTCGAAATTTTTTTCGTTCGCTTTCGTTCGTTCGAAATTTCGTCGAACGAAATTTTTTCAAATTTCGTTCGTTCGAAATTTTGCTGAACGAATTTTTTTCAAATTTCGTTCGTTCGAATATGTTTCGAACGAAAAATTTTCATTTTTCGTTCGTTCGAAACGATTTCGAACGAAAAAAATTCGATTTTCGTTCGTTCGACATTTTTTTCGGAATTGCACAACTATAAAGGACATGTATGGAAAATATCGAAGCAAGTTTGCAGCTCCATGTAAGTTTCCGAAAAAACAAGAATAGGAAAAAAGAAGGATCGCAGTCAAAGCGGTGAAAAAACGTCTAGTGCGCTCCAATGCGAATGCCGCTGTCGCCGTGACGCACTCGACGAAAATGGTGTGGGTGTAGTTAACGCGCTCCACTGACAATCATTTTCGGTGACTTCTCGGCAAACGGTTGTCAACGGCTCAGAAGGGGGGGGGAGTTCCGCCGCCGACTATTTGCTGAGGCATCGGCGCCCTAAGACTGCCTGGGGTTGAAAAAAACATGGCGTCACATTAAACATTTAGTGAAATTGCACAATCTGCACGTAATTGCACGTCTGGCTGGCTAACCGCACCTAGCCCCCTGGTGACCAGCCGCTCCGAGGTGGGTTGGATTCTAGCCCACTCGTGACCCAGAGATAACCAAACCGGAGCTTGATGAATCACTGGTTTGCAATCCCCCCGAGACAAACCCTAACCAAACCAGACCGAACGCGTTCATGAATGCCTCCCCATATGCAGTCTTCGTTTGGCTTCGACTACCGAAGGTCCGGCTTCGCCGACCCCCTTCCATCATGAGCAGTGTTCGTTTGGCTTCGCCAAACGCAGAGCCAGCTTCGCCGACCCCCTTCCCTCATGTGCAGTATTCGTTTGGCTTTGTTAAACAAGGGCCAAGCGGCTTCGCCGACCCCCCTCCATCATGTGCAGCGTTCGTTTGGCTTCGCCAAACGAAGGGCCGGCTTCGCCGACCCCCTTCCATCATGAGCAGTGTTCATTTGGCTTCGCCAAACGCAGGGCCCGCTTCGCTGACCCCCTTCCATCAGGTGCAGTGTTCGTTTGGCTTCGCCAAACAAAGGGCCGGCTTCGCCGACCCCCTTCCATCATGAGCAGTGTTTGTTTGGCTTCGCCAAAAGAAGGGCCAGTTTCGCCGACCCCCTTCCATCGTGTGCAGTGTTCGTTTGGCTTCGCCAAACAAAGGGCCGGCTTCGCCGACCCCCCTCCATCATGAGCAGTGTTCGTTTGGCTTCGCCAAACGAAGGACCGACATCGCCGACCCCCTTCCATCATGAACAGTATTCGTTTGGCTTCGCCAAACGAAGGGCCGGCTTCGCCGACCCCCTTCCATCATTTGCAGTATTCGTTTGGCTTCGACAAACGAAGGGCCGGCCTCGTCGACCCCCTTTCATCATGTGCAGTATTCGTTTGGCTTCGCCAAACGATGGGCGGGCTTTGCCGGCCACCCTCAATGTAGTATTCGTTTGGCTTCGCCGAACAAAGGGCCGGCTTCGCCGACCCCCTTCCCTCATGACCAGTATTCGTTTGGCTTCGCCAAACGAAGGGCCGTCTTCGCCGACCCCCCTCCATCATGAGCAGTGTTTGTTTGGCTTCGCCAAACGCAAGGCCCGCTTCGCTGACCCCCTTCCAACATGTGCAGTGTTAGTTTGGCTCCGCCAAACGCAGAGCCAGCTTCGCCGACCCCCTTCCATCATGGGTGCGATTGATGAACGCACATTCGTTGGTTTGGTTTGGCTAGGGTTTGGTTTGGTTTGCAAGCCCACGCGTGACCAAACCACTTACCCGCGCTAACCAGCGATTCATGAATGTTTTCGCCGGCTTGGTTTGCAAACCGGGTGTCGAAACGTGTTTGAAGTTGGTAAATCGATGCCAGCTAATCAATTCTGTCGGCTTCAGTGGTCGTCTTTTTCATTCTTGATGCTTTTCCTGATTATTCACTGTGAAAAGTTTTATAATATAGTTCATGAAAATTCAACTGATCTCATGGTCAGAGTTATTAACGAACTGCTTGATTTTTTCACCGTTGTTTAGAGTGAAATTGCTGTTATAAGATCAATAAGTACTTGCAATGTCTCTGTTGCGGTGACCTAGGGCGAGATAAGGACATAGTTCTACACGAACGAAATTTTCGAAAATTTTTCGAAAGATTTTTCGAAATTTTTTCGTTCGCTTTCGTTCGTTCGAAATTTCGTCGAACGAAATTTTTCAAATTTCGTTCGTTCGAAATTTTGCTGAACGAATTTTTTCAAATTTCGTTCGTTCGAATATGTTTCGAACGAAAATTTTCATTTTCGTTCGTTCGAAACGATTTCGAACGAAAAAATTCGATTTTCGTTCGTTCGACATTTTTTCGGAATTGCACAACTATAAAGGACATGTATGGAAAATATCGAAGCAAGTTTGCAGCTCCATGTAAGTTTCCGAAAAAACAAGAATAGGAAAAAAGAAGGATCGCAGTCAAAGCGGTGAAAAAACGTCTAGTGCGCTCCAATGCGAATGCCGCTGTCGCCGTGACGCACTCGACGAAAATGGTGTGGGTGTAGTTAACGCGCTCCACTGACAATCATTTTCGGTGACTTCTCGGCAAACGGTTGTCAACGGCTCAGAAGGGGGGGGGAGTTCCGCCGCCGACTATTTGCTGAGGCATCGGCGCCCTAAGACTGCCTGGGGTTAAAAAAAAACATGGCGTCACATTAAACATTTAGTGAAATTGCACAATCTGCACGTAATTGCACGTCTGGCTGGCTAACCGCACCTAGCCCCCTGGTGACCAGCCGCTCCGAGGTGGGTTGGATTCTAGCCCACTCGTGACCCAGAGATAACCAAACCGGAGCTTGATGAATCACTGGTTTGCAATCCCCCCGAGACAAACCCTAACCAAACCAGACCGAACGCGTTCATGAATGCCTCCCCATATGCAGTCTTCGTTTGGCTTCAACTACCGAAGGTCCGGCTTCGCCGACCCCCTTCCATCATGAGCAGTGTTCGTTTGGCTTCGCCAAACGCAGAGCCAGCTTCGCCGACCCCCTTCCCTCATGTGCAGTATTCGTTTGGCTTTGCCAAACAAAGGGCCGGCTTCGCCGACCCCCCTCCATCATGAGCAGTGTTCGTTTGGCTTCGCCAAACGAAGGACCGACATCGCCGACCCCCTTCCATCATGAACAGTATTCGTTCGGCTTCGCCAAACGCAGGGCCCGCTTCGCTGACCCCCTTCCATCAGGTGCAGTGTTCGTTTGGCTTCGCCAAACAAAGGGCCGGCTTCGCCGACCCCCTTCCATCATGAGCAGTGTTTGTTTGGCTTCGCCAAAAGAAGGGCCAGTTTCGCCGACCCCCTTCCATCGTGTGCAGTGTTCGTTTGGCTTCGCCAAACAAAGGGCCGGCTTCGCCGACCCCCCTCCATCATGAGCAGTGTTCGTTTGGCTTCGCCAAACGAAGGACCGACATCGCCGACCTGCTTCCATCATGAACAGTATTCGTTTGGCTTCGCCAAACGAAGGGCCGGCTTCGCCGACCCCCTTCCATCATTTGCAGTATTCGTTTGGCTTCGACAAATGAAGGGCCGGCCTCGTCGACCCCCTTTCATCATGTGCAGTATTCGTTTGGCTTCGCCAAACGATGGGCGGGCTTTGCCGACCCCCTTCCATCATGAGCAGTGTTTGGTTGGCTTCGCCAAAAGAAGGGCCAGTTTCGCCGACCCCCCTCCATCGTGTGCAGTGTTCGTTTGGCTTCGCCAAACAAAGGGCCGGCTTCGCCGACCCCCCTCCATCATGAGCAGTGTTCGTTTGGCTTCGCCAAACGAAGGGCCGGCTCCGCCGACCCCCTTCCATCAAGTGCAGTGTTCGTTTGGCTTCGCCAAACGAAGGGCCAGTTTCGCCGACCCCCTTCCATCATTTGCAGTATTCGTTTGGCTTCGACAAACGGAGGGCCGGCCTCGTCGACCCCCTTTCTTCATGTGCAGTATTCGTTTGGCTTCGCCAAACGATGGGCGGGCTTTGCCGGCCACCCTCAATGTAGTATTCGTTTGGCTTCGCCGAACGAAGGGCCAGCTTCGCCGACCCCCTTCCCTCATGACCAGTATTCGTTTGGCTTCGCCAAACGAAGGACCAGTTTCGCCGACCCCCCTCCATCATGGACAGTGTTCGTTTGGCTTTGCCAAGCGAAGGGTCGACTTCGCCGACCCCCTTCCATCAATTGCAGTATTCGTTTGACTTCGCCAAACGAAGGGTCGACTTCGCCGACCGCCTTCCATGAGCAGTGTTCGTTTGGCTTCGCCAAACGAAGGGCCAGTTTCGCCGACTCCCATCCATCATGGGCAGTGTTCGTTTGGCTTCGCCGAACGAAGGGCCGGCTTCGCCGACCCCCTTCCGTCATGGGCAGTATTCGTTTGGCTTTGCCAAACGAAGGGCCGGCTTCGCCGACCCCCCTCCGTCATGAGCAGTTTTCGTTTGGCTTCGCCAAACGCAAGGCCGGCTTCGCCGACCCCCTTCCATCATGAGCAGTATTCGTTTGGCTTCGCCAAACGAAGGGTCGACTTCGACGACCCCCTTCCATCAATTGCAGTATTCGTTTGACTTCGCCAAACACAGGGCCAGCTTTGCCAACCCCCTCCCATCATGAGCAGTATTCGTTTGGCTTCGCCAAACGAAGGGCCGTCTTCGCCGACCCCCCTCCATCATGAGCAGTGTTTGTTTGGCTTTGCCAAACGCAAGGCCGGCTTCGCCGACCCCCTTCCATCATGGGCAGTGTTCGCTTGGCTTCGCCAAACGAAGGGCCAGTTTCGCCGACCCCCATCCATCATGGGCAGTGTTCGTTTGGCTTCGCCGAACGAAGGGCCGGCTTCGCCGACCCCCTTCCGTCATGAGCAGTATTCGTTTGGCTTTGCCAAACGAAGGGCCGGCTTCGCCGACCCCCCTCCATCATGAGCAGTGTTCGTTTGGCTTCGCCAAACGAAGGGTCGACTTCGCCGACCCCTTCCATCAATTGCAGTATTCGTTTGACTTCGCCATACGCAGGGCCAGCTTCGCCAACCCTCTCCCATCATGAGCAGTGTTCGTTTGGCTTCGCCAAACGCAAGGCCGGCTTCGCCGACCCCCTTCCATCATGAGCAGTGTTTGTTTGGCTTCGCCAAACGCAAGGCCGGCTTCGCCGACCCCCTTCCATCATGAGCAGTCTTCGTTTGGCTTCGCCAAACGCAAGGCCGGCTTCGCCGACCCCCTTCCATCATGAGCAGTATTCGTTTGGCTTCGCCAAACGAAGGGTCGACTTCGCCGACCCCCTTCCATCAATTGCAGTATTCGTTTGACTTCGCCAAACGCAGGGCCAGCTTCGCCAACCCCCTCCCATCATGAGCAGTATTCGTTTGGCTTCGCCAAACGAAGGGCCGTCTTCGCCGACCCCCTCCATCATGAGCAGTGTTTGTTTGGCTTCGCCAAACGAAGGGCCAGTTTCGCCGACCCCCATCCATCATGGGCAGTGTTCGTTTGGCTTCGCCGAACGAAGTGCCGGCTTCGCCGACCCCCTTCCGTCATGAGCAGTATTCGTTTGGCTTTGCCGAACAAAGGGCCGGCTTCGCCGACCCCCCTCCATCATGAGCAGTGTTCGTTTGGCTTCGCCAAACGCAAGGCCGGCTTCGCCGACCCCCTTCCATCAATTGCAGTATTCGTTTGACTTCGCCAAACGCAGGGCCAGCTTCGTTTGGCTTTGCCAAACGAAGGACCGACTTCGCCGCCCCCCTTCCATCATAAGCAGTATTCGTTTGGCTTCGCCAAACAAAGAAAATCAAACGAATATTGCTCATGATGGAAGGGTGTAGGCGAAGCTGGCCCTGCGTTTGGCGAAGCCAAACGAACACTGCTCATGATGGAAGGGGGTCAGCGAAGCCAACCCTTCGTTTCTGCACTTGATGGAAGGGGGTCGGTAAAACTGGCGCTTCGTTTGGCGGAGCCAAACGAACACTGCACATGATGGAAGGGGGTCAGCGAAGCGGGCCCTGCGTTTGGCGAAGCCAAATGAACACTGCTCATGATAAAGGGGGGTCGGCGAAGCCAACCCTTCGTTTCTGCCCATGATGAAAGGGAGTCAGCGAAACTGGCCCTTCGTTTGGCGAATCCAAACGAACATTGCTCATAATGGAAGGGGGTAGGCGAAGCTGGCCCTGCGTTTGGCGAAGCCAAACGAATACTGCTCATAATGGAAGGGGTCGGCGAAGTCGGCCCTTCGTCTGGCGAGGCCATGAGCTTTGGGGTAAACCACCAAACCTGCCAAACAAGACAGGATCCTTGAGCCAACGTAATTATAAAACTTTGGACCAAATTGTGTTATTCGAAAATTATGCTAATGATTTTTCGAATTTCGAATCATTCAAAATTCGAAAATTTTGGTTCTAGAATAACATTCGAAACTTTAAATTTGAAAAAAAGATTTTTGAATGTATTCGAAAATTGAAAATTCGAAAAATTTCATCGGTTTGCCCAAGTATGGTAATTATTGATCTTTAGCGGATTTCATGATTTTGCGAATTCTTGCAGAAAAAAAATACTGTGGTTTCGCTACACTACAAAAAGTTGAGTAAAGAATTGAAATTATTAATTGAACAAGTATTTCCGCATTCTCGAGTTATATTTTTTCAATCCTGTAGTCAACTTTTTTTCACACTGAAAATATTGATTTTACTATTATCACAATCATAGGATTTTCAAATTTTTTAGAAGATGAAATTAGCTTTCGCTAACTGTTTAATTAAGTTTTTTTTCCATTTGATGAAAAAAAAACAAGAGTTGAGACAATTAAAAAAATTTTAAACAGTTAACAAAATCTAATTTCGCCTATGAAAAAAAATGAAAACCTTATACTCATCGCCAAATCAATAATTTTCAGTTTAAAAATAGTTTACTGTCGGAATAAAATTCTAAACATACGAATACGGAAATAGTTGCTAAATCACTAATTTTTTGGAGCAGTAATGGAGTCAAAACCTTTTTTCCGTCAGCAGAACTGCGAAACTATTACTAATACAAACACTAATGCAAAACCGAAGTCGGAAACCACAGGCAACAACATAAAACAAAAAAAAGACAGAAGAGCGAAGAAAATAAAAAAAAATTCCAGCGATCAGCTGAGATGATGACTGCGCGGAACAGCGCCGCACAGTCCAGGAGCCACAGGCTGAGCATTTACGCATGCTCTCGCCGTCTGCGCCCTCTTCCCTCACCCCACTCACTCCTAATTACCCTCCGTCTGCCGTGCCCCTCCGCACACTTTTGATAACTACGTATTTTTGAAGCGTGTTTCTTTCCATTCTTTATTATTATGATTCTTGATAATTTGTTTTACTCTTTATAAAGTCCATGTCCGACTTTACTCTTTATTATACGAATTTTGTGCAAGCATTTAAAAATTGTGAAATTAATCCAAATTCTGAATATTATACAAGTGTCAGAAATCAAGAACTCCATCTGAATTTTTAAACTCTGCATTTGCTTTAAATTTCAATTTCATGTCGAATTTTGATTTTAATTCAAAGTTTAAAAATCGGGACTGGTTGTGAGTGAGTCTTTTTTTATCAAACATTTCGACAATATGCGTGATTTTGATTTTGAAAATCAATCAATACATGGTATCGTGAGTTTTCTGTCAAACCTGATAACTTGTGAACTACAATGAAACTTCTCCCAGATGCACTGATTTGCTGATCCATTAGAGTTTTCATGTTTCCATGAACATATGAAACCTTTTCTTCTGATCAGCAGTATGGTGCTGTATGTTCCCATTTTTCACTAAGGATAATCTAAATGCAAGGTGGGTCTGATCTTCACTATTTTTCTATCCTAATTTGCTAAAATTTGAAATGTATGGTTTGAAAATTAAAATAGATCGTGTATTTATAAATAGTGTCGAAATTATTATTTCTAAATTTCAAAAAAAAAGTCCAGAATTTCCTAAAGTCGTCTATATTTTGACCGCGGAGTGTATGGGAACGCATATTTATTGAAGATTCTTCCATATTTCAGTCTTGTATGGGCCTTCCAGTCGATATGTGTTGGTCAGTGGCGGCGGAGAAGGCCAGTCCGTGTTGGTAAATGGGCCGTTATGCGAGGGGTGAAGGGTCACGCAAAGGGCTAGCGTTGGCAAGGCTCCAAATCTGTACACTACCACTCGTAAAAGCCCTAGAACTTCTGAAATCTTAGAACTTCTGGGATTCTAGGTGCATTTTGGATCTATAAGTGGCTTTAATAAATAGTATCATTCTCAAGCGACTCATCAAACATCGTGAGGAAACGACCAGAGAGGAGCAAGCCGGTTTTCGACCTGGAAGATTGACAATCGACCAAGTGTTCATCTTGAAAAGAGTAGCTGAATCATTACAGTGGTATTCGAAGCCATTACAGCTTCCTTTTTTGGCCTTCGAAGCCGCATTCGACTCTCCAATGTATGTTAAACTAATCGAGGACATGAACAAAGGAACAACAGCAGCAGTTCGTAACCCCATCGGATTTACTTCAGCTTTCAAGGGGAAAACATGAGTGAGACGCGGAGCAGTGCCAGGACCTTTTCTACTCAACTTCGCCGTTGATGACATAATGCGTAGAGTTGCAGAGCAGTCTCCTGCTCTTCACCATCAGGACGCTCCCTTGTCGACCTGGAGTACGTCGACGACATCGTGTTATTCGCTGAAAACACCACAAGACTGCAAAGGATTGTGAAACTCGTTTCGATGTATGCCGCAGCCTATGAACTTCGTCTTATTCCCGACAACTGCAAGCAGGTATGGGTCACTCAGAGGCCTTCAACGTGAGTTTGTGTGGACGGACAACGTATCGAACTAGTGGATGATTTCTTTATTTTATTCTGTTTTTTATTATTTGTGCTATTTACTGAAGAATGACGGTAGTTAGGCAGCGGGTATTCAACAACGATGTGCGAAAGCTACATCTGCATTCAATTCTCCAACCAAGTGTTTGTGGTCTACCAGCACCGGGAAGGAAGTCAGGTTGAGCGTCTACCTGTCCGCTATTCGCCCTAGTCGTTATGTACGGACCGGAAACGTGGGCAGCATCAAAGACGCAGATGGAAAGGTTGGACTGCACGGAAAGGAAGCTTTTTAGGCGTTCGCTTGGACATTCCTGACCGCGTGTGTGCCATTTCAAAATCTCTTCAACGAAATCGATTCAGCACAACAACGCTTGTCACAGGGGAGGTGACAGAATCTCCCAACGCCATCTCAAGCGGCAATGGTAAGTCGACTTCGACTGCTCGGGCATATACTAAGAAGAACGCCGGATCGTCTCGTACAACACGCTCTCAGAATGCTTCCAAATCCTGTATGGAAACAGCCACGTGGACGTAGGTGAAAGTTCTGGACGGATGTGGTTAAAGAGGATTTGAAGTCACTCGGCATCGAAAGATAGTTTAGGCGCGATGTTTCGTTTCGCAGGAAATGGAATGGTGACAGTTGGATGGACAGGGTTCAAATTGTGACTGAAGACCGTGAAAATGGACACGGCTGACCACTACGACGGCACACCTCGGTGAAGATGCCTAATGACCGCGTCAGGCAAAAGCCAACCGAATAAATCAAGTGAGTCAATAAGCAGTTGTTTGCATTATTTGTCGCATATACGGAGTAATTCGTGTTTTTTTTTTCTGATGAAGCCAACTGTCTCGTGATAGTTTGTTTGCTTCCCTATTCGACCGTTCAGTTCAATCCCAAAAGAATGTCAGAATATGCTAGCTGAAGTAATTTAGCTTTTTTTTCTGGAGAGTAGTGGGAATGACAAAATACTTTTTCTGACTCACTCGAAAAGTCGAACGACGAAATTCGAAAAACTATCCGACAGTCGATTGAGAAAGTCGACTTTTTATTCGAAAAGTTCAAAAGCCCGAGTTGTCGGAAAAGTCGACTATTCGGTAACTTCAAAATTCCGAATTACTGGAAAAGTCGAATATTTGAAAAAATCTGAAAATGTCAAAGTATAGTATAAGATGCAGCGACCAATTTCGACAATTTTCGATGTCGATTTCTTGACCATTAATCCAGTTTTCTAGAAAATCGTACCCAGGGATTTTAGAGGGTGCTGCGTCAATTGATATTTACTGTTTGTTCGCCGGAATCATTCGAATTTTAGAATCACAAAAATAGATTTATGTCGTATAATTTTGCAACGCATTGCAGAAGGTTCTACTTGACTAGTTCAAGATGAGAATCGAAATTGTGTACCAAGTTCTCAACTTAACGGCTATATGTATCCTTCGGGGTGAATAATGATCTCTTTCACTGACCACAGCTTTTACTGTTGAAGAAAGCTGGTCATTATTCGCCGAAGAGGTCACTGTCGTGCTCAGAATTCTGAACAACAGGGCTTGGTAGACTTGAAATTTAATCTTGTCTGGATCAGCGTATACTTAAAATATAGTTTTCAGGGCCGAATCTCTTTGCAACGACAGCGAAAGATACGTCAAGGCACATCGTTATATTGGCATACCTGAACCGGTTTATGATATTCCTGTGCGGACCTCTTATGGTACTGCGGCTCCAATTCCTACGACAAGCGAGCGCTCAATTGAGCTTGGCTTCAGCTTTCATTCTTCTGAGGGGTGGTACGAAAGACTACGGTCGAGCGCTGGTACGCGCTCGCAGAAGAGCCCAACGCGAAGATGGATCCGAACGGATACCGATAGCAGCACCATCGCTACAACACTCGCAACACAAGCAGCTTCAACTACGATAGCTGAATCACTAATGCATCCTAATCTACAGGCGAACTCGACAACTTATACAGAGTTTGTGTACTTCTTATTATGACTAACATATAATGATGTTCCGGTGGCTGCGTCGCTGAAGCTATGCCATATCACCGTATCACGCTCGCTCCCGACGTTCTCGATTGCGTCGATGACGCGGCACGCGAGCGGGATGCCGGCTAATGCAAATACGCACGGACTCCCCTATACGCATATTCAGAAGGAGAACTGAATGCTAGATTCTAAAAGTTTAGCTTCCTGGCAAAAGTAATGATTTGGCAATGTTATAATTTCAAGAAATCAAGAAGTTGTAAAAAATAAAAAAAAACTTCTCGAAATATCTTAAAAAATGATTTGGCGCAAAATAACCACATGTAATGAAAATACTGGGGAATGTAATGAAATGATTAAAATCGGATTTGGCGGTCAGTCATAGGCCAACTTTTTTTAAGTAGTGAGAGACGAGGTATAGGATTTTACAAGCTACTCCGTTAAACTTATCAAAGCTAAATCAAGCACGCATCAGATTCGAGCGTTACGTCTACATTGCTTGACCCAACCTGATTTCCGTATTACGGCTTCAATAAAATGTTTTACGGTTTCCGTTGCGCGCTTGATTTTGCATTGATAAGTTTAACGGAGAAGCTTGTGAAATCCTATACCTCGTCTCTCACTACTTTAGAAAAAGTTGGCCTATGACTGACCGCCAAATCCGATTTTTATCATTTCACTACATTTCCCAGTATTTTCATTACTTGTGGCTATTTTGCGCCAAATCATTTTTTAAGATATTTCAAGACGTTTTTTTTTCAACTTCTTGATTTCTTGAAATTATAACATTGCCAAATCATTACTTTTGCCAGGAAGCTGAACTTTTAGAAAATTCATAAATTTTTCCCAAAGGTACCCTTTTTGACCTGATTTTTGTTTAGTGATTCCCATTGAAACCTCTTATGACAGCTTTCGCCTTCCGTAAAGAATGAAACCAGTACGAATCGGTGTTGTGTGAGAACCATATAGTCTACAGCAATGGAAGCAGGACCTGGTGAGGTTGCGGACTCGTTATAACATACGGTAATTTGTGAGTGGTATCACTCATTTTTCCGAAATAGCGGTGATAGATCGGTGAGTCTGTGTTTTCACCGATATGACTACATCTGTGGAAGCAATGAAAAAAAGAAGAAAGTGTGAGAGTGGAAACAAAAACTCACCGGCTAATCGCACTTATTTCGAAAAAATGAGTGATAACACAATCCGATAGTATGTTACGAAGAGTCCGCACTCTCACCAGGTCCTACTTCCACTGCTGTGAACTACAACTCCTCAAAATTGTGGCCCTCAATCATAAAAAACAACCCTCGCTCCCCTACTGAGACCCCGTACACGTTTTGCGGCTTCATGCGCACTTCCAGCGGGGTGTCGCACACTTTCTACGGCGTCCTGCGCACTCCCACTTTGGTCATGCACACTTTCTACGGCGTCCTGCGCATTCCCACTGGGATTCCGTACATTTTATACGGCGTCCTGCGCGCTCCCATTGGGGGCCCACACACTTTCTACGGCGTCATGCGCACTCCCATTGGGAGCCCGCACACCTTCTACGGCGTTCTGCGCACTCCCATTGGGAGCCCGTACACCTTCTACGGCGTTCTGCGCACTCCCACTGGGTTACCGCACGCCTTCTACGGCGTCCTGCGCACTCCCACTGAGGTCCCGCACACTTTCTATGGCGTCCTGCGCACTCCCACTGGGGTCCCGCACACTTCCTACGACAACCTACGCTTTCCTACTGGTGGCCCGCACACTTTCTGCGGCGTCCTGTGCACTCCCACTGTGGTCCCGCACACTTTCTACGGCATCCTGCGCACTCCCACTTTGGGCATGCACACTTTTACGGCGTCCTGCGCACTCCCATTGGGGGCCCACACACTTTCTACGGCGTCCTGCGCACTCCCATTGGGAGCCTGCACACCTTCTACGGCGTTCTGCGCACTCCCATTGGGAGCCAGCACGCTTTCTACGGCGTCCTGCGCACTACCACTGGGTTACCGCACGCCTTCTACGGCGTCCTGTGCACTCCCACTGAGGTCCCGCACACTTTCTACGGCGTCCTGCGCACTCCCACTGGGGTCCCGCACACTTCCTACGACAACCTACGCTTTCCTACTGGTGGCCCGCACACTTTCTGCGGCGTCCTGTGCACTCCCACTTGGATTCCGTACATTTTATACGGCGTCCTGCGCACTCTCACTGGGATACCGCACACTTTCTACGGCATCCTGCGCACTCCCACTTTGGGCATGCACACTTTTTACGGCGTCCTGCGCGCTCCCATTGGGGGCCCACACACTTTCTACGGCGTCATGCGCACTCCCATTGGGAGCCCGCACACCTTCTATGGCGTTTTGCGCACTCCCACTGGGATTCCGTACATTTTATACGGCGTCCTGCGCACTCTCACTGGTATACCGCACACTTTCTACGGCATCCTGCGCACTCCCACTTTGGGCACGCACACCTTCTACGGCGTTCTGTGCAACCCCATTGGGAGTCAGCACGCTTTCTACGGCGTCCTGCGCACTCCCACTGGGTTACCGCACGCCTTCTACGGCGTCCTGCGCACTCCCACTAAGGTCCAGCACACTTTCTATGGCGTGCTGCGCACTCCCACTGGGGTCCCGCACACTTCCTACGACAACCTACGCTTTCCTACTGGTGGCCCGCACACTTTCTGCGGCGTCCTGTGCACTCCCACTTGGATTCCGTACATTTTATACGGCGTCCTGCGCACTCTCACTGGGATACCGCACACTTTCTACGGCATCCTGCGCACTCCCACTTTGGGCATGCACACTTTTTACGGCGTTCTGCGCGCTCCCATTGGGGGCCCACACTTTCTATGGCGTGCTGCGCACTCCCACTGGGGTCCCGCACACTTCCTACGACAACCTGCGCTTTCCTACTGGTGGCCCGCACACTTTCTGCGGCGTCCTGTGCACTCCCACTGGAGTCCCGTTCATTTTCTGCGGCGTCCTGCGCACTCCTCACATCCTATTTACACCAACCGTCTCAAAGAGAGAACAACCTAGGCCGGAAGTTTATCATCAGCTGTGTTGATTTCCACTAGTTCATTTTCGAAGCTCAGTGAACGTCGGATGGTTTTCAATAACATGTTTACATCCGGAACACATTCGTGTTCCGGCGACAGACCAAAGCGTTTCGCCCGTGTGACAGGTCGGCCGATGGTTATCCTTGTCACGCCACATGCAATGGTGCTTAAAGTTTCTGTAAAGGCTACGGCGTCCGAGGTAACCAACGCCCACCCACGGAGCCCGGTGAGTGGTGAGAGTATGCTAGGGTCTTCGGTGCATAGACGGCATCGGAAGGTAACCAGGCCAGTTCGTAAGTCCTTTGACGTTGCCAAGACTCGCGTTGCAACGCTGAATGTCGGCACGTTGTCAGGCCGCTCGAGCGAACTTGTTGTTGCTCTAGAGCGTAGACGTATTGACCTCTTTGCGGTGCAAGAGACGAGATGGTCGGGTAGTAAGTCCAAAGACATTGGCAGAGGCTTCAAGGTCCTGTATCGTGGCAGCCATAGGACCACGAACGGCGTTGGCGTTGTCGTGTTGTGTCTGAACGCTTCCGTGATGCGATTGCTGAAGTGCATCGTTTTGACGATCGTTTGATGAAGATAGTGATTGTCAGTGAGAATCAACGAGTCTATTTCTTCTCGGTGCATGCCCCGCAGACGGGTTGTTCTGAGCAAGTAGAAAATGATCTCTGGATGACGCTCGACGAGAAGACCGCCGAGGTGCCCCCAGAAGATATCGTTGTTGTTGCGGGTGACATGAACGGCCACGTCGGAGAAACGAGTCAAGGCTATAGTTGCCACAGAGGATTCGGTTTCGGCCCAAGGAACACCGATGGCGAACGCATTCTCAACTATGCCGACTCACATGACTTAGTCATTGTGAACACGAAGTTTCGAAAGCACCAGTCCCACCTTGTCACTTATTACAGTGGCAGCAGCATGACACAAATCGACTTTGTGCTTGTTCGGCGTCGCGACGAGAAGATGGTCACAGATGCGAAGGTCGTGCCGTACGAGACGGTCGCTACACAATATCGACCGCTGATCTGCGCGATAGGCATTATGCCGCCGAGACGTAAGATTGGTGAACGGTGCGGACCACCTCGAATAATGTGGTGGCGTTTGAAGGAAAGAGAAGCTGCCGTCATTTCACGTGTTCAGCTACCGCCAGTAACGACTGTGTGCGAATCTTTGCAGAAGGGAGTCAAATCAATGATTGATTCGGCGCGGTGCGAACTTGGGGTAACGAAACCCGGACGGCGGAAGATTGATAAGGAAACGTGGCTCTGGAGAAATGACGTGCGAATGACGGTCCAAGAGAAGAAGAAAGTGTACCACACTTCCTTGGCTAATAAGACGGCTGCTAACTGGCAGAAATACCGTGATGCGAAGAAGTCTGCCAAAAGGGCCGTTGCAAAAGCCAAGACGGTGCACTACGGAGATCTGTATGACAAGCTGGATACGCGTGACGGTGAACGTGTTGTGTACCGACTTGCGAAATCCCGTCAGCGTGGTACCGAAGACATCGAGACGTTCCACGGTGTTAATGACGATCATGGTCAGCTGCTTATGGACCGTGGTAAGGTGATGAGGAGGTGGCGCGACTATTTCGAAAAAATCTCGACGGAAGAATCCCCCCATCCTCCCATCCCTGAACACCCACCTACAAGCGGTCCTGTCCAACCTATCACCACCGAAGAAGTGAAGATGGCGTTGGGACGTATTAGGCCGGGAAAGGTGACGGGGCCAGACGATTTGGCGGCAGAGATATGGAAATCGCGATGCTGGGATTCCACTGAATGGCTTGCACAGTTCTTCAAGCGGGTCGTTGCAGAAAAGAAAGTGCCCAAGGACTGGCAACGAAGCACGACCACTCCGATTTGGAAGAAGAAAGGCAATCCAGCGGGTTGTGTGAATTACCGTCCAATACGTCTACTGTCTCACACCATGAAAGTGTTTGAGCGCATTATCGATCGTCGAATTCGTGAAATCGTCGAGATCACGAGCAATCAGTGTGGCTTTGTTACCAACTGTGGCACTACGGACGCCATCCACGCTGCACGACTACTGGTTGAGAAACACCGCGAGAAACAGAAGCCACTCCATCTCGCTTTTCTCAATTTAGAGAAGGCGTTTGACCGAGTTCCGCATGAAGTAATCTGGTTTGCATTACGGCGGCACGGTGTCCCAGAGGAGCTCATAGACTGGATCAAGGTTCTCTACACTATCCATGAAATCGGGTCCAAGCTGCTGCTGGAGCTTCGGCCGAATTTCCCATCTCCGTTGGCGTGCACCAAGGGTCTGCTTTGTCTACCCTTCTATTTATCATTGTGATGGATACTATCACAAGAGACCTGCAGAGACCAGCGCCATGGACGCTTTTGTGTGCGGATGATGTGATGCTAGCAGCTGAAGATAAATTGGATCTCGAGCGACAGGTGCAGAACTGGAGTGACCGATTGACTCAATTCGGGCTTCGCCTCAACGTTCAGAAGACTGAGTATCTGACTACGGATAGGAGTGAGCCTGCCTCCATCAAGATTAATGGTATCGAGCTCCCTCGCGCTGACGTCTTGAAGTACCTTGGTTCGATGATTACATCAGATAATGAGGTCAACGCTAGGGTCAGCGCTGCGTGGTTGAAATGGCGGTCAGCGACAGAAGTGCTATGCGACAGGAAGATGCCCGATCGCCTAAAGTCGAAGATTTGCCGAAGTGTGGTCCGGCCTGTTGCGCTGTATGCAGCAGAGTGCTGGCCTGCTACCAAGGAAGCAAAGCGAAGGCTCGATGCAATGGAGACGAAAATGCTACGTTGGACAGCGGGTGTCACCCGCTTGGACCACGTTACGAACGACGACATCAGGAAGCGTTTTGGTGTTGCTCCAATTGCCGAGAAGCTGCGTGAATCTCGATTGCGATGGTATGGGCACGTTCTTCGAGCTGGAAGTGATACCGTATGCAAGACTGGGCTTAAAGACAGCAGACACGCTCAAAAAGTTGTTTGGTTAACTACGTTACTGGGGTCGTATAGCTCCTAGTAGAATGCTCACGCAGTTGGAAGCGTCAAAAACGAGCCAAAACTACTAAATTTCAGCAATGCAATTCGAAAAATTTCTGCAACCCCGCCCCTGAGCTTCGTCAACCCCGCCCCAAAATGCAAACTGGTCCTGATTGATTGTTCCAATACGGTCTTTTTGGCTGGTTTTTGATGCTTCCAACGAGGTTAACGTTCCAGTACACGCTGTAAGAGTATATCGGTTACTCTATATCAACCGTTTGTTGCTAATATTCGCTGTTTCAACCGCGCGCGGTAAACCTCATCCATTTTTCACCCGATATCGAAAACAACCGTTATTACTCTATTTTCATCCAATTTTCGTTGGTTTTTTCGTTAGTTACGCATACCACCAGCCCCGAACCCTCGATTTATGTCATAAAATCGATATCATTTTTGAGCGTGTCTGCTGCCTTTAACCTTGACGTGCCTGGAAAGAGATCCAAGGGACGGCCAAGGCAGCGGTGGCTTGACACGCTGCACACCGATCTGAGAATAGCCGGAGTGCACCCTGATCAGGCTCATGACAGGGAAAAGTGGCGCCAGCGCATAAGAAAAGCGGACCCCGCATTGGAGCGGGAAAAACGCTGAGGAAGAAGAAGTTTACATGTTTTTAACCGTCTTGACCCTCAATTTCGAGGGTCCGATAAAATTGAGCTTTCAACTCCAAAATTGAATAGGAGCTAGCAGCATCCATTTCCAGCCTCCTGCCAAAAAAGTAGCTTCCTAGCTCAATTTTAACTGGTAGCACAAGATCGTGAACGCCGTCTGAAAAAAGGGAGATTAACAGTTTTTCGACCAAAATCACGTGGTTTTCTCCATTTTTCTCGAGTGCCAAGAAACCATTCCAAACAATTTCTTGGTACATGCACCAACTTTTTACGCTCTTCATAATGGTGAAGAAACCGCATCTGCACAGTTACTTTGAACGCTGATTTTGGAATCGCAGAGTTGCGCATGGGCGAGTCAAAGCCAAATCTGGTGCGCGCTTCGCGCGCACCACAATTTATTCGGATAACAACCAGTTCTTGGCCACCAGTTGTTTTCACTGTCTATTTTTCGGCGAGTATTTCCAACAATAACGATTTTGTTGACACACAAACTGTTTTCCAGCTGTCACCCATGCGTTCTATAACTTTTAGATCATACCTAAAAACACGATCTTTTCAAAAAAAGGTTTGCGATAACCCGTCCTAGCATTTTTTCCAATAACACTTTACTAGTCACCATAGGTACTTGTAGGGTTTATCGTTAGTGAAACTGCGTTTGAGAAGATTTGCAGCAGCTCCTGCTGCTGCAGCAGCTTGTGCTGCAAATCAGTTTGGTCGAGCAGCTTCCCCTCTTACTTTTAATGGGCTGCTAATCTATTCGCTGTCGGATTAAACCAATTCATTAATTTTTCTAACGTAAGTGAACTCGGCAGCCCATCCTTCTAGAGTGCTGCTGATCCATTTGCTGTCGATTCAACCATTCAATTTTTTTAAAGAATCGAAGTGGCAGCATTCTTTTCTACAATGTCGGTTAGTATATGAAGAGGACGGTATACTTCGCGTTCCATTGTATACAGCGTTAACACGGTGGCACACTAGAACTGTTGATACGCACAACTTATCCTTGCCGTCTAACTAAGGAAAGTCTTGAAGGATCCGCGACGTTTCGGAAAACGTTCTAATGGAAATTATGAAGAATGAATAGAATAACAAAAATGTATGCTGCGTTTTCTTAACGGTTCCAGCAAAGCATTCGGTAAGACATAAAAGACGAAAATCGACAAAAAATTAGGCGCAGCTTCTCTCCAAGTGGACACCTTGGCTGCCCTGAAGGCAGTGTTCACGATGATCTTCGTTTTCGAGATTGATCGCTAAATCGATAGTTTGGCCCCCGGGTAGAACTAAAATGAAAAATTGAATTGAGAGAAACGCACCAGAAGGGCAAGAAATTCTTTACTCTCACCCCCGCCATTTTACTCTCACTGGAACTGTTCGTTGTGACAATGAAATTCTTTGTGGACCCGTCTTTTGCGATTCTCTACTCTCTATAGCTCCGTTCCTTCCTTCGGACCCTAACTAATACTGTTTTGCCTAAAATATTCTTCCATTTTTGATTAGACCCATTTTTCACCGGTGACAACCACCGTTAACACGTTCATCCAATCGGACAACTAGTCCATGAATAATGTCACTGAAATACGGCATTGTAATGCGTTTCTCGCCCTTTCTTCGTTATTTTTGGTGAAACTTGGTTGCCAACGCATTATTTTGAGTGGAAAACTCGGGAACGATAATCATCGTGAGGACTGCCTTCAAAAATTTATACGAGCGAAAATTGGTTGTTGTTTGCAGCTGGCAGCCCTACCTCGAAAAACACCGACCTGAAAAAACCTTGATCAAATTTTTTCGAGTTCTTCCACCATGTACATACACCTCCCCCCTCCGTGGGAGCCCAGAGAATCAAAAAAAATCTCGATCGAAGTATGTTTGGTAGTTTTCGATGAACTGTTGGCAGGATTTTGAGTCAACTAAGGCTGGCCTCCTGAAATTTAACTATAGGGCCATAGTGGCCACTATAAAAGGGATCCCTTACTGTGCTTATCTGGGCCATATTCCGGTCCGCAATTGCGTCTCGACACGTTTTGCGGCCGCACGCGCTGGAGTCAGTCGAGTTTCCAGCGCCAAAGATGACTCGATATGGCTTTTTTATACAGTTTTCCCCCATTTTGTTTACTTTCCAATTTCTAAAACCCACCTAGAGTCAACAGATCGGTGGCTGCGGTGCTGGAAACTCTTCCGACTCGAATGCGCGCGGCCGCAAAGCGTGTCGAGACGCATTTGCGGACCGGAATTTGGCCCAGAGAAGCACAGAATCTTGCCTATGATTAGCATTTTCTATCACTTTGTTTGTATGCATACGAGTGTTCTAACACTCAACAATTCTTTATAGAGCAAAATAGTTCAGAATGACATAGTAAGTGGCCCGGAGAGCGGCTGCTGTGGCCCGACTAGATGGCTAATTTTCGCTCGGAGCGGAGAGGCAGCGCCGCTCGAGTAGCTCTCCGGTACCGCTCGGAGCGATGGTTTGCCTGAGACGATGAGGCTGTTGATACCACTCGAATTGGCGTTTTTCCCGCGGTTTTACATATGGGATCTACTACTCTGAATTCAGAGAGAGTTTTGTTGGGGCCAATGTAGGCAATCAAATGCCGCTTTGATGTCGATGAAGACAATAACAGCACGTTTTCCACATCTGGTTCGCTCCTTCATCAATTGAGCGAAGATTCAAACGGAAATTGTTTCCAATAACACCACGGGAAGCTGAAATTCCAGTGGAATACCTGATATGAAAAAAATACATTGTTGAACAACAAAAACGTTGAACGATTGTTTGTAAAGCCAAGATAAATCTTTAGCTTTATAGCTTTACAAACAAATAAACGACTAGTGTTGTGGTGGTGCTGGAACAAATAACAGAAGGATCCAAAAACGCGGTGTAGTTCTAGCGGTATAAGTTTAATATCAAACTAATCCTGGGGTTTCAAAAATTGTTGAAAATTCTTCTATCAAGAAGTGCGACTTTTACTCTTAAGCCAATCAATGGCGATCTCAGTTTCGCTGTAGTTATGGCTTCGGCCCTCAGAAAATGGTTGGCATCAGAGAACCTCGAAAAATTGCTACCCTAACACCAAAATATTCTGATTCCCAGTTTTCAATGGGATACTCATACCGAAACTGTTTCTTTTTCATATCAGGTAATGCACTGAAAAGCTCAACTCCACGTGGTGTTATTGGAAACGATTTGTTACCTTGTTATTTTTAATACGAATGGTGCATGAAAAAATCAAACATCTTTCTACAGTCACTTTTCGAACATTCGTGTCCTTTTTTGTACGAGGTTTTTAGTTTTGCCGTTTGTAGATTGCCGATTGCCGTTTGCCGGCCATTTTTGGGCGATTTTTGTCGATTGTCGTTTGCCGATTTTTGAAAATCGTTTGCCGCACATCCCTGATCTGGAAGCGTTTTAGAAAAACGTTGAAGATTTGACTTAAAATTCTCCCAGGGGAGTTTTTTGGGCGCTGATCACGAATCTGTAGTTTATTAGTCGATTTCCCAAAGTTTTCGGCTAATATCATTCGAAACATCCCAACCGGGGAAAATTTCGAGGGAAAAACGCCACTTTCGAGATTTCCGGTTTTTTACGATAGATATGTCTCAAAATCATTTTCTGAGGTTTATTTGGAGTGCTGAACACGAATCTGGAGTCCGTTTATCGATTTTTTGCAGATTACGGTAGATTTCGGTGGGTATACGGTAGTTTGATCAAAATCTCAGATTTTACTCAAAATTTGTATACGGGAGTTATTCGGGGTGACGAGTACGAACATAGCGTCCGTTTGTCGATTTTCAAAACACTAAAGTGGGTTTTGCCCCTAAATGACATGTTGCCTACCGTAACCTACAGTAAACCTCAAAATTTCGACAAATGGACTCCAGATTCGAGTTTGCCACCCTAGATTACCCCTACATACACCTTTTGAGCTGAATCCGAGAAAATTTTTTGGAACTCCAAAAAAAATGCCTGATGCGTCTTCGCGAAGCTTGAAAAATGCTCTTAACTTGTTCGAGCCTGCAGCTCGGGGCGGGATACTGCGCATTTTTATTATTGAGCCAGAAGAGATACTAGCGATACTAGTCGTTTTGGCAGATCCGACCTACGCTTTGTATACTTCCCTTGTTACACTAGTCTCAATTTCTAAAGCGATCATCAACTCATAAGCTAGTTTTTGCTCTTTGTTTGTGATTGCACCCTCAACAATAATCACCATCTAGCTTCAAACGTGTTTATAGGAAGTAGGACAGGAACGTTCACACACCTGACTTAGGGTTGTGAACAGTTGAAGCCTTTGCTGAGATTTCGCCTCGTCCTTCCTGACCCGCGATAAGTTGTCGACAGCAGAGCCTTTTGTGGTGAACGCTGATGTCAGCGTTCCCCGTTCTCATCGGTGGTCTATCTCCGCCGGGTATAAAAGCCTGCGGAGTAAACATTCGCGGGGTCTGTGCCGGCTTAGTTTTGCTCACCTGCTTCGCATCACCCACTATGCTTTTGCCTCGTAGATAGCCCATGGGCTCTTAGGATTTAGGTCGTAGATATGTAAGCTTAGCTTTATGGTTTATGATTGCTTGTATTCCTGTAATAAATTGCTTCTATCTTTTGTGCCAGAGTAAACTTGCTTAGAGTTTGATTACGAAAATGTGTACTGAGATGAAAATGACTGCAGAAGTTGTTCAGCTGGTAGAGTTCCAGCTGGGTGAAGATCCGAGCAGAGACAGAGTAGAGATGTGCAATTGACAATCGATTGTATCACACCTAAAAACGGGTCTTCAAAGGCCGCTCTAAACCGGTCAAAAGAATTAAATGGATTACTTGGGTCCGTGACTAGGTTTTCCGCACGTTGTAGCAACGCGAAACTCCGTAATTTAAATTTCTTTAAATACTTGTGAATATTTCACAGCTATTTTTTCATAGACCCCACCCTCTGTAGCGCTGTTCGGCTTAAAGCTGCGTCCATGAAACTTTGGGTGCGTTTTCACATCCAGATAGTCAATTACTAGATGTGGTTTTCATGCCTGAAACCGCACCTATGTACCCTCAGGGCATGAAAACAGGCCCCGCCCACCCCATGTAGCGCTGTTCGGATTGAAGATGTATCCATGAAATTATGGGTGCGTTTTTATGTACATCTGAACCGCCAAATACTTAATGTGGTTTTCATTACCGAAACCGCACATATGTGCCCTGAGGGCACTAATGAATGTTAAGCCATTGGACAAACATTTGGTGTCATTGTCGCAGGAGAGTTGTTTTTGTCTGATTTCGTGGAAAACATTAATTTATTGCATTATTAGGCCTTGATGTAGTCTTGAATTAAAAATTCGTTCACTATAAAATAAAAAATTACGAAATGAGGACCTACCCGCTCGATCGTCGCCATCACTTTTTCCCAGGGGGGGGGGGCTGAGCGAATCGCTTGACTTGGGTGGGGGATCGAACCAATGTTGGGTTGTATCACATCTAGCGCCGTAGCCTGGTCGACTATTCGAAAAGTAGAGAATCCGGCTAAATCGAAAAGTCGATCATTAGAAAAAGACCGATTTTCGGATAAGTGAAGAAGTCGATCATTCGAAAAAGTGATTTTCGGATGATTCGAGGAGTCGATCATTAAAAAACGGCGATTTTCGGGTAAGTAGAGAAGTCGGTCATTCAAAAAGAGTAATATCCTATATATTCGAAAATTTTGCCGCTCTCTAGAGTTTTCAGTTACTGAGAAAGAAGTTTAGGGTGTAAACTGCTTCATCTGGACGCATGTTCGACTTTGCGCGTAATTATGTAATGCAGAATTGGTGTAGCCACAGACAAAAATCACTGTTGTCTCTTTTCTCATAGTTTTACTCATTTTTACAAAAGTGCAACGTTCGATAGAATCGATATTCAATTCAGAGCTCAATGTGTTCCAAATGTAGGTGGGGGAATGGAAATAAAATGAGAATACTGCGAGCGAAATATGCTGACCACTGATAAGCAAAATCGTAACATCAAGTAGTGTGGATTTGCAAGATTCACGGATAGAAAGAGAAAAAAATGTAGTGAATGGGCAATATATAGCGACATTATCAACAAAATTACGAACAAATAAAGAGGCAGCAAGTGGTGTAAACTAATGGGAAACGAAAAGAGATAGGAGCAAAACTTATTTTAAAGGCTTCGCGAGAACTGTCTGCCGGCTGATTTGGTTGATTACGGGACACTTCTCACCTGACCGAGCGGCAGCAGTGCGGGGCGCTGCCGAGCGCGGCCAACGCCACCGTTGTCTCACTCAGGCAAACTCGAATGTCGACAGCAGGTTTCTCAGGTGTCATCACAGAGCACATCAGCTGAGGACACGAAAAAAAGCGTGATTTCGGCGCGAGAGAATCTGGTATCAAAGGTCCAGATGTAGACCCCCGAAAGTGTACGGGACCCAACTGGGAGTGCGCCGGGCGCCGGGAAAAGTGTGTGGGGCCAAAGTGGGAGTGCGCCGAGCGCCGAGCAATGTGTGTTGGACCCAACTGGAAATGCGCTGGGGCCGGAAAAAAGTGTGTTGGACCCAACTAGGAGTGCGCCGAGCGCCGGCGAAAGTGTACGGGACCCAACTGGGAGTGCGCCGGGCGCCGGGAAAAGTGTGTGGGGCCCAAGTGGGAGTGTGCCGAGCGCCGACCAATGTGTGTTGGACCCAACTGGAAATGCGTCAAGCGCCGGAAAAAAGTGTGTTGGACCTAACTAGGAGTGCGCCGAGCGCCGGCGACAGTGGACGGGACCCAACTGGGAGTGCGCCGAGCGCCGGGAAAAGTGTGTGGGTCCCAGAACTGAGTGCGCCGAGCGCTATTAAAAGTGTGTTGGACCCAACTGGAAATGCGTTAGGCGCCGGAAAAAAAGTGTGTTGGACCGAACTAGGAGTGCGCCGAGCGCCGGCGAAAGTGTACGGGACCCAACTGGGAGTGCGCCGGGCGCCGGGAAAAGTGTGTGGGGCCCAAGTGGGAGTGCGCCGAGCGCCGAGCTGTGTGTGTTGGACCCAACTGGAAATGCGTTAGGCGCCGGAAAAAAGTGTGTTGGACCTAACTAGGAGTGCGCCGAGCGCCGGCGACAGTGGACGGGACCCAACTGGGAGTGCGCCGAGCGCCGGGAAAAGTGTGTGGGTCCCAAAAGTGAGTGCGCCGAGCGCCAAGAAAAGTGTGTGGGGCCCAACTGGGAGTGCGTTAAACGCTGGAAAAAAGTGTGTTGGACCCAACTAGGAGTGCGCCGAGCGCCGGCGAAAGTGTACGGGACCCAACTGGGAGTGCGCGGAGCGCCAAGAAAAGTGTGTGGGGCCCAACTGGGAGTGCGTTAAACGCTGGAAAAAAGTGTGTTGGACCCAACTAGGAGTGCGCCGAGCGCCGGCGAAAGTGTACGGGACCCAACGTTGAGTGCGCCGGGCGCCGGGAAAAGTGTGTGGGGCCCAAGTGGGAGTGCGCCGAGCGCCGGGAAAAGTGTGTGGGGCCCAACTGGGAGTGCGCCGAGCGCGTGCGAAAGTGTGTTGGACCCAACTGGGAAATGCGTCAGGCGCCGGGAAAAGTGTGTGGGGCCCAAGTGGGAGTGCGCCGAGCGCCGAGCAATGTGTGTTGGACCCAACTGGAAATGCGTTAAGCGCCGGAAAAAAAGTGTGTTGGACCCAACTAGGAGTGCGCCGAGCGCCGGCGAAAGTGTACGGGACCCAACTGGGAGTGCGCCGGGCGCCGGGAAAAGTGTGTGGGGCCCAAGTGGGAGTGTGCCGAGCGCCGAGCAATGTGTGTTGGACCCAACTGGAAATGCGTCAAGCGCCGGAAAAAAGTGTGTTGGACCCAACTAGGAGTGCGCCGAGCGCCGGCGACAGTGGACGGGACCCAACTGGGAGTGCGCCGAGCGCCGGGAAAAGTGTGTGGGTCCCAAAAGTGAGTGCGCCGAGCGCCATTAAAAGTGTGTTGGACCCAACTGGAAATGCGTTAGGCGCCGGAAAAAAGTGTGTTGGACCCAACTAGGAGTGCGCCGAGCGCCGGCGAAAGTGTACGGGACCCAACTGGGAGTGCGCCGGGCGCCGGGAAAAGTGTGTGAGGCCCAAGTGGGAGTGCGCCGAGCGCCGAGCAATGTGTGTTGGACCCAACTGGAAATGCGTTAGGCGCCGGAAAAAAGTGTGTTGGACCCAACTAGGAGTGCGCCGAGCGCCGGCGAAAGTGGACGGGACCCAACTGGGAGTGCGCCGAGCGCCGGGAAAAGTGTGTGGGTCCCAAAAGTGAGTGCGCCGAGCGCCAAGAAAAGTGTGTTGGACCCAACTGGAAATGCGTTAGGCGCCGGAAAAAGTGTGTTGGACCCAACTAGGAGTGCGCCGAGCGCCGGCGAAAGTGTACGGGACCCAAATGGGAGTGCGCGGAGCGCCAAGAAAAGTGTGTGGGGCCCAACTGGGAGTGCGTTAAGCGCTGGAAAAAAGTGTGTTGGACCCAACTAGGAGTGCGCCGATCGCCGGCGAAAGTGTACGGGACCCCACTGGGAGTGCGCCGGGCGCCGGGAAAAGTGTGTGGGGCCCAAGTGGGAGTGCGCCGAGCGCCGAGCAATGTGTGTTGGACCCAACTGGAAATGCGTTAGGCGCCGGAAAAAAAGTGTGTTGGACCCAACTAGGAGTGCGCCGAGCGCTGGCGAAAGTGTACGGGACCCAACTGGGAGTGCGCCGAGCGCCGGGAAAAGTGTGTGGGTCTCAAAAGTGAGTGCGCCGAGCGCCAAGAAAAGTGTGTGGGGCCCAACTGGGAGTGCGTTAAAGGCAGTGGTCGCGATCAAATATGATTGTCGTCTTTTTCTCTCCAAATCCTTTCCTGGGTCTCGAGTAGTAGGACCTATAAGAAAAAGTCGCGAAAAGACCACTGTTTTGGGCCGAATTTGAAACCTGAACTTTCTTGTCTTTTGATGGTGGACGAGCCCTCTCCACATCATCGGCATCGATGACCTCTTATATCAAGAACATCAGCTAGCTTGAAATTGAATGTCAATCAATGAACCTTCGAATTTATGTACACATCTAGTCAAAAACATTGACTGAAGTGATGCTTTCATTATTCAACTGTTTTTATTCGTTAAATTTGCATTCATTTCGTCCTCTGAATGTCGATGATTTTTGACTGCTCGGCATGAGACTGCGATCTGTTTCGTCATCGCTGTGCACGTGTGCACGAACTAGCTTCTTTGGGCCCTAGAAACTCTATTTGTAGACCGTTTTTCACCGCGCTACCTTCATAGTTTTTCAGCTGTTTTTGATCTAAGCTGATTTTTGTAGTTTTTTCGATAACCTTTTTCATCGTGACCACTGCCTTTAAACGCTGGAAAAAAGTGTGTTGGACCCAACTAGGAGTGCGCCGAGCGCCGGCGAAAGTGTACGGGACCCAACTGGGAGTGCGCGGAGCGCCAAGAAAAGTGTGTGGTGCCCAACTGGGAGTGCGTTAAACGCTGGAAAAAAGTGTGTTGGACCCAACTAGGAGTGCGCCGAGCGCCGGCGAAAGTGTACGGGACCCAACGTTGAGTGCGCCGGGCGCCGGGAAAAGTGTGTGGGGCCCAAGTGGGAGTGCGCCGAGCGCCGGGAAAAGTGTGTTGGACCCAAATGGAAATGCGTTAGGCGCCGGAAAAAAAGTGTGTGGGGCCCAACTGGGAGTGCGCCGAGCGCGTGCGAAAGTGGACGGGACCCAACTGGGAGTGCGCCGAGCGCCGGGAAAAGTGTGTGGGTCTCAAAAGTGAGTGCGCCGAGCGCCAAGAAAAGTGTGTGGGGCCCAACTGGGAGTGCGTTAAACGCTGGAAAAAAGTGTGTTGGACCCAACTAGGAGTGCGCCGAGCGCCGGCGAAAGTGTACGGGACCCAACTGGGAGTGCGCCGAGCGCCGGGAAAAGTGTGTGGGTCCCAAAAGTGAGTGCGCCGAGCGCCAGGAAAAGTGGGTGGGCCCCAACTGGGAGTGTGTTAAACGCTGGAAAAAAGTGTGTTGGACCCAACTAGGAGTGCGCCGAGCGCCGGCGAAAGTGTACGGGACCCAACGTTGAGTGCGCCGGGCGCCGGGAAAAGTGTGTGGGGCCCAAGTGGGAGTGCGCCGAGCGCCGGGAAAAGTGTGTGGGTCCCAGAAGTGAGTGCGCCGAGCGCCAAGAAAAGTGTGTTGGACCCAACTGGAAATGCGTCAGGCGCCGGGAAAAGTGTGTGGGGCCAAAGTGGGAGTGCGCCGAGCGCCGAGCAATGTGTGTTGGACCCAACTGGAAATGCGTTAGGCGCCGGAAAAAAGTGTGTTGGACCCAACTAGGAGTGCGCCGAGCGCCGGCGAAAGTGTACGGGACCCAACTGGGAGTGCGCCGGGCGCCGGGAAAAGTGTGTGGGGCCCAAGTGGGAGTGTGCCGAGCGCCGACCAATGTGTGTTGGACCCAACTGGAAATGCGTCAAGCGCCGGAAAAAAGTGTGTTGGACCTAACTAGGAGTGCGCCGAGCGCCGGCGAAAGTGTACGGGACCCAACGTTGAGTGCGCCGGGCGCCGGGAAAAGTGTGTGGGGCCCAAGTGGGAGTGCGCCGAGCGCCGGGAAAAGTGTGTGGGTCCCAGAAGTGAGTGCGCCGAGCGCCAAGAAAAGTGTGTTGGACCCAACTGGAAATGCGTCAGGCGCCGGAAAAAAGTGTGTTGGACCCAACTAGGAGTGCGCCGAGCGCCGGCGAAAGTGTACGGGACCCAACTGGGAGTGCGCCGGGCGCCGGGAAAAGTGTGTGGGGCCCAAGTGGGAGTGTGCCGAGCGCCGAGCAATGTGTGTTGGACCCAACTGGAAATGCGTCAAGCGCCGGAAAAAAGTGTGTTGGACCCAACTAGGAGTGCGCCGAGCGCCGGCGACAGTGGACGGGACCCAACTGGGAGTGCGCCGAGCGCCGGGAAAAGTGTGTGGGTCCCAAAAGTGAGTGCGCCGAGCGCCAAGAAAAGTGTGTTGGACCCAACTGGAAATGCGTTAGGCGCCGGAAAAAAGTGTGTTGGACCCAACTAGGAGTGCGCCGAGCGCCGGCGAAAGTGTACGGGACCCAAATGGGAGTGCGCGGAGCGCCAAGAAAAGTGTGTGGGGCCCAACTGGGAGTGCGTTAAGCGCTGGAAAAAAGTGTGTTGGACCCAACTAGGAGTGCGCCGATCGCCGGCGAAAGTGTACGGGACCCCACTGGGAGTGCGCCAGGCGCCGGGAAAAGTGTGTGGGGCCCAAGTGGGAGTGCGCCGAGCGCCGAGCAATGTGTGTTGGACCCAACTGGAAATGCGTTAGGCGCCGGAAAAAAAGTGTGTTGGACCCAACTAGGAGTGCGCCGAGCGCTGGCGAAAGTGTACGGGACCCAACTGGGAGTGCGCCGAGCGCCGGGAAAAGTGTGTGGGTCTCAAAAGTGAGTGCGCCGAGCGCCAAGAAAAGTGTGTGGGGCCCAACTGGGAGTGCGTTAAGCGCTGGAAAAAAGTGTGTTGGACCCAACTAGGAGTGCGCCGAGCGCCGGGAAAAGTGTGTGGGTCCCAACTGGGAGTGCGCGGAGCGCCAAGAAAAGTGTGTGGGGCCCAACTGGAAATGCGTTAGGCGCCGGAAAAAGTGTGTTGGACCCAACTAGGAGTGCGCCGAGCGCCGGCGAAAGTATACGGGACCCAAATGGGAGTGCGCGGAGCGCCAAGAAAAGTGTGTGGGGCCCAACTGGGAGTGCTTAAGCGCTGGAAAAAAGTGTGTTGGACCCAACTAGGAGTGCGCCGAGCGCCGGCGAAAGTGTACGGGACCCCACAGGGAGAGCGCCGGGCGCCGGGAAAAGTGTGTGGGGCCCAAGTGGGAGTGCGCCGAGCGCCGAGCAATGTGTGCTGGACCCAACTGGAAATGCGTTAGGCGCCGGAAAAAAAGTGTGTTGGACCCAACTAGGAGTGCGCCGAGCGCCGGCGAAAGTGTACGGGACCCAACTGGGAGTGCGCCGAGCGCCGGGAAAAGTGTGTGGGTCCCAAAAGTGAGTGCGCCGAGCGCCAAGAAAAGTGTGTTGGACCCAACTGGAAATGCGTTAGGCGCCGGAAAAAGTGTGTTGGACCCAACTAGGAGTGCGCCGAGCGCCGGCGAAAGTGGACGGGACCCAACTGGGAGTGCGCCGGGCGCCAAGAAAATTGTGTGGGGCCCAACTGGGAGTGCGTTAAAGGCTGGAAAAAAGTGTGTTGGACCCAACTAGGAGTGCGCCGAGCGCCGGCGAAAGTGGACGGGTCCCAAAAGTGAGTGCGCCGAGCGCCAAGAAAAGTGTGTGGGGCCCAAGTGGGAGTGCGCCGAGCGCCGAGCAATGTGTGTTGGACCCAACTGAAAATGCGTTAGGCGCCGGAAAAAAGTGTGTTGGACCCAACTAGGAGTGCGCCGAGCGCCGGCGAAAGTGGACGGGACCCAACTGGGAGGGCGCCGGGCGCGGGGGAAAGTGTGTGAGGCCCAAGTGGAGTGTGCCGAGCGCCGATCAATGTGTGTTGGACCCAACTGGAAATGCGTTAAGCGCCGGAAAAAGTGTGTTGGACCCAACTAGGAGTGCGCCGAGCGCCGGCGAAAGTGGACGGGACCCAACTGGGAGTGCGCCGAGCGCCGGGAAAAGTGTGTGGGTCCCAGAAGTGAGTGCGCCGAGCGCCAAGAAAAGTGTGTTGGACCCAACTGGAAATGCGTTAGGCGCCGGAAAAAAGTGTGTTGGACCCAACTAGGAGTGCGCCGAGCGCCGGCGAAAGTGTACGGGACCCAACTGGGAGTGCGCGGAGCGCCAAGAAAAGTGTGTTGGACCCAACTGGAAATGCGTTAGGCGCCGGAAAAAAGTGTGTTGGACCCAACTAGGAGTGCGCCGAGCGCCGGCGAAAGTGTACGGGACCCAACTGGGAGTGCGCCGGGCGCCGGGAAAAGTGTGTGGGGCCCAAGTGGGAGTGCGCCGAGCGCCGAGCAATGTGTGTTGGACCGAACTGAAAATGCGTTAGGCGCCGGAAAAAGTGTGTTGGACCCAACTAGGGTGCGCCGAGCGCCGGCGAAAGTGGACGGGACCCAACTGGGAGTGCGCCGAGCGCCGGGAAAAGTGTGTGGGTCCCAAAGTGAGTGCGCCGAGCGCCAAGAAAAGTGTGTTGGACCCAACTGGAAATGCGTTAGGCGCGGGAAAAAAGTGTGTTGGACCCAACTAGGAGTGCGCCGAGCGCCGGCGAAAGTGTACGGGACCCAACTGGGAGTGCGCGGAGCGCCAAGAAAAGTGTGTGGGGCCCAACTGCGAGTGCGTTAAGCGCTGGAAAAAGTGTGTTGGACCCAACTAGGAGTGCGCCGAGCGCCGGCGAAAGTGTACGGGACCCAAGTGGGAGTGCGCCGAGCGCCGGGAAAAGTGTGTGGGTCATAAAAGTGAGTGCGCCGAGCGCCAAGAAAAGTGTGTTGGACCCAACTGGAAATGCGTTAGGCGCCGGAAAAAAGTGTGTTGGACCCAACTAGGAGTGCGCCGAGCGCCGGCGAAAGTGTATGGGACCCAACTGGGAGTGCGCCGAGCGCCGGGAAATGTGTGTGGGACCCAACTGGAAATGCGTCAAGTGCCGGAAAAAATGTGTTGGACCCAACTAGAAGTGCGCCGAGCGCCGGCGAAATTGTACGGGACCCAATTGGGAGTACGCCGAGCGCCGGGAAAAGTGTGTGGGACCCAATGGGAGTGCGCAGAGCGCCGAGAAAAGTGTGTTGGACCCAACTGGAAATGCGTTAGGCGCCGGAAAAAAGTGTGTTGGACCCAACTAGGAGTGCGCCGAGCGCCGGCGAAAGTGTACGGGACCCAACTGGGAGTGCGCCGGGCGCCGGGAAAAGTGTGTGAGGCCCAAGTGGGAGTGCGCCGAGCGCCGGAAAAAAGTGTATTGGACCCAACTAGGAGTGCGCCGAGCGCCGGCGACAGTGGACGGGACCCAAGTGGGAGTGCGCCGAGCGCCGGGAAAAGTGTGTGGGTCCCAAAAGTGAGTGCGCCGAGGGCCATTAAAAGTGTGTTGGACCCAACTGGAAATGCGTTAGGCGCCGGAAAAAAGTGTGTTGGAGCCAACTAGGAGTGCGCCGAGCGCCGGCGAAAGTGTACGGGACCCCACTGGGAGTGCGCCTGGCGCTGGGAAAAGTGTGTTGGACCCAAATGGAAATGCGTTAGGCGCCGGAAAAAAAGTGTGTTGGACCCAACTAGGAGTGCGCCGAGCGCCGGCGAAAGTGTACGGGACCCAACTGGGAGTGCGCCGGGCGCCGGGAAAAGTGTGTGGGGCCCAAGTGGGAGTGCGCCGAGCGCCGAGCAATGTGTGTTGGACCCAACTGGAAATGCGTTAGGCGCCGGAAAAAAGTGTGTTGGACCCAACTAGGAGTGCGCCGAGCGCCGGCGAAAGTGTACGGGACCCAACTGGGAGTGCGCCGAGCGCCGGGAAAAGTGTGTGGGTCCCAAAAGTGAGTGCGCCGAGCGCCAAGAAAAGTGTGTTGGACCCAACTGGAAATGCGTTAGGCGCCGGAAAAAAGTGTGTTGGACCCAACTAGGAGTGCGCCGAGCGCCGGCGAAAGTGTACGGGACCCAACTGGGAGTGCGCCGGGCGCCGGGAAAAGTGTGTGGGGCCCAAGTGGGAGTGCGCCGAGCGCCGAGCAATGTGTGTTGGACCCAACTGGAAATGCGTTAAGCGCCGGAAAAAAAGTGTGTTGGACCCAACTAGGAGTGCGCCGAGCGCCGGCGAAAGTGTACGGGACCCAACTGGGAGTGCGCCGGGCGCCGGGAAAAGTGTGTGGGTCCCAAAAGTGAGTGCGCCGAGCGCCAAGAAAAGTGTGTTGGACCCAACTGGAAATGCGTTAGGCGCCGGAAAAAAGTGTGTTGGACCCAACTAGGAGTGCGCCGAGCGCCGGCGAAAGTGGACGGGACCCAACTGGGAGTGCGCCGAGCGCCGGGAAAAGTGTGTGGGTCCCAAAAGTGAGTGCGCCGAGCGCCAAGAAAAGTGTGTTGGACCCAACTGGAAATGCGTTAGGCGCCGGAAAAAAGTGTGTTGGACCCAACTAGGAGTGCGCCGAGCGCCGGCGAAAGTGTACGGGACCCAACTGGGAGTGCGCGGAGCGCCAAGAAAAGTGTTTGGGGCCCAACTGGGAGTGCGTTAAGCGCTGGAAAAAAAGTGTGTTGGACCCAACTAGGAGTGCGCCGAGCGCCGGCGAAAGTGTACGGGACCCAACTGGGAGTGCGCCGGGCGCCGGGAAAAGTGTGTGGGTCCCAAAAGTGAGTGCGCCGAGCGCCAAGAAAAGTGTGTTGGACCCAACTGGAAATGCGTTAGGCGCCGGAAAAAAAATGTGTTGGACCCAACTAGGAGTGCGCCGAGCGCCGGCGAAAGTGTACGGGACCCAACTGGGAGTGCGCCGGGCGCCGGGAAAAGTGTGTGGGGCCCAAGTGGGAGTGCGCCGAGCGCCGAGCAATGTGTGTTGGACCCAACTGGAAATGCGTTAAGCGCCGGAAAAAAAGTGTGTTGGACCCAACTAGGAGTGCGCCGAGCGCCGGCGAAAGTGGACGGGACCCAACTGGGAGTGCGCCGAGCGCCGGGAAAAGTGTGTGGGTCCCAAAAGTGAGTGCGCCGAGCGCCAAGAAAAGTGTGTTGGACCCAACTGGAAATGCGTTAGGCGCCGGAAAAAAGTGTGTTGGACCCAACTAGGAGTGCGCCGAGCGCCGGCGAAAGTGTACGGGACCCAACTGGGAGTGCGCGGAGCGCCAAGAAAAGTGTGTGGGGCCCAACTGGGAGTGCGTTAAGCGCTGGAAAAAAGTGTGTTGGACCCAACTAGGAGTGCGCCGAGCGCCGGCGAAAGTGTACGGGACCCAACTGGGAGTGCGCCGGGCGCCGGGAAAAGTGTGTGGGGCCCAAGTGGGAGTGCGCCGAGCGCCGAGCAATGTGTGTTGGACCCAACTGGAAATGCGTTAGGCGCCGGAAAAAAGTGTGTTGGACCCAACTAGGAGTGCGCCGAGCGCCGGCGAAAGTGTACGGGACCCAACTGGGAGTGCGCCGAGCGCCGGGAAAAGTGTGTGGGTCCCAAAAGTGAGTGCGCCGAGCGCCAAGAAAAGTGTGTTGGACCCAACTGGAAATGCGTTAGGCGCCGGAAAAAAGTGTGTTGGACCCAACTAGGAGTGCGCCGAGCGCCGGCGAAAGTGTACGGGACCCAACTGGGAGTGCGCCGGGCGCCGGGAAAAGTGTGTGGGGCCCAACTGGGAGTGCGTTAAACGCTGGAAAAAAGTGTGTTGGACCCAACTAGGAGTGCGCCGAGCGCCGGCGAAAGTGTGTTGGACCCAACTGGGAGTGCGCCGAGCGCCGGCGAAAGTGTGTGGGACCCAACTGGGAGTGCGCCGGGCGCCGGGAAAGTGTGTGGGGCCCAAGTGAGTGGGCCGAGCGCCAAGAAAAGTGTGTTGGACCCAACTGGAAATGCGTTATGCGCCGGAAAAAAGTGTGTTGGACCCAACTAGGAGTGCGCCGAGCGCCGGCGAAAGTGTACGGGACCCAACTGGGAGTGCGCCGAGCGCCGGGAAAGTGTGTGGGTCCCAAAAGTGAGTGCGCCGAGCGCCAAGAAAAGTGTGTTGGACCCAACTGGAAATGCGTTAGGCGCCGGAAAAAAGTGTGTTGGACCCAACTAGGAGTGCGCCGAGCGCCGGCGAAAGTGTACGGAACCCAACTGGGAGTGCGCCGGGCGCCGGGAAAAGTGTGTGGGTCCCAAAAGTGAGTGCGCCGAGCGCCAAGAAAAGTGTGTTGGACCCAACTGGAAATGCGTTAGGCGCCGGAAAAAAGTGTGTTGGACCCAACTAGGAGTGCGCCGAGCGCCGGCGAAAGTGTACGGGACCCAACTGGGAGTGCGCCGGGCGCCGGGAAAAGTGTGTGGGGCCCAAGTGGGAGTGCGCCGAGCGCCGAGCAATGTGTGTTGGACCCAACTGGAAATGCGTTAAGCGCCGGAAAAAAAGTGTGTTGGACCCAACTAGGAGTGCGCCGAGCGCCGGCGAAAGTGTACGGGACCCAACTGGGAGTGCGCCGAGCGCCGGGAAAAGTGTGTGGGTCCCAAAAGTGAGTGCGCCGAGCGCCAAGAAAAGTGTGTTGGACCCAACTGGAAATGCGTTAAGCGCCGGAAAAAAAGTGTGTTGGACCCAACTAGGAGTGCACCGAGCGCCGGCGACAGTGGGCGGGGCCCAACTGGGAGTGCGCCGGGCGCCGGGAAAAGTGTGTGGGGGCCCAACTGGGAGTGCGTTAAGCGCTGGAAAAAAAGTGTGTTGGACCCAACTAGGAGTGCGCCGAGCGCCGGCGAAAGTGTACGGGACCCAACTGGGAGTGCGCCGGGCGCCGGGAAAAGTGTGTGAGGCCCAAGTGGGAGTGCGCCGAGCGCCGAGCAAAGTGTGTTGGACCCAACTGGAAATGCGTTAGGCGCCGGAAAAAGTGTGTTGGACCCAACTAGGAGTGCGCCGAGCGCCGAGAAAAGTGTGTGTTGGACCCAACTGGAAATGCGTTAGGCGCCGGAAAAAGTGTGTTGGACCCAACTAGGAGTGCGCCGAGCGCCGGCGAAAGTGTACGGGACCCAACTGGGAGTGCGCCGAGCGCCGGGAAAAGTGTGTGGGTCCCAAAGTGAGTGCGCCGAGCGCCGAGCAATGTGTGTTGGACCCAACTGGAAATGCGTTAGGCGCCGGAAAAAAAGTGTGTTGGACCCAACTAGGAGTGCGCCGAGCGCTGGCGAAAGTGTACGGGACCCAAATGGGAGTGCGCGGAGCGCCGGGAAAAGTGTATGGGGCTCAACTGGGAGTGCGTTAAGCGCTGGAAAAAAAGTGTGTTGGACCCAACTAGGAGTGCGCCGAGCGCCGGCGAAAGTGTACGGGACCCAACTGGGAGTGCGCCGGGCGCCGGGAAAAGTGTGTGGGGCCCAAGTGGGAGTGCGCCGAGCGCCGAGCAATGTGTGTTGGACCCAACTGAAAATGCGTTAGGCGCCGGAAAAAAGTGTGTTGGACCCAACTAGGAGTGCGCCGAGCGCCGGCGAAAGTGGACGGGACCCAACTGGGAGTGCGCCGAGCGCCGGGAAAAGTGTGTGGGTCCCAGAAGTGAGTGCGCCGAGCGCCAAGAAAAGTGTGTTGGACCCAACTGGAAATGCGTTAGGCGCCGGAAAAAGTGTGTTGGACCCAACTAGGAGTGCGCCGAGCGCCGGCGAAAGTGTACGGGACCCAACTGGGAGTGCGCCGGGCGCCGGGAAAAGTGTGTGGGGCCCAACTGGGAGTGCGTCAAGCGCCGGAAAAAAGTGTGTTGGACCCAACTAGGAGTGCGCCGAGCGCCGGCGAAAGTGTACGGGACCCAACTGGGAGTGCGCCGGGCGCCGGGAAAAGTGTGTGGGTCCCAAAAGTGAGTGCGCCGAGCGCCAAGAAAAGTGTGTTGGACCCAACTGGAAATGCGTTAGGCGCCGGAAAAAAGTGTGTTGGACCCAACTAGGAGTGCGCCGAGCGCCGGCGAAAGTGTACGGGACCCAACTGGGAGTGCGCCGGGCGCCGGGAAAAGTGTGTGGGGCCCAAGTGGGAGTGCGCCGAGCGCCGAGCAATGTGTTGGACCCAACTGGAAATGCGTTAGGCGCCGGAAAAAAGTGTGTTGGACTCAACTAGGAGTGCGCCGAGCGCCGGCGACAGTGGACGGGACCCAACTGGGAGTGCGCCGAGCGCCGGGAAAAGTGTGTGGGTCCCAAAAGTGAGTGCGCCGAGCGCCATTAAAAGTGTGTTGGACCCAACGGGAAATGCGTTAGGCGCCGGAAAAAAGTGTGTTGGACCCAACTAGGAGTGCGCCGAGCGCCGGCGAAAGTGTACGGGACCCAACTGGGAGTGCGCCGAGCGCCGGGAAAAGTGTGTGGGTCCCAAAAGTGAGTGCGCCGAGCGCCAAGAAAAGTGTGTTGGACCCAACTGGAAATGCGTTAGGCGCCGGAAAAAAGTGTGTTGGACCCAACTAGGAGTGCGCCGAGCGCCGGCGAAAGTGTACGGGACCCAACTGGGAGTGCGCGGAGCGCCAAGAAAATTGTGTTGGGCCCAACTGGGAGTGCGTTAAACGCTGGAAAAAAGTGTGTTGGACCCAACTAGGAGTGCGCCGAGCGCCGGCGAAAGTGTACGGGACCCAACTGGGAGTGCGCCGGGCGCCGGGAAAAGTGTGTGGGGCCCAAGTGGGAGTGCGCCGAGCGCCGAGCAATGTGTGTTGGACCCAACTGGAAATGCGTCAAGCGCCGGAAAAAAGTGTGTTGGACCCAACTAGGAGTGCGCCGAGCGCCGGCGAAAGTGTACGGGACCCAACTGGGAGTGCGCCGAGCGCCGGGAAAAGTGTGTGGGTCCCAAAAGTGAGTGCGCCGAGCGCCAAGAAAAGTGTGTTGGACCCAACTGGAAATGCGTTAGGCGCCGGAAAAAAGTGTGTTGGACCCAACTAGGAGTGCGCCGAGCGCCGGCGAAAGTGTACGGGACCCAACTGGGAGTGCGCGGGCGCCGAAAAGTGTTTGGGGCCCAACTGGGAGTGCGTTAAGCGCTGGAAAAAAAGTGTGTTGGACCCAACTAGGAGTGCGCCGAGCGCCGGCGAAAGTGTACGGGACCCAACTGGGAGTGCGCCGGGCGCCGGGAAAAGTGTGTGGGTCCCAAAAGTGAGTGCGCCGAGCGCCAAGCAAAGTGTGTTGGACCCAACTGGAAATGCGTTAGGCGCCGGAAAAAGTGTGTTGGACCCAACTAGGAGTGCGCCGAGCGCCGGCGAAAGTGTACGGGACCCAACTGGGAGTGCGCCGAGCGCCGGGAAAAGTGTGGGTCCCAAAGTGAGTGCGCCGAGCGCCAAGAAAAGTGTGTTGGACCCAACTGGAAATGCGTTAGGCGCCGGAAAAAGTGTGTTGGACCCAACTAGGAGTGCGCCGAGCGCCGGCGAAAGTGTACGGGACCCAACTGGGAGTGCGCCGAGCGCCAAGAAAAGTGTGTTGGGCCCAACTGGGAGTGCGTTAAGCGCCGGAAAAAGTGTGTTGGACCCAACTAGGAGTGCGCCGAGCGCCGGCGAAAGTGTACGGGACCCAACTGGGAGTGCGCCGGGCGCCGGGAAAAGTGTGTGGGTCCCAAAGTGAGTGCGCCGAGCGCCAAGAAAAGTGTGTTGGACCCAACTGGAAATGCGTTAGGCGCCGGAAAAAGTGTGTTGGACCCAACTAGGAGTGCGCCGAGCGCCGGCGAAAGTGTACGGGACCCAACTGGGAGTGCGCCGGGCGCCGGGAAAGTGTGTGGGGCCCAAGTGGGAGTGCGCCGAGCGCCGGGAAAAGTGTGTTGGACCCAACTGGAAATGCGTTAGGCGCCGGAAAAAGTGTGTTGGACCCAACTAGGAGTGCGCCGAGCGCCGGCGAAAGTGTACGGGACCCAACTGGGAGTGCGCCGGGCGCCGGGAAAAGTGTGTGGGTCCCAAAGTGAGTGCGCCGAGCGCCAAGAAAAGTGTGTTGGACCCAACTGGAAATGCGTTAGGCGCCGGAAAAAGTGTGTTGGACCCAACTAGGAGTGCGCCGAGCGCCGGCGAAAGTGTACGGGACCCAACTGGGAGTGCGCCGAGCGCCGGGAAAGTGTGTGGGTCCCAAAAGTGAGTGCGCCGAGCGCCGAGCAATGTGTGTTGGACCCAACTGGAAATGCGTTAGGCGCCGGAAAAAAGTGTGTTGGACCCAACTAGGAGTGCGCCGAGCGCCGGCGAAAGTGTACGGGACCCAACTGGAAGTGCGCGGAGCGCCAAGAAAAGTGTGTGGGGCCCAACTGGGAGTGCGTCAAGCGCCGGAAAAAAGTGTGTTGGACCCAACTAGGAGTGCGCCGATCGCCGGCGAAAGTGCACGGGACCCAACTGGGAGTGCGCCGGGCGCCGGGAAAAGTGTGTGGGTCCCAAGTGGGAGTGCGCCGAGCGCCGAGCAATGTGTGTTGGACCCAACTGGAAATGCGTTAGGCGCCGGAAAAAAGTGTGTTGGACCCAACTAGGAGTGCGCCGAGCGCCGGCGAAAGTGTACGGGACCCAACTGGGAGTGCGGCGGGCGCCGGGAAAAGTGTGTGGGTCCCAAAGTGAGTGCGCCGAGCGCCGAGCAATGTGTGTTGGACCCAACTGGAAATGCGTTAGGCGCCGGAAAAAAAAGTGTGTTGGACCCAACTAGGAGTGCGCCGAGCGCCGGCGAAAGTGTACGGGACCCAACTGGGATGCGCCGGGCGCCGGAAAAAGTGTGTGGGGCCCAAGTGGGAGTGCGCCGAGCGCCGAGCAATGTGTGTTGGACCCAACTGGAAATGCGGTAAGTGCCGGAAAAAAAAGTGTGTTGGACCCAACTAGGAGTGCACCGAGCGCCGGCGACAGTGGACGGGACCCAACTGGGAGTGCGCCGGGCGCCGGGAAAAGTGTGTGGGTCCCAAAAGTGAGTGCGCCGAGCGCCAAGAAAAGTGTGTTGGACCCAACTGGAAATGCGTTAGGCGCCGGAAAAAAGTGTGTTGGACCCAACTAGGAGTGCGCCGATCGCCGGCGAAAGTGTACGGGACCCCACTGGGAGTGCGCCGGGCGCCGGGAAAAGTGTGTGGGGTCAAGTGGGAGTGCGCCGAGCGCCGAGAAATGTGTGTTGGACCCAACTGGAAATGCGTTAGGCGCCGGAAAAAAAGTGTGTTGGACCCAACTAGGAGTGCGCCGAGCGCCGGCGAAAGTGTACGGGACCCCACAGGGAGAGCGCCGGGCGCCGAGAAAAGTGTGTTGGACCCAACTGGAAATGCGTTAGGCGCCGGAAAAAAGTGTGTTGGACCCAACTAGGAGTGCGCTGAGCGCCGGCGAAAGTGGACGGGACCCAACTGGTAGTGCGCCGAGCGCCGGGAAAAGTGTGTGGGTCCCAAAAGTGAGTGCGCCGAGCGCCAAGAAAAGTGTGTTGGACCCAACAGGAAATGCGTTAGGCGCTGGAAAAAAGTGTGTTGGACCCAACTTGGAGTGCGCCGAGCGCCGGCGAAAGTGTACGGGACCCAACTGGGAGTGCGCCGAGCGCCAAAAAAATTGTGTTGGGCCCAACTGGGAGTGCGTTAAACGCTGGAAAAAAGTGTGTTGGACCCAACTAGGAGTGCGCCGAGCGCCGGCGAAAGTGTACGGGACCCAACTGGGAGTGCGCCGGGCGCCGGGAAAAGTGTGTGGGGCCCAAGTGGGAGTGCGCCGAGCGCCGAGCAATGTGTGTTGGACCCAACTGGAAATGCGTTAGGCGCCGGAAAAAAAGTGTGTTGAACCCAACTAGGAGTGCGCCGAGCGCCGGCGAAAATGTGCGGGACCCAACTGGCAGGGCGCCGGGCGCCGGGAAAAGTGTGTGGGGTCCCAAAAGTGGGAGTGCGCCGAGCGCCGAGCAAAGTGTGTTGGACCCAACTGGAAATGCGTTAGGCGCCGGAAAAAGTGTGTTGGACCCAACTAGGAGTGCGCCGAGCGCCGGCGACAGTGGACGGGACCCAACTGGGAGTGCGCCGAGCGCCGAGAAAAGTGTGTGGGTCCCAAGTGGGAGTGCGCCGAGCGCCGAGCAATGTGTGTTGGACCCAACTGGAAATGCGTTAGGCGCCGGAAAAAAGAGTGTTGGACCCAACTAGGAGTGCGCCCATCGCCGGCGAAAGTGCACGCGACCCAACTGGGAGAGCGCCGAGCGCCGGGAAAAGTGTGTGGGTCCCAAAGTGAGTGCGCCGAGCGCCATTAAAAGTGTGTTGGACCCAACGGGAAATGCGTTAGGCGCCGGAAAAAAGTGTGTTGGACCCAACTAGGAGTGCGCCGAGCGCCGGCGAAAGTGTACGGGACCCAACTGGGAGTGCGCGGAGCGCCAAGAAAAGCGTGTAGGGCCCAACTGGGAGTGCGCTAAGCGCCGGAAAAAAGTGTGTTGGACCCAACTAGGAGTGCGCCGATCACCGGCGAAAGTGCACGGGACCCAACTGGGAGTGCGCCGGGCGCCGGGAAAAGTGTGTGGGTCCCCAAGTGGGAGTGCGCCGAGCGCCGAGCAAAGTGTTGGACCCAACTGGAAATGCGTAAGGCGCCGGAGAAAAGTGTGTTGGACCCAACTAGGAGTGCGCCGATCACCGGCGAAAGTGCACGGGACCCAACTGGGAGTGCGCCGGGCGCAGGGAAAAGTGTGTGGGTCCCAAAAGTGAGTGCGCCGAGCGCCGAGCAATGTGTGTTGGACCCAACTGAAAATGCGTTAGGCGCCGGAAAAAAGTGTGTTGGACCCAACTAGGAGTGCGCCGAGCGCCGGCGAAAGTGGACGGGACCCAACTGGGAGTGCGCCGAGCGCCGGGAAAAGTGTGTGGGTCCCAAGAGTGAGTGCGCCGAGCGCCAAGAAAAGTGTGTTGGACCCAACTGGAAATGCGTTAGGCGCCGGAAAAAAGTGTGTTGGACCCAACTAGGAGTGCGCCGAGCGCCGGCGAAAGTGTACGGGACCCAACTGGGAGTGCGCCGGGCGCCGGGAAAAGTGTGTGGGCCCAAAGTGAGTGCGCCGAGCGCCGAGCAAAAGTGTGTTGGACCCAACTGGAAATGCGTTAGCGCCGGAAAAAGTGTGTTGGACCCAACTAGGAGTGCGCCGAGCGCCGGCGAAAGTGTACGGGACCCAACTGGGAGTGCGCCGGGCGCCGGGAAAAGTGTGTGGGTCCCAAGTGAGTGCGCCGAGCGCCGAGCAAAGTGTGTTGGACCCAACTGGAAATGCGTTAGGCGCCGGAAAAAGTGTGTTGGACCCAACTAGGAGTGCGCCGAGCGCCGGCGAAAGTGTACGGGACCCAACTGGGAGTGCGCCGAGCGCCGGGAAAAGTGTGTGGGTCCCAAAGTGAGTGCGCCGAGCGCCAAGAAAAGTGTGTTGGACCCAACTGGAAATGCGTTAGGCGCCGGAAAAAGTGTGTTGGACCCAACTAGAGTGCGCCGAGCGCCGGCGAAAGTGTACGGGACCCAACTGGGAGTGCGCCGAGCGCCGAGCAAAGTGTGTTGGGCCCAACTGGGAGTGCGTTAAACGCTGGAAAAAAAGTGTGTTGGACCCAACTAGGAGTGCGCCGAGCGCCGGCGAAAGTGTACGGGACCCAACTGGGAGTGCGCCGGGCGCCGGGAAAAGTGTGTGGGGCCCAAGTGGGAGTGCGCCGAGCGCCGAGCAATGTGTGTTGGACCCAACTGGAAATGCGTTAGGCGCCGGAAAAAAAAGTGTGTTGGACCCAACTAGGAGTGCGCCGAGCGCCGGCGAAAGTGTACGGGACCCAACTGGGAGTGCGCCGGGCGCCGGGAAAAGTGTGTGGGTCCCAAAAGTGAGTGCGCCGAGCGCCAAGAAAAGTGTGTTGGACCCAACTGGAAATGCGTTAGGCGCCGGAAAAAAGTGTGTTGGACCCAACTAGGAGTGCGCCGAGCGCCGGCAAAAGTGTACGGGACCCAACTGGGAGTGCGCCGAGCGCCGGGAAAAGTGTGTGGGTCCCAAAGAGAGTGCGCCGAGGGCCAAGAAAAGTGTGTTGGACCCAAGTGGGAATGCGTTAGGCGCCGGAAAAAAAGTGTGTTGGACCCAACTAGGAGTGCGCCGAGCGCCGGCGAAAGTGTACGGGACCCAACTGGGAGTGCGCCGGGCGCCGGAAAAGTGTGGGGCCCAAGTGGGAGTGCGCCGAGCGCCGAGCAAAGTGTGTTGGACCCAACTGGAAATGCGTTAAGCGCCGGAAAAAGTGTGTTGGACCCAACTAGGAGTGCGCCGAGCGCCGGCGAAAGTGTACGGGACCCAACTGGGAGTGCGCCGGGCGCCGGGAAAAGTGTGTGGGTCCCAAAGTGAGTGCGCCGAGCGCGAAGAAAAGTGTGTTGGACCCAACTGGAAATGCGTTAGGCGCCGGAAAAAGTGTGTTGGACCCAACTAGGAGTGCGCCGAGCGCCGGCGAAAGTGTACGGGACCCAACTGGGAGTGCGCCGAGCGCCGGGAAGAGTGTGTGGGTCCCAAAGTGAGTGCGCCGAGCGCCAAGAAAAGTGTGTTGGACCCAACTGGAAATGCGTTAGGCGCCGGAAAAAGTGTGTTGGACCCAACTAGGAGTGCGCCGAGCGCCGGCGAAAGTGTACGGGACCCAACTGGGAGTGCGCCGAGCGCCAAGAAAAGTGTGTTGGGCCCAACTGGGAGTGCGTTAAGCGCCGGAAAAAGTGTGTTGGACCCAACTAGGAGTGCGCCGAGCGCCGGCGAAAGTGTACGGGACCCAACTGGGAGTGCGCCGGGCGCCGGGAAAAGTGTGTGGGGCCCAAGTGGGAGTGTGCCGAGCGCCGATGAATGTGTGTTGGACCCAACTGGAAATGCGTTAGGCGCCGGAAAAAGTGTGTTGGACCCAACTAGGAGTGCGCCGAGCGCCGGCGAAAGTGTACGGGACCCAACTGGGAGTGCGCCGAGCGCCGGGAAAAGTGTGTGGGTCCCAAAGTGAGTGCGCCGAGCGCCAAGAAAAGTGTGTTGGACCCAACTGGAAATGCGTTAGGCGCCGGAAAAAGTGTGTTGGACCCAACTAGGAGTGCGCCGAGCGCCGGCGAAAGTGTACGGGACCCAACTGGGAGTGCGCCGGGCGCCGGGAAAAGTGTGTGGGGCCCAAGTGGGAGTGCGCCGAGCGCCGAGCAAATGTGTTGGACCCAACTGGAAATGCGTTAGGCGCCGGAAAAAGTGTGTTGGACCCAACTAGGAGTGCGCCGAGCGCCGGCGAAAGTGTACGGGACCCAACTGGGAGTGCGCCGGGCGCCGGGAAAAGTGTGTGGGTCCCAAGTGAGTGCGCCGAGCGCCAAGAAAAGTGTGTTGGACCCAACTGGAAATGCGTTAGGCGCCGGAAAAAGTGTGTTGGACCCAACTAGGAGTGCGCCGAGCGCCGGCGAAAGTGTACGGGACCCAACTGGGAGTGCGCCGGGCGCCGGGAAAAGTGTGTGGGTCCCAAAGTGAGTGCGCCGAGCGCCAAGAAAAGTGTGTTGGACCCAACTGGAAATGCGTTAGGCGCCGGAAAAAAGTGTGTTGGACCCAACTAGGAGTGCGCCGAGCGCCGGCGAAAGTGTACGGGACCCAACTGGGAGTGCGCCGAGCGCCGGGAAAAGTGTGTGGGTCCCAAAAGTGAGTGCGCCGAGCGCCAAGAAAAGTGTGTTGGACCCAACTGGAAATGCGTTAGGCGCCGGAAAAAAGTGTGTTGGACCCAACTAGGAGTGCGCCGAGCGCCGGCGAAAGTGTACGGGACCCAACTGGGAGTGCGCCGGGCGCCGGGAAAAGTGTGTGGGGCCCAAGTGGGAGTGCGCCGAGCGCCGAGCAATGTGTGTTGGACCCAACTGGAAATGCGTTAAGCGCCGGAAAAAAGTGTGTTGGACCCAACTAGGAGTGCGCCGAGCGCCGGCGAAAGTGTACGGGACCCAACTGGGAGTGCGCCGGGCGCCGGGAAAAGTGTGTGGGTCCCAAAGTGAGTGCGTCGAGCGCCAAGAAAAGTGTGTTGGACCCAACTGGAAATGCGTTAGGCGCCGGAAAAAAGTGTGTTGGACCCAACTAGGAGTGCGCCGAGCGCCGGCGAAAGTGTACGGGACCCAACTGGGAGTGCGCCGGGCGCCGGGAAAAGTGTGTGGGGCCCAAGTGGGAGTGCGCCGAGCGCCGAGCAATGTGTGTTGGACCCAACTGGAAATGCGTTAGGCGCCGGAAAAAAAGTGTGTTGGACCCAACTAGGAGTGCGCCGAGCGCCGGCGAAAGTGTACGGGACCCAACTGGGAGTGCGCCGGGCGCCGGGAAAAGTGTGTGGGTCCCAAAAGTGAGTGCGCCGAGCGCCAAGAAAAGTGTGTTGGACCCAACTGGAAATGCGTTAGGCGCCGGAAAAAAGTGTGTTGGACCCAACTAGGAGTGCGCCGAGCGCCGGCGAAAGTGTACGGGACCCAACTGGGAGTGCGCCGGGCGCCGGGAAAAGTGTGTGGGGCCCAAGTGAGTGCGCCGAGCGCCGAGCAAAGTGTGTTGGACCCAACTGGAAATGCGTTAGGCGCCGGAAAAAGTGTGTTGGACCCAACTAGGAGTGCGCCGAGCGCCGGCGAAAGTGTACGGGACCCAACTGGGAGTGCGCCGAGCGCCGGGAAAAGTGTGTGGGTCCCAAAAGTGAGTGCGCCGAGCGCCAAGAAAAGTGTGTTGGACCCAACTGGAAATGCGTTAGGCGCCGGAAAAAGTGTGTTGGACCCAACTAGGAGTGCGCCGAGCGCCGGCGAAAGTGTACGGGACCCAACTGGGGGGGCGCCGGGCGCCGGGAAAAGTGTGTGGGGCCCAAAGTGAGTGCGCCGAGCGCCGAGCAATGTGTGTTGGACCCAACTGGAAATGCGTTAAGCGCCGGAAAAAAAGTGTGTTGGATCCAACTAGGAGTGCGCCGAGCGCCGGCGAAAGTGTACGGGACCCAACTGGGAGTGCGCCGGGCGCCGGGAAAAGTGTGTGGGGCCCAAGTGGGAGTGCGCCGAGCGCCGAGCAATGTGTGTTGGACCCAACTGGAAATGCGTTAAGCGCCGGAAAAAAAGTGTGTTGGACCCAACTAGGAGTGCACCGAGCGCCGGCGACAGTGGACGGGACCCAACTGGGAGTGCGCCGGGCGCCGGGAAAAGTGTGTGGGTCCCAAAAGTGAGTGCGCCGAGCGCCAAGAAAAGTGTGTTGGACCCAACTGGAAATGCGTTAGGCGCCGGAAAAAAGTGTGTTGGACCCAACTAGGAGTGCGCCGAGCGCCGGCGAAAGTGTACGGGACCCAACTGGGAGTGCGCCGAGCGCCGGGAAGAGTGTGTGGGTCCGAAAAGTGAGTGCGCCGAGCGCCAAGAAAAGTGTGTTGGACCCAACTGGAAATGCGTTAGGCGCCGGAAAAAAGTGTGTTGGACCCAACTAGGAGTGCGCCGAGCGCCGGCGAAAGTGTACGGGACCCAACTGGGAGTGCGCCGGGCGCCGGGAAAAGTGTGTGGGGCCCAACTGGGAGTGCGTTAAACGCTGGAAAAAAGTGTGTTGGACCCAACTAGGAGTGCGCCGAGCGCCGGCGAAAGTGTACGGGACCCAACTGGGAGTGCGCCGGGCGCCGGGAAAAGTGTGTGGGTCCCAAAAGTGAGTGCGCCGAGCGCCAAGAAAAGTGTGTTGGACCCAACTGGAAATGCGTTAGGCGCCGGAAAAAGTGTGTTGGACCCAACTAGGAGTGCGCCGAGCGCCGGCGAAAGTGTACGGGACCCAACTGGGAGTGCGCCGGGCGCCGGGAAAAGTGTGTGGGGCCCAAGTGGGAGTGCGCCGAGCGCCGAGCAATGTGTGTTGGACCCAACTGGAAATGCGTTAAGCGCCGGAAAAAAAGTGTGTTGGATCCAACTAGGAGTGCGCCGAGCGCCGGCGAAAGTGTACGGGACCCAACTGGGAGTGCGCCGGGCGCCGGGAAAAGTGTGTGGGTCCCAAAAGTGAGTGCGTCGAGCGCCAAGAAAAGTGTGTTGGACCCAACTGGAAATGCGTTAGGCGCCGGAAAAAAGTGTGTTGGCCCCAACTAGGAGTGCGCCGAGCGCCGGCGAAAGTGTACGGGACCCAACTGGGAGTGCGCCGGGCGCCGGGAAAGTGTGTGGGGCCAAGTGGGAGTGCGCCGAGCGCCGAGCAATGTGTGTTGGACCCAACTGGAAATGCGTTAGGCGCCGGAAAAAGTGTGTTGGACCCAACTAGGAGTGCGCCGAGCGCCGGCGAAAGTGTACGGGACCCAACTGGGAGTGCGCCGAGCGCCGGGAAAAGTGTGTGGGTCCCAAAGTGAGTGCGCCGAGCGCCAAGAAAAGTGTGTTGGACCCAACTGGAAATGCGTTAGGCGCCGGAAAAAGTGTGTTGGACCCAACTAGGAGTGCGCCGAGCGCCGGCGAAAGTGTACGGGACCCAACTGGGAGTGCGCCGGGCGCCGGGAAAAGTGTGTGGGGCCCAACTGGGAGTGCGTTAAGCGCCGGAAAAAGTGTGTTGGACCCAACTAGGAGTGCGCCGAGCGCCGGCGAAAGTGTACGGGACCCAACTGGGAGTGCGCCGGGCGCCGGGAAAGTGTGTGGGTCCCAAAGTGAGTGCGCCGAGCGCCAAGCAAAGTGTGTTGGACCCAACTGGAAATGCGTTAGGCGCCGGAAAAAGTGTGTTGGACCCAACTAGGAGTGCGCCGAGCGCCGGCGAAAGTGTACGGGACCCAACTGGGAGTGCGCCGGGCGCCGGGAAAAGTGTGTGGGTCCCAAAGTGAGTGCGCGGAGCGCCAAGAAAAGTGTGTGGGGCCCAACTGCGAGTGCGTTAAGCGCTGGAAAAAGTGTGTTGGACCCAACTAGGAGTGCGCCGAGCGCCGGCGAAAGTGTACGGGACCCAAGTGGGAGTGCGCCGAGCGCCGAGCAATGTGTGTTGGACCCAACTGGAAATGCGTCAAGCGCCGGAAAAAAGTGTGTTGGACCCAACTAGGAGTGCGCCGAGCGCCGGCGACAGTGGACGGGACCCAACTGGGAGTGCGCCGGGCGCCGGGAAAAGTGTGTGGGGCCCAAGTGGGAGTGTGCCGAGCGCCAAGAAAAGTGTGTTGGACCCAACTGGAAATGCGTTAGGCGCCGGAAAAAAGTGTGTTGGACCCAACTAGGAGTGCGCCGAGCGCCGGCGAAAGTGTACGGGACCCAACTGGGAGTGCGCCGAGCGCCGGGAAAAGTGTGTTGGACCCAACTGGAAATGCGTCAAGCGCCGGAAAAAGTGTGTTGGACCCAACTAGGAGTGCGCCGAGCGCCGGGGAAAGTGGACGGGACCCAACTGGGAGTGCGCCGAGCGCCGGGAAAAGTGTGTGGGGCCCAAAAGTGAGGGCGCCGAGCGCCAAGAAAAGTGTGTTGGACCCAACTGGAAATGCGTTAGGCGCCGGAAAAAAAAGTGTGTTGGACCCAACTAGGAGTGCGCCGAGCGCCGGCGAAAGTGTACGGGACCCAACTGGGAGTGCGCCGGGCGCCGGGAAAAGTGTGTGGGGCCCAAGTGGGAGTGCGCCGAGCGCCGAGCAATGTGGGTTGGGCCCAACTGGAAATGCGTTAAGCGCTGGAAAAAGTGTGTTGGACCCAACTAGGAGTGCGCCGAGCGCCGGCGAAAGTGTACGGGACCCAACTGGGAGTGCGCCGGGCGCCGGGAAAAGTGTGTGGGTCCCAAAGTGAGTGCGCCGAGCGCCAAGAAAAGTGTGTTGGACCCAACTGGAAATGCGTTAGGCGCCGGAAAAAGTGTGTTGGACCCAACTAGGAGTGCGCCGAGCGCCGGCGAAAGTGTACGGGACCCAACTGGGAGTGCGCCGGGCGCCGGGAAAAGTGTGTGGGTCCCAAAGTGAGTGCGCCGAGCGCCGAGCAAAGTGTGTTGGACCCAACTGGAAATGCGTTAGGCGCCGGAAAAGTGTGTTGGACCCAACTAGGAGTGCGCCGAGCGCCGGCGAAAGTGTACGGAACCCAACTGGGAGTGCGCCGGGCGCCGGGAAAAGTGTGTGGGTCCCAAAAGTGAGTGCGCCGAGCGCCAAGAAAAGTGTGTTGGACCCAACTGGAAATGCGTTAGGCGCGGGAAAAAGTGTGTTGGACCCAACTAGGAGTGTGCCGTGCGCCAGCGAAAGTGTACGGGACCCAACTGGGAGTGCGCCGAGCGCCGGGGAAAGTGTGTTGGGCCCAACTAGGAGTTCGCCGAGCGCCGAGAAAAGTGTGTTGGACCCAACTAGGAGTGCGCCGAGCGCCGGGCGCCGGGAAAAGTGTGTGGGTCCCAAAAGTGAGTGCGCCGAGCGCCAAGAAAAGTGTGTTGGACCCAACTGGAAATGCGTTAGGCGCCGGAAAAAAGTGTGTTGGACCCAACTAGGAGTGCGCCGAGCGCCGGCGAAAGTGTACGGGACCCAACTGGGAGTGCGCCGAGCGCCAAGAAAAGTGTGTTGGACCCAACTGGAAATGCGTCAGCGCCGGAAAAATTGTGTTGGACCCAATGAGAGTGCGTCAAGCGCCGGCGAAAGTGTACGGCACCCAACTGGGAGTGCGCCGGGCGCCGGGAAAAGTGTGTGGGGCCCAAGTGGGAGTGCGCCGAGCGCCGAGCAATGTGTGTTGGACCCAACTGGAAATGCGTTAGGCGCCGGAAAAAAGTGTGTTGGACCCAACTAGGAGTGCGCCGAGCGCCGGCGACAGTGGACGGGACCCAACTGGGAGTGCGCCGAGCGCCGGGAAAGTGTGTGGGTCCCAAAGTGAGTGCGCCGAGCTCCAAGAAAAGTGTGTTGGACCCAACTGGAAATGCGTTAGGCGCCGGAAAAAAAGTGTGTTGGACCCAACTAGGAGGGCGCCGACCGCCGGCGAAAGTGTAGGGGACCCAACTGGGAGTGCGCCGGGCGCCGGGAAAAGTGTGTGGGTCCCAAGTGGAGTGCGCCGAGCGCCGAGCAAAGTGTGTTGGACCCAACTGGAAATGCGTTAGGCGCCGGAAAAAGTGTGTTGGACCCAACTAGGAGTGCGCCGAGCGCCGGCGAAAGTGTACGGGACCCAACTGGGAGTGCGCCGAGCGCCGGGAAAGTGTGTGGGTCCCAAAGTGAGTGCGAGGAGCGCCAAGAAAAGTGTGTTGGTCCCAACTGGAAATGCGTTAGGCGCCGGAAAAAGTGTGTTGGACCCAACTAGGAGTGCGCCGAGCGCCGGCGAAAGTGTACGGGACCCAACTGGGAGTGCGCCGGGCGCCGGGAAAAGTGTGTGGGTCCCAAAGTGAGTGCGCCGAGCGCCAAGAAAAGTGTGTTGGACCCAACTGGAAATGCGTTAGGCGCCGGAAAAAGTGTGTTGGACCCAACTAAGAGTGCGCCGAGCGCCGGCGAAAGTGTACGGGACCCAACTGGGAGTGCGCCGGGCGCCGGGAAAAGTGTGTGGGGCCCAAGTGGGAGTGCGCCGAGCGCCGAGCAATGTGTGTTGGACCCAACTGGAAATGCGTTAAGCGCCGGAAAAAAAGTGTGTTGGACCCAACTAGAGAGTGCGCCGAGCGCCAAGAAAAGTGTGTTGGACCCAACTGGGAATGCGTTAAGCGCTGGAAAAGGTGTGTTGGACCCTACTAGGAGTGCGCCGAGCGCCGGCGAAAGTGTACGGGACCCAACTGGGAGTGCGCCGAGCGCCAAGAAAAGTGTGTTGGACCCAACTGGAAATGCGTCAAGCGCCAGAAAAAAGTGTGTTGGACCCAACTAGGAGTGCGCCGAGCGCCGGCGAAAGTGTACGGGACCCAACTGGGAGTGCGCCGGGCGCCGGGAAAAGTGTGTGGGGCCCAAGTGGGAGTGCGCCGAGCGCCGAGCAATGTGTGTTGGACCCAACTGGAAATGCGTTAGGCGCCGGAAAAAAAGTGTGTTGGACCCAACTAGGAGTGCGCCGAGCGCCGGCGAAAGTGTACGGGACCCAACTGGGAGTGCGCCGGGCGCCGGGAAAAGTGTGTGGGTCCCAAAAGTGAGTGCGCCGAGCGCCAAGAAAAGTGTGTTGGACCCAACTGGAAATGCGTTAGGCGCCGGAAAAAAGTGTGTTGGACCCAACTAGGAGTGCGCCGAGCGCCGGCGAAAGTGTACGGGACCCAACTGGGAGTGCGCCGGGCGCCGGGAAAAGTGTGTGGGGCCCAAGTGGGAGTGCGCCGAGCGCCGAGCAATGTGTGTTGGACCCAACTGGAAATGCGTTAAGCGCCGGAAAAAAAGTGTGTTGGACCCAACTAGGAGTGCGCCGAGCGCCGGCGAAAGTGTACGGGACCCAACTGGGAGTGCGCCGGGCGCCGGGAAAAGTGTGTGGGTCCCAAAAGTGAGTGCGCCGAGCGCCAAGAAAAGTGTGTTGGACCCAACTGGAAATGCGTTAGGCGCCGGAAAAAAGTGTGTTGGACCCAACTAGGAGTGCGCCGAGCGCCGGCGAAAGTGTACGGGACCCAACTGGGAGTGCGCCGAGCGCCGGGGAAAGGGGGTGGGTCCCAAAGTGAGTGCGCCGAGCGCCGAGCAATGTGTGTTGGACCCAACTGGAATTGCGTTAGGCGCCGGAAAAAAGTGTGTTGGACCCAACTAGGAGTGCGCCGAGCGCCGGCGAAAGTGGACGGGACCCAACTGGGAGTGCGCCGAGCGCCGGGAAAAGTGTGTGGGTCCCAAAAGTGAGTGCGCCGAGCGCCAAGAAAAGTGTGTTGGACCCAACTAGGAGTGCGCCGAGCGCCGGCGAAAGTGTACGGGACCCAACTGGGAGTGCGCGGAGCGCCAAGAAAAGTGTGTGGGGCCCAACTGGGAGTGCGTTAAGCGCTGGAAAAAAAGTGTGTTGGACCCAACTAGGAGTGCGCCGAGCGCCGGCGAAAGTGTACGGGACCCAACTGGGAGTGCGCCGGGCGCCGGGAAAAGTGTGTGGGTCCCAAAAGTGAGTGCGCCGAGCGCCAAGAAAAGTGTGTTGGACCCAACTGGAAATGCGTTAGGCGCCGGAAAAAAGTGTGTTGGACCCAACTAGGAGTGCGCCGAGCGCCGGCGAAAGTGTACGGGACCCAACTGGGAGTGCGCCGAGCGCCAAGAAAAGTGTGTTGGACCCAACTGGAAATGCGTTAGGCGCCGGAAAAAAGTGTGTTGGACCCAACTAGGAGTGCGCCGAGCGCCGGCGAAAGTGTACGGGACCCAACTGGGAGTGCGCCGGGCGCCGGGAAAAGTGTGTGGGGCCCAAGTGGGAGTGCGCCGAGCGCCGAGCAATGTGTGTTGGACCCAACTGGAAATGCGTTAAGCGCCGGAAAAAAAGTGTGTTGGACCCAACTAGGAGTGCGCCGAGCGCCGGCGAAAGTGTACGGGACCCAACTGGAAGTGCGCCGAGCGCCGGGAAAAGTGTGTGGGTCCCAAAAGTGAGTGCGCCGAGCGCCAAGAAAAGTGTGTTGGACCCAACTGGAAATGCGTTAGGCGCCGGAAAAAAGTGTGTTGAACCCAACTAGGAGTGCGCCGAGCGCCGGCGAAAGTGTACGGGACCCCACTGGGAGTGCGCCTGGCGCCGGGAAAAGTGTGTGGGGCCCAAGTGGGAGTGCGCCGAGCGCCGAGCAATGTGTGTTGGACCCAAATGGAAATGCGTTAGGCGCCGGAAAAAAAGTGTGTTGGACCCAACTAGGAGTGCGCCGAGCGCCGGCGAAAGTGTACGGGACCATACTGGGAGTGCGCCGAGCGCCGGGAAAAGTGTGTGGGTCCCAAAAGTGAGTGCGGCGAGCGCCAAGAAAAGTGTGTTGGACCCAACTGGAAATGCGTTAGGCGCCGGAAAAAAGTGTGTTGGACCCAACTAGGAGTGCGCCGAGCGCCGGCGAAAGTGTACGGGACCCAACTGGGAGTGCGCCGAGCGCCGGGAAAAGTGTGTGGGTCCCAACTGGGAGTGCGTTAAGCGCTGGAAAAAAAGTGTGTTGGACCCAACTAGGAGTGCGCCGAGCGCCGGCGAAAGTGTACGGGACCCAACTGGGAGTGCGCCGGGCGCCGGGAAAAGTGTGTGGGTCCCAAAAGTGAGTGCGCCGAGCGCCAAGAAAAGTGTGTTGGACCCAACTGGAAATGCGTTAGGCGCCGGAAAAGTGTGTTGGACCGAACTAGGAGGGCGCCGAGCGCCGGCGAAAGTGTACGGGACCCCACTGGGAGTGCGCCTGGCGCTGGGAAAAGTGTGTGGGGCCCAAGTGGGAGTGCGCCGAGCGCCGAGCAATGTGTGTTGGACCCAACTGGGAGTGCGCCGAGCGCCGGGAAAAGTGTGTGGGTCCCAAAAGAGAGTGCGCCGAGCGCCAAGAAAAGTGTGTTGGACCCAACTGGGAATGCGTTAGGCGCCGGAAAAAAAGTGTGTTGGACCCAACTAGGAGTGCGCCGAGCGCCGGCGAAAGTGTACGGGACCCAACTGGGAGTGCGCGGAGCGCCAAGAAAAGTGTGTGGGGCCCAACTGGGAGTGCGTCAAGCGCCGGAAAAAAGTGTGTTGGACCCAACTAAGAGTGCGCCGAGCGCCGGCGAAAGTGTACGGGACCCCACTGGGAGTGCGCCTGGCGCCGGGAAAAGTGTGTGGGGCCCAAGTGGGAGTGCGCCGAGCGCCGAGCAATGTGTGTTGGACCCAACTGGAAATGCGTTAGGCGCCGGAAAAAAGTGTGTTGGACCCAACTAGGAGTGCGCCGAGCGCCGGCGAAAGTGGACGGGACCCAACTGGGAGTGCGCCGAGCGCCGGGAAAAGTGTGTGGGTCCCAAAAGTGAGTGCGCCGAGCGCCAAGAAAAGTGTGTTGGACCCAACTGGAAATGCGTTAGGCGCCGGAAAAAAAGTGTGTTGGACCCAACTAGGAGTGCGCCGAGCGCCGGCGAAAGTGTACCGGACCCAACTGGGAGTGCGCCGAGCGCCGGGAAAAGTGTGTGGGGCCCAAGTGGGAGTGCGCCGAGCGCCAAGAAAAGTGTTGGACCCAACTGCAAATGCGTTAAGCGCTGGAAAAAAGTGTGTTGGACCCAACTAGGAGTGCGCCGAGCGCCGGCGAAAGTGTACGGGACCCAACTGGGAGTGCGCCGGGCGCCGGGAAAAGTGTGTGGGTCCCAAAAGTGAGTGAGCCGAGCGCCAAGAAAAGTGTGTTGGACCCAACTGGAAATGCGTTAGGCGTCGGAAAAAAGTGTGTTGAACCCAACTAAGAGTGCGCCGAGCGCCGGCGAAAGTGTACGGGACCCCACTGGGAGTGCGCCTGGCGCCGGGAAAAGTGTGTGGGGCCCAAAGTGAGTGCGCGGACCGCCAAGAAAAGTGTGGTGGCGCCAGCGGGAAATGGGTTAGGCGGCGGAAAAAAGTGTGTTGGACCCAACTAGGAGTGGGCCGCGCGCCGGCGAAAGTGCAGGGGACCCAACTGGGAGTGCGCCGAGCGCCGGGAAAAGTGTGTGGGGCCCAAGTGAGTGCGCCGAGCGCCGAGCAATGTGTTGGACCCAACTGGAAATGCGTTAGGCGCCGGAAAAAGTGTGTTGGACCCAACTAGGAGTGCGCCGAGCGCCGGCGAAAGTGTACGGGACCCAACTGGGAGTGCGCCGGGCGCCGGGAAAGTGTGTGGGTCCCAAGTGAGTGCGCCGAGCGCCAAGAAAAGTGTGTTGGACCCAACTGGAAATGCGTTAGGCGCCGGAAAAAGTGTGTTGGACCCAACTAGGAGTGCGCCGAGCGCCGGCGAAAGTGTACGGGCCCAACTGGGAGAGCGCCGGGCGCCGGGAAAAGTGTGTGGGTCCCAAAGTGAGTGCGCCGAGCGCCAAGAAAAGTGTGTTGGACCCAACTGGAAATGCGTTAGGCGCCGGAAAAAGTGTGTTGGACCGAACTAAGAGTGCGCCGAGCGCCGGCGAAAGTGTACGGGACCCCACTGGGAGTGCGCCTGGCACCGGGAAAAGTGTGTGGGGCCCAAGTGGGAGTGCGCCGAGCGCCGAGCAATGTGTGGTGGACCCAACTGGGAGTGCGCCGAGCGCCGGGAAAAGTGTGTGGGACCCTAAAGTGAGTGTGCCGGGTGCCAAGAAAATTGTGTTGGACCCAACTGGAAATGCGTCAAGCGCCGGAAAAAAGTGTGTTGGACCCAACTAGGAGTGCGCCGAGCGCCGGCGACAGTGGACGGGACCCAACTGGGAGTGCGCCGAGCGCCAGGAAATGTGTGTGGGTCCCAAAAGTGAGTGCGCCGAGCGCCATTAAAAGTGTGTTGGACCCAACTGGAAACGCGTTAGGCGCCGGAAAAAAGTGTGTTGGACCCAACTAGGAGTGCGCCGAGCGCCGGGAAAAGTGTGTGGGGCCCAAGTGGGAGTGCGCCGAGCGCCGAGCAATGTGTGTTGGACCCAACTGAAAATGCGTTAGGCGCCGGAAAAAAGTGTGTTGGACCCAACTAGGAGTGCGCCGAGCGCCGGCGAAAGTGGACGGGACCCAACTGGGAGTGCGCCGAGCGCCGGGAAAAGTGTGTGGGTCCCAAAAGTGAGTGCGCCGAGCGCCAAGAAAAGTGTGTTGGACCCAACTGGAAATGCGTTAGGCGCCGGAAAAAAGTGTGTTGGACCCAACTAGGAGTGCGCCGAGCGCCGGCGAAAGTGTACGGGACCCAACTGGGAGTGCGCCGGGCGCCGGGAAAAGTGTGTGGGTCCCAAAAGTGAGTGCGCCGAGCGCCAAGAAAAGTGTGTTGGACCCAACTGGAAATGCGTTAGGCGCCGGAAAAAAAGTGTGTTGGACCCAACTAGGAGTGCGCCGAGCGCCGGCGAAAGTGTACGGGACCCAACTGGGAGTGCGCCGAGCGCCGGGAAAAGTGTGTGGGGCCCAAGTGGGAGTGCGCCGAGCGCCGAGCAATGTGTGTTGGACCCAACTGGAAATGCGTTAGGCGCCGGAAAAAGTGTGTTGGACCCAACTAGGAGTGCGCCGAGCGCCGGCGAAAGTGTACGGGACCCAACTGGGAGTGCGCCGAGCGCCGGGAAAAGTGTGTGGGTCTCAAAAGTGAGTGCGCCGAGCGCCAAGAAAAGTGTGTTGGACCCAACTGGAAATGCGTTAGGCGCCGGAAAAAGTGTGTTGGACCCAACTAGGAGTGCGCCGAGCGCCGGCGAAAGTGTACGGGACCCAACTGGGAGTGCGCCGAGCGCCGGGAAAAGTGTGTGAGGCCCAAGTGGGAGTGCGCCGAGCGCCGAGCAATGTGTGTTGGACCCAACTGGAAATGCGTTAGGCGCCGGAAAAAGTGTGTTGGACCCAACTAGGAGTGCGCCGAGCGCCGGCGAAAGTGTACGGGACCCAACTGGGAGTGCGCCGGGCGCCGGGAAAAGTGTGTGGGTCCCAAAGTGAGTGCGCCGAGCGCCAAGAAAAGTGTGTTGGACCCAACTGGAAATGCGTTAGGCGCCGGAAAAAGTGTGTTGGACCCAACTAGGAGTGCGCCGAGCGCCGGCGAAAGTGTGTGGGACCCAAAGTGAGTGCGCCGAGCGCCAAGAAAAGTGTGTTGGACCCAACTGGAAATGCGTTAGGCGCCGGAAAAAGTGTGTTGGACCCAACTAGGAGTGCGCCGAGCGCCGGCGAAAGTGTACGGGACCCCACAGGGAGAGCGCCGGGCGCCGGGAAAAGTGTGTGGGGCCCAAGTGGGAGTGCGTTAAACGCTGGAAAAAAGTGTGTTGGACCCAACTAGGAGTGCGCCGAGCGCCGGCGAAAGTGTACGGGACCCAACTGGGAGTGCGCCGAGCGCCGGGAAAAGTGTGTGGGTCCCAAAAGTGAGTGCGCCGAGCGCCGAGCAATGTGTGTTGGACCCAACTGGAAATGCGTTAGGCGCCGGAAAAAAGTGTGTTGGACCCAACTAGGAGTGCGCCGAGCGCCGGCGAAAGTGTACGGGACCCAACTGGGAGTGCGCGGAGCGCCAAGAAAAGTGTTTGGGGCCCAACTGGGAGTGCGTTAAGCGCTGGAAAAAAAGTGTGTTGGACCCAACTAGGAGTGCGCCGAGCGCCGGCGAAAGTGTACGGGACCCAACTGGGAGTGCGCCGGGCGCCGGGAAAAGTGTGTGGGTCCCAAAAGTGAGTGCGCCGAGCGCCAAGAAAAGTGTGTTGGACCCAACTGGAAATGCGTTAGGCGTCGGAAAAAAGTGTGTTGAACCCAACTAAGAGTGCGCCGAGCGCCGGCGAAAGTGTACGGGACCCCACTGGGAGTGCGCCTGGCGCTGGGAAAAGTGTGTGGGGCCCAAGTGGGAGTGCGCCGAGCGCCGAGCAATGTGTGTTGGACCCAACTGGGAGTGCGCCGAGCGCCGGGATAAGTGTGTGGGTCCCAAAAGAGAGTGCGCCGAGCGCCAAGAAAAGTGTGTTGGACCCAACTGGGAATGCGTTAGGCGCCGGAAAAAAAGTGTGTTGGACCCAACTAGGAGTGCGCCGAGCGCCGGCGAAAGTGTACGGGACCCAACTGGGAGTGCGCGGAGCGCCAAGAAAAGTGTGTGGGGCCCAACTGGGAGTGCGTCAAGCGCCGGAAAAAAGTGTGTTGGACCCAACTAAGAGTGCGCCGAGCGCCGGCGAAAGTGTACGGGACCCCACTGGGAGTGCGCCTGGCGCCGGGAAAAGTGTGTGGGGCCCAAGTGGGAGTGCGCCGAGCGCCGAGCAATGTGTGTTGGACCCAAATGGAAATGCGTTAGGCGCCGGAAAAAAGTGTGTTGGACCCAACTAGGAGTGCGCCGAGCGCCGGCGAAAGTGTACGGGACCCAACTGGGAGTGCGCCGAGCGCCGGGAAAAGTGTGTGGGTCCCAAAAGTGAGTGCGCCGAGCGCCAAGAAAAGTGTGTTGGACCCAACTGGAAATGCGTTAGGCGCCGGAAAAAAGTGTGTTGGACCCAACTAGGAGTGCGCCGAGCGCCGGCGAAAGTGTACGGAACCCAACTGGGAGTGCGCCGGGCGCCGGGAAAAGTGTGTGGGGCCCAAGTGGGAGTGCGCCGAGCGCCGAGCAATGTGTGTTGGACCCAACTGCAAATGCGTTAGGCGTCGGAAAAAAGTGTGTTGAACCCAACTAAGAGTGCGCCGAGCGCCGGCGAAAGTGTACGGGACCCAACTGGGAGTGCGCCGGGCGCCGGGAAAAGTGTGTGGGGCCCAACTGGGAGTGCGTTAGGCGCCGGAAAAAAGTGTGTTGGACCCAACTAGGAGTGCGCCGAGCGCCGGCGAAAGTGTACGGGACCCAACTGGGAGTGCGCCGAGCGCCGGGGAAAGTGTGTGAGGGCCAAGGGGGAGTGCGCCGAGCGCCGAGCAAAGTGCGATGGACCCAACTGGAAATGCGTTAGGCGCCGGAAAAAGTGTGTTGGACCCAACTAGGAGTGCGCCGAGCGCCGGCGAAAGTGGACGGGACCCAACTGGGAGTGCGCCGAGCGCCGGGAAAAGTGTGTGGGTCCCAAAAGTGAGTGCGCCGAGCGCCAAGAAAAGTGTGTTGGACCCAACTGGAAATGCGTTAGGCGCCGGAAAAAGTGTGTTGGATCCAACTAGGAGTGCGCCGAGCGCCGGCGAAAGTGTACGGGACCCAACTGGGAGTGCGCCGGGCGCCGGGAAAAGTGTGTGGGGCCCAAGTGGGAGTGCGCCGAGCGCCGAGCAATGTGTGTTGGACCCAACTGGAAATGCGTTAAGCGCCGGAAAAAAAAGTGTGTTGGATCCAACTAGGAGTGCGCCGAGCGCCGGCGAAAGTGTACGGGACCCAACTGGGAGTGCGCCGGGCGCCGGGAAAAGTGTGTGGGGCCCAAAAGTGAGGGCGCCGAGCGCCAAGAAAAGTGTGTTGGACCCAACTGGAAATGCGTTAGGCGCCGGAAAAAAGTGTGTTGGACCCAACTAGGAGTGCGCCGAGCGCCGGCGAAAGTGTACGGGACCCAACTGGGAGTGCGCCGGGCGCCGGGAAAAGTGTGTGGGGCCCAAGTGGGAGTGCGCCGAGCGCCGAGCAATGTGTGTTGGACCCGACCGGAAATGCGTCAAGCGCCGGAAAAAAGTGTGTTGGACCCAACTAGGAGTGCGCCGAGCGCCGGCGAAAGTGTACGGGACCCAACTGGGAGGGCGCCGGGCGCCGGGGAAAGTGTGGGGGTCCCAAAGTGAGTGCGCCGAGCGCCAAGAAAAGTGTGTTGGACCCAACTGGAAATGCGTTAGGCGCCGGAAAAAGTGTGTTGGACCCAACTAGGAGTGCGCCGAGCGCCGGCGAAAGTGTACGGGACCCAAGTGGGAGTGCGCCGAGCGCCGGAAAAAAGTGTATTGGACCCAACTAGGAGTGCGCCGAGCGCCGGCGAAAGTGTACGGGACCCAACTGGGAGTGCGCCGAGCGCCGGGAAAAGTGTGTGGGTCCCAAAAGTGAGTGCGCCGAGCGCCATTAAAAGTGTGTTGGACCCAACGGGAAATGCGTTAGGCGCCGGAAAAAAGTGTGTTGGACCCAACTGGGAGTGCGCCGGGCGCCGGGAAAAGTGTGTGGGGCCCAAGTGGGAGTGCGCCGAGCGCCGAGCAATGTGTGTTGGACCCAACTGGAAATGCGTTAGGCGCCGGAAAAAAGTGTGTTGGACCCAACTAGGAGTGCGCCGAGCGCCGGCGAAAGTGTACGGGACCCAACTGGGAGTGCGCCGGGCGCCGGGAAAAGTGTGTGAGGCCCAAGTGGGAGTGCGCCGAGCGCCGAGCAATGTGTGTTGGACCCAACTGGAATTGCGTTAGGCGCCGGAAAAAAGTGTGTTGGACCCAACTAGGAGTGCGCCGAGCGCCGGCGAAAGGGTACGGGACGCGACTGGGAGTGGGCCGGGCGCCGGGAAAAGTGTGTGGGTCCCAGAAGTGAGTGCGCCGAGCGCCAAGAAAAGTGTGTTGGACCCAACTGGAAATGCGTCAGGCGCCGGAAAAAGTGTGTTGGACCCAACTAGGAGTGCGCCGAGCGCCGGCGAAAGTGTACGGGACCCAACTGGGAGTGCGCCGGGCGCCGGGAAAAGTGTGTGGGGCCCAAGTGGGAGTGCGCCGAGCGCCGAGCAATGTGTGTTGGACCCAACTGGAAATGCGTTAGGCGCCGGAAAAAGTGTGTTGGACCCAACTAGGAGTGCGCCGAGCGCCGGCGAAAGTGGACGGGACCCAACTGGTAGTGCGCCGAGCGCCGGGAAAAGTGTGTGGGTCCCAAAAGTGAGTGCGCCGAGCGCCAAGAAAAGTGTGTTGGACCCAACTAGAAATGCGTTAGGCGCCGGAAAAAGTGTGTTGGACCCAACTAGGAGTGCGCCGAGCGCCGGCGAAAGTGTACGGGACCCAACTGGGAGTGCGCCGGGCGCCAAGAAAAGTGTGTGGGGCCCAACTGGGAGTGCGTTAAGCGCTGGAAAAAAAGTGTGTTGGACCCAACTAGGAGTGCGCCGAGCGCCGGCGAAAGTGTACGGGACCCAACTGGGAGTGCGCCGGGCGCCGGGAAAAGTGTGTGGGTCCCAAAGTGAGTGCGCAGAGCGCCGAAAAAAGTGTGGGGGACCCAACTGGGAATGCGTCAAGCGCCGGGAAAAGTGTGTTGGACCCAACTGGGAAAGTGCCGAGCGCCGGCGAAAGTTTATGGTACCCAACTGGGAGTGCGCCGAGCGCCGGGAAAAGTGTGTGGGACCGAACTGGAAATGCGTCAAGCGCCGGAAAAAAAGTGTGTTGGACCCAACTAGGAGTGCGCCGAGCGCCGGCGAAAGTGTACGGGACCCAACTGGGAGTGCGCCGAGCGCCGGGAAAAGTGTGTGGGGCCCAAAAGTGAGTGCGCCGAGCGCCAAGAAAAGTGTGTTGGACCCAACTGGAAATGCGTTAGGCGCCGGAAAAAAGTGTGTTGCACCCAACTAGGAGTGCGCCGAGCGCCGGCGAAAGTGTACGGGACCCAACTGGGAGTGCGCCGAGTGCCGGGAAAAGTGTGTGGGGCCCAACTGGAAATGCGCCGAGCGCCGGGAAAAGCGTGCTCGACCCAACTAGGAGTGCGCCGAGCGCCGGCGACAGTGGACGGGACCCAAGTGGGAGTGCGCCGAGCGCCGGGAAAAGTGTGTGGGTCCCGAAATAGAGTGCGCCGAGCGCCAAGAAAAGTGTGTTGGACCCAACTGGAAATGCGTTAGGCGCCGGAAAAAGTGTGTTGGACCCAACTAGGAGTGCGCCGAGCGCCGGCGAAAGTGTACGGGACCCAACTGGGAGTGCGCCGGGCGCCGGGAAAAGTGTGTGGGGCCCAACTGGGAGTGCGTTAAGCGCTGGAAAAAGTGTGTTGGACCCAACTAGTAGTGCGCCGAGCGCCGGCGAAAGTGTACGGGACCCAACTGGGAGTGCGCCGGGCGCCGGGAAAAGTGTGTGGGGCCCAAGTGGGAGTGCGCCGAGCGCCGAGCAATGTGTGTTGGACCCAACTGGAAATGCGTTAAGCGCCGGAAAAAAAGTGTGTTGGACCCAACTAGGAGTGCGCCGAGCGCCGGCGAAAGTGTACGGGACCCAACTGGGAGTGCGCCGGGCGCCGGGAAAAGTGTGTGGGTCCCAAAAGTGAGTGCGCCGAGCGCCAAGAAAAGTGTGTTGGACCCAACTGGAAATGCGTTAGGCGCCGGAAAAAAGTGTGTTGGACCCAACTAGGAGTGCGCCGAGCGCCGGCGAAAGTGTACGGAACCCAACTGGGAGTGCGCCGGGCGCCGGGAAAAGTGTGTGGGGCCCAAGTGGGAGTGCGCCGAGCGCCGAGCAATGTGTGTTGGACCCAAATGGAAATGCGTTAGGCGCCGGAAAAAAAGTGTGTTGGACCCAACTAGGAGTGCGCCGAGCGCCGGCGAAAGTGTACGGGACCCAACTGGGAGTGCGCCGAGCGCCGGGAAAAGTGTGTGGGTCCCAAAAGTGAGTGCGCCGAGCGCCAAGAAAAGTGTGTTGGACCCAACTGGAAATGCGTTAGGCGCCGGAAAAGTGTGTTGGACCCAACTAGGAGTGCGCCGAGCGCCGGCGAAAGTGTACGGAACCCAACTGGGAGTGCGCCGGGCGCCGGGAAAAGTGTGTGGGGCCCAAGTGGGAGTGCGCCGAGCGCCGAGCAATGTGTGTTGGACCCAACTGCAAATGCGTTAAGCGCTGGAAAAAAGTGTGTTGGACCCAACTAGGAGTGCGCCGAGCGCCGGCGAAAGTGTACGGGACCCAACTGGGAGTGCGCCGGGCGCCGGGAAAAGTGTGTGGGGCCCAAGTGGGAGTGCGTCGAGCGCCAAGAAAAGTGTGTTGGACCCAACTGGAAATGCGTTAGGCGCCGGAAAAAAAGTGTGTTGGACCCAACTAGGAGTGCGCCGAGCGCCGGCGACAGTGGACGGGACCCAACTGGGAGTGCGCCGGGCGCCGGGAAAAGTGTGTGGGTCCCAAAGGTGAGTGCGCCGAGCGCCAAGAAAAGTGTTGGACCCAACTGGAAATGCGTTAGGCGCCGGAAAAAAAGTGTGTTGGACCCAACTAGGAGTGCGCCGAGCGCCGGCGACAGTGGACGGGACCCAACTGGGAGTGCGCCGGGCGCCGGGAAAAGTGTGTGGGTCCCAAAAGTGAGTGCGCCGAGCGCCAAGAAAAGTGTGTTGGACCCAACTGGAAATGCGTTAGGCGCCGGAAAAAAAGTGTGTTGGACCCAACTAGGAGTGCGCCGAGCGCCGGCGAAAGTGTACGGGACCCAACTGGGAGTGCGCCGGGCGCCGGGAAAAGTGTGTGGGGCCCAAGTGGGAGTGCGCCGAGCGCCGAGCAATGTGTGTTGGACCCAACTGGAAATGCGTTAGGCGCCGGAAAAAAAGTGTGTTGGACCCAACTAGGAGTGCGCCGAGCGCCGGCGAAAGTGTACGGGACCCAACTGGGAGTGCGCCGGGCGCCGGGAAAAGTGTGTGGAGCCCAAGGGGGAGGGCGCCGGGCGCCGAGAAAAGTGGGTTGGGCCCAACTGGAAATGCGTTAAGCGCCGGAAAAAAAGTGTGTTGGATCCAACTAGGAGTGCGCCGAGCGCCGGCGAAAGTGTACGGGACCCAACTGGGAGTGCGCCGGGCGCCGGGAAAAGTGTGTGGGGCCCAAGTGGGAGTGCGCCGAGCGCCGAGCAATGTGTGTTGGACCCAACTGGAAATGCGTTAGGCGCCGGAAAAAGTGTGTTGGACCCAACTAGGAGTGCGCCGAGCGCCGGCGAAAGTGTACGGGACCCAACTGGGAGTGCGCCGAGCGCCGGGAAAAGTGTGTGGGTCCCAAAGTGAGTGCGCCGAGCGCCAAGAAAAGTGTGTTGGACCCAACTGGAAATGCGTTAGGCGCCGGAAAAAGTGTGTTGGACCCAACTAGGAGTGCGCCGAGCGCCGGCGAAAGTGGACGGGACCCAACTGGGAGTGCGCCGGGCGCCGGGAAAAGTGTGTGGGGCCCAAGTGGGAGTGCGCCGAGCGCCGAGCAATGTGTGTTGGACCCAACTGGAAATGCGTTAAGCGCCGGAAAAAGTGTGTTGGACCCAACTAGGAGTGCGCCGAGCGCCGGCGAAAGTGTACGGGACCCAACTGGGAGTGCGCCGGGCGCCGGGAAAAGTGTGTGGGGCCCAAGTGGGAGTGCGCCGAGCGCCGAGCAAAGTGTGTTGGACCCAACTGGAAATGCGTTAGGCGCCGGAAAAAGTGTGTTGGACCCAACTAGGAGTGCGCCGAGCGCCGGCGAAAGTGTACGGGACCCAACTGGGAGTGCGCCGGGCGCCGGGAAAGTGTGTGGGTCCCAAAGTGAGTGCGCCGAGCGCCAAGAAAAGTGTGTTGGACCCAACTGGAAATGCGTTAGGCGCCGGAAAAAGTGTGTTGGACCCAACTAGGAGTGCGCCGAGCGCCGGCGAAAGTGTACGGGACCCAACTGGGAGTGCGCCGGGCGCCGGGAAAAGTGTGGGTCCCAAAGTGAGTGCGCCGAGCGCCAAGAAAAGTGTGTTGGACCCAACTGGAAATGCGTTAGGCGCCGGAAAAAGTGTGTTGGACCCAACTAGGAGTGCGCCGAGCGCCGGCGAAAGTGTACGGGACCCAACTGGGAGTGCGTTAAGCGCTGGAAAAAGTGTGTTGGACCCAACTAGGAGTGCGCCGAGCGCCGGCGAAAGTGTACGGGACCCAACTGGGAGTGCGCCGGGCGCCGGGAAAGTGTGTGGGTCCCAAAGTGAGTGCGCCGAGCGCCAAGAAAAGTGTGTTGGACCCAACTGGAAATGCGTTAGGCGCCGGAAAAAAGTGTGTTGGACCCAACTAAGAGTGCGCCGAGCGCCGGCGAAAGTGTACGGGACCCCACTGGGAGTGCGCCTGGCGCCGGGAAAAGTGTGTGGGGCCCAAGTGGAAATGCGTTAGGCGTCGGAAAAAAGTGTGTTGAACCCAACTAAGAGTGCGCCGAGCGCCGGCGAAAGTGTACGGGACCCCACTGGGAGTGCGCCTGGCGCCGGGAAAAGTGTGTGGGTCCCAAAAGTGAGTGCGCCGAGCGCCAAGAAAAGTGTGTTGGACCCAACTGGAAATGCGTCAGGCGCCGGAAAAAAGTGTGTTGGACCCAACTAGGAGTGCGCCGAGCGCCGGCGAAAGTGTACGGAACCCAACTGGGAGTGCGCCGGGCGCCGGGAAAAGTGTGTGGGGCCCAAGTGGGAGTGCGCCGAGCGCCGAGCAATGTGTGTTGGACCCAACTGCGAATGCGTTGAGCGCTGGAAAAAAGTGTGTTGGACCCAACTAGGAGTGCGCCGAGCGCCGGCGAAAGTGTACGGGACCCAACTGGGAGTGCGCCGGGCGCCGGGAAAAGTGTGTGGGGCCCAAGTGGGAGTGCGTCGAGCGCCAAGAAAAGTGTTGGACCCAACTGGAAATGCGTTAGGCGCCGGAAAAAAAGTGTGTTGGACCCAACTAGGAGTGCGCCGAGCGCCGGCGAAAGTGTACGGGACCCAACTGGGAGTGCGCCGGGCGCCGGGAAAGTGTGTGGGGCCAAGTGGGAGTGCGCCGAGCGCCGAGCAAGGTGTGTTGGACCCAACTGGAAATGCGTTAGGCGCCGGAAAAAAAGTGTGTTGGACCCAACTAGGAGTGCGCCGAGCGCCGGCGAAAGTGTACGGGACCCAACTGGGAGTGCGCCGAGCGCCGGGAAAAGTGTGTGGGTCCCAAAAGTGAGTGCGCCGAGCGCCAAGAAAAGTGTGTTGGACCCAACTGGAAATGCGTTAGGCGCCGGAAAAAAGTGTGTTGGACCCAACTAGGAGTGCGCCGAGCGCCGGCGAAAGTGTACGGGACCCAACTGGGAGTGCGCCGAGCGCCGGGAAAAGTGTGTGGGTCCCAAAAGTGAGTGCGCCGAGCGCCAAGAAAAGTGTGTTGGACCCAACTGGAAATGCGTTTAGCGCCGGAAAAAAGTGTGTTGGACCCAACTAGGAGTGCGCCGAGCGCCGGCGAAAGTGTACGGGACCCAACTGGAAATGCGTTTAGCGCCGGAAAAAAGTGTGTTGGACCCAACTAGGAGTGCGCCGAGCGCCGGCGAAAGTGTACGGGACCCAACTGGGAGTGCGCCGGGCGCCGGGAAAAGTGTGTGGGTCCCAAAAGTGAGTGCGCCGAGCGCCAAGAAAAGTGTGTTGGACCCAACTGGAAATGCGTTAGGCGTCGGAAAAAAGTGTGTTGAACCCAACTAAGAGTGCGCCGAGCGCCGGCGAAAGTGTACGGGACCCCACTGGGAGTGCGCCTGGCGCCGGGAAAAGTGTGTGGGGCCCAAGTGGGAGTGCGCCGAGCGCCGAGCAATGTGTGTTGGACCCAACTGGGAGTGCGCCGAGCGCCGGGAAAAGTGTGTGGGTCCCAAAAGAGAGTGCGCCGAGCGCCAAGAAAAGTGTGTTGGACCCAACTGGGAATGCGTTAGGCGCCGGAAAAAAAGTGTGTTGGACCCAACTAGGAGTGCGCCGAGCGCCGGCGAAAGTGTACGGGACCCAACTGGGAGTGCGCGGAGCGCCAAGAAAAGTGTGTGGGGCCCAACTGGGAGTGCGTCAAGCGCCGGAAAAAAGTGTGTTGGACCCAACTAAGAGTGCGCCGAGCGCCGGCGAAAGTGTACGGGACCCAACTGGGAGTGCGCCGGGCGCCGGGAAAAGTGTGTGGGGCCCAAGTGGGAGTGCGCCGAGCGCCGAGCAATGTGTGTTGGACCCAACTGGAAATGCGTTAGGCGCCGGAAAAAAAGTGTGTTGGACCCAACTAGGAGTGCGCCGAGCGCCGGCGAAAGTGTACGGGACCCAACTGGGAGTGCGCCGAGCGCCGGGAAAGTGTGTGGGTCCCAAAGTGAGTGCGCCGAGCGCCAAGAAAAGTGTGTTGGACCCAACTGGAAATGCGTTAGGCGCCGGAAAAAAGTGTGTTGGACCCAACTAGGAGTGCGCCGAGCGCCGGCGAAAGTGTACGGGACCCAACTGGGAGTGCGCCGGGCGCCGGGAAAAGTGTGTGGGGCCCAAGTGGGAGTGCGCCGAGCGCCGAGCAATGTGTGTTGGACCCAACTGGAAATGCGTTAAGCGCCGGAAAAAAGTGTGTTGGACCCAACTAGGAGTGCGCCGAGCGCCGGCGAAAGTGTACGGGACCCAACTGGGAGTGCGCCGGGCGCCGGGAAAAGTGTGTGGGTCCCAAAAGTGAGTGCGCCGAGCGCCAAGAAAAGTGTGTTGGACCCAACTGGAAATGCGTTAGGCGCCGGAAAAAAGTGTGTTGGACCCAACTAGGAGTGCGCCGAGCGCCGGCGAAAGTGTACGGGACCCAACTGGGAGTGCGCCGGGCGCCGGGAAAAGTGTGTGGGGCCCAAGTGGGAGTGCGCCGAGCGCCGAGCAATGTGTGTTGGACCCAACTGGGAGTGCGCCGAGCGCCGGGAAAAGTGTGTGGGTCCCAAAAGTGAGTGCGCCGAGCGCCAAGAAAAGTGTGTTGGACCCAACTGGAAATGCGTTAGGCGCCGGAAAAAAGTGTGTTGGACCCAACTAGGAGTGCGCCGAGCGCCGGCGAAAGTGTACGGGACCCAACTGGGAGTGCGCCGGGCGCCAAGAAAAGTGTGTAGGGCCCAACTGGGAGTGCGTTAAGCGCCGGAAAAAAGTGTGTTGGACCCAACTAGGAGTGCGCCGAGCGCCGGCGAAAGTGTACGGGACCCAACTGGGAGTGCGCCGGGCGCCGGGAAAAGTGTGTGGGGCCCAAGTGGGAGTGCGCCGAGCGCCGAGCAATGTGTGTTGGACCCAACTGGAAATGCGTTAAGCGCCGGAAAAAAGTGTGTTGGACCCAACTAGGAGTGCGCCGAGCGCCGGCGAAAGTGTACGGGACCCAACTGGGAGTGCGCCGGGCGCCGGGAAAAGTGTGTGGGGCCCAAGTGGGAGTGCGCCGAGCGCCGAGCAATGTGTGTTGGACCCAACTGGAAATGCGTTAAGCGCCGGAAAAAGTGTGTTGGACCCAACTAGGAGTGCGCCGAGCGCCGGCGAAAGTGTACGGGACCCAACTGGGAGTGCGCCGGGCGCCGGGAAAAGTGTGTGGGTCCCAAAGTGAGTGCGCCGAGCGCCAAGAAAGTGTGTTGGACCCAACTGGAAATGCGTTAGGCGCCGGAAAAAGTGTGTTGGACCCAACTAGGAGTGCGCCGAGCGCCGGCGAAAGTGTACGGGACCCAACTGGGAGTGCGCCGGGCGCCGGGAAAAAGTGTGGGTCCCAAAGTGAGTGCGCCGAGCGCCAAGAAAAGTGTGTTGGACCCAACTGGAAATGCGTTAGGCGCCGGAAAAAGTGTGTTGGACCCAACTAGGAGTGCGCCGAGCGCCGGCGAAAGTGTACGGGACCCAACTGGGAGTGCGCCGGGCGCCGGGGAAAGTGTGCGGGGCCCAACAGTGAGAGCGCCGAGGGCCAAGAAAAATGTGCTGGACCCAACTGGAAATGCGTTAGGCGCCGGAAAAAAGTGTGTTGGACCCAACTAGGAGTGCGCCGAGCGCCGGCGAAAGTGTACGGGACCCAACTGGGAGTGCGCCGGGCGCCGGGAAAAGTGTGTGGGGCCAAGTGGGAGTGCGCCGAGCGCCGAGCAATGTGTGTTGGACCCAACTGGAAATGCGTCAAGCGCCGGAAAAAAAGTGTGTTGGACCCAACTAGGAGTGCGCCGAGCGCCGGCGAAAGTGTACGGGACCCAACTGGGAGTGCGCCGAGCGCCGGGAAAAGTGTGTGGGTCCCAAAAGTGAGTGCGCCGAGCGCCAAGAAAAGTGTGTTGGACCCAACTGGAAATGCGTTAGGCGCCGGAAAAAGTGTGTTGGACCCAACTAGGAGTGCGCCGAGCGCCGGCGAAAGTGTACGGGACCCAACTGGGAGTGCGCCGGGCGCCGGGAAAGTGTGTGGGGCCCAAGTGGGAGTGCGCCGAGCGCCGAGCAAAGTGTGTTGGACCCAACTGGAAATGCGTTAAGCGCCGGAAAAAGTGTGTTGGACCCAACTAGGAGTGCGCCGAGCGCCGGCGAAAGTGTACGGGACCCAACTGGGAGTGCGCCGGGCGCCGGGAAAGTGTGTGGGCCCAAGTGGGAGTGCGCCGAGCGCCGAGCAAAGTGTGTTGCTCCGAACTGGAAATGCGTTAGGCGCCGGAAAAAGTGTGTTGGACCCAACTAGGAGTGCGCCGAGCGCCGGCGAAAGTGTACGGGACCCAACGTTGAGTGCGCCGGGCGCCGGGAAAAGTGTGTGGGTCCCAAAGTGAGTGCGCCGAGCGCCAAGAAAAGTGTGTTGGACCCAACTGGAAATGCGTTAGGCGCCGGAAAAAGTGTGTTGGACCCAACTAGGAGTGCGCCGAGCGCCGGCGAAAGTGTACGGGACCCAACTGGGAGTGCGCCGGGCGCCGGGAAAAGTGTGGGGGTCCCAAAAGTGAGTGCGCCGAGCGCCAAGAAAAGTGTGGTGGACCGAACTGGAAATGCGTTAGGCGCCGGAAAAAGTGTGTTGGACCCAACTAGGAGTGCGCCGAGCGCCGGCGAAAGTGTACGGGACCCAACTGGGAGTGCGCCGGGCGCCGGAAAAGTGTGTGGGGCCCAAGTGGGAGTGCGCCGGGCGCCGAGCAATGTGTGTTGGACCCAACTGGGAGTGCGCCGGGCGCCGGGAAAAGTGTGTGGGTCCCAAAAGTGAGTGCGCCGAGCGCCAAGAAAAGTGTGTTGGACCCAACTGGAAATGCGTTAGGCGCCGGAAAAAAGTGTGTTGGACCCAACTAGGAGTGCGCCGAGCGCCGGCGAAAGTGTACGGGACCCAACTGGGAGTGCGTCGAGCGCCAAGAAAAGTGTTGGACCCAACTGGAAATGCGTTAGGCGCCGGAAAAAAAGTGTGTTGGACCCAACTAGGAGTGCGCCGAGCGCCGGCGAAAGTGTACGGGACCCAACTGGGAGTGCGCCGGGCGCCGGGAAAAGTGTGTGGGTCCCAAAAGTGAGTGCGCCGAGCGCCGAGCAATGTGTGTTGGACCCAACTGGAAATGTGTTAAGCGCCGGAAAAAAAGTGTGTTGGACCCAACTAGGAGTGCGCCGAGCGCCGGCGAAAGTGTACGGGACCCAACTGGGAGTGCGCCGGGCGCCGGGAAAAGTGTGTGGGTCCCAAAGTGAGTGCGCCGAGCGCCAAGAAAAGTGTGTTGGACCCAACTCGACATGCGTTAAGCGCCGGAAAAAAAGTGTGTTGGACCCAACTAGGAGTGCGCCGAGCGCCGGCGAAAGTGTACGGGACCCAACTGGGAGTGCGCCGGGCGCCGGGAAAAGTGTGTGGGGCCAAGTGGGAGTGCGCCGAGCGCCGAGCAATGTGTGTTGGACCCAACTGGAAATGCGTCAAGCGCCGGAAAAAAGTGTGTTGGACCCAACTAGGAGTGCGCCGAGCGCCGGCGACAGTGGACGGGACCCAACTGGGAGTGCGCCGGGCGCCGGGAAAAGTGTGTGGGTCCCAAAAGTGAGTGCGCCGAGCGCCAAGAAAAGTGTGTTGGACCCAACTGGAAATGCGTTAGGCGCCGGAAAAAAAGTGTGTTGGACCCAACTAGGAGTGCGCCGAGCGCCGGCGAAAGTGTACGGGACCCAACTGGGAGTGCGCCGGGCGCCGGGAAAAGTGTGTGGGGCCCAAGTGGGAGTGCGCCGAGCGCCGAGCAATGTGTGTTGGACCCAACTGGAAATGCGTTAAGCGCCGGAAAAAAAGTGTGTTGGATCCAACTAGGAGTGCGCCGAGCGCCGGCGAAAGTGTACGGGACCCAACTGGGAGTGCGCCGGGCGCCGGGAAAAGTGTGTGGGGCCCAAGTGGGAGTGCGCCGAGCAATGTGTGTTGGACCCAACTGGAAATGCGTTAGGCGCCGGAAAAAAAGTGTGTTGGACCCAACTAGGAGTGCACCGAGCGCCGGCGACAGTGGACGGGACCCAACTGGGAGTGCGCCGGGCGCCGGGAAAAGTGTGTGGGTCCCAAAAGTGAGTGCGCCGAGCGCCAAGAAAAGTGTGTTGGACCCAACTGGAAATGCGTTAGGCGCCGGAAAAAAGTGTGTTGGACCCAACTAGGAGTGCGCCGAGCGCCGGCGAAAGTGTACGGGACCCAACTGGGAGTGCGCCGAGCGCCGGGAAGAGTGTGTGGGTCCGAAAAGTGAGTGCGCCGAGCGCCAAGAAAAGTGTGTTGGACCCAACTGGAAATGCGTTAGGCGCCGGAAAAAAGTGTGTTGGACCCAACTAGGAGTGCGCCGAGCGCCGGCGAAAGTGTACGGGACCCAACTGGGAGTGCGCCGAGCGCCAAGAAAAGTGTGTTGGACCCAACTGGAAATGCGTTAGGCGCCGGAAAAAAGTGTGTTGGACCCAACTAGGAGTGCGCCGAGCGCCGGCGAAAGTGTACGGGACCCAACTGGGAGTGCGCCGGGCGCCGGGAAAAGTGTGTGGGGCCCAAGTGGGAGTGCGCCGAGCGCCGAGCAATGTGTGTTGGACCCAACTGGAAATGCGTTAAGCGCCGGAAAAAAAGTGTGTTGGACCCAACTAGGAGTGCGCCGAGCGCCGGCGAAAGTGTACGGGACCCAACTGGGAGTGCGCCGGGCGCCGGGAAAAGTGTGTGGGGCCCAAGTGGGAGTGCGCCGAGCGCCGAGCAATGTGTGTTGGACCCAACTGGAAATGCGTTAGGCGCCGGAAAAAAGTGTGTTGGACCCAACTAGGAGTGCGCCGAGCGCCGGCGACAGTGGACGGGACCCAACTGGGAGTGCGCCGGGCGCCGGGAAAAGTGTGTGGGTCCCAAAAGTGAGTGCGCCGAGCGCCAAGAAAAGTGTGTTGGACCCAACTGGAAATGCGTTAGGCGCCGGAAAAAAGTGTGTTGGACCCAACTAGGAGTGCGCCGAGCGCCGGCGAAAGTGTACGGGACCCAACTGGGAGTGCGCCGAGCGCCGGGAAAAGTGTGTGGGTCCCAAAAGTGAGTGCGCCGAGCGCCAAGAAAAGTGTGTTGGACCCAACTGGAAATGCGTTAGGCGCCGGAAAAAAGTGTGTTGGACCCAACTAGGAGTGCGCCGAGCGCCGGCGAAAGTGTACGGGACCCAACTGGGAGTGCGCGGAGCGCCAAGAAAAGTGTGTGGGGCCCAACTGGGAGTGCGTTAAACGCTGGAAAAAAGTGTGTTGGACCCAACTAGGAGTGCGCCGAGCGCCGGCGAAAGTGTACGGGACCCAACTGGGAGTGCGCCGGGCGCCGGGAAAAGTGTGTGGGGCCCAAGTGGGAGTGCGCCGAGCGCCGAGCAATGTGTGTTGGACCCAACTGGAAATGCGTTAGGCGCCGGAAAAAAAAGTGTGTTGGACCCAACTAGGAGTGCGCCGAGCGCCGGCGAAAGTGTACGGGACCCAACTGGGATGCGCCGGGCGCCGGAAAAAGTGTGTGGGGCCCAAGTGGGAGTGCGCCGAGCGCCGAGCAATGTGTGTTGGACTCAACTGGAAATGCGTTAGGCGCCGGAAAAAAGTGTGTTGGACCCAACTAGGAGTGCGCCGAGCGCCGGCGAAAGTGTACGGGACCCAACTGGGAGTGCGCCGAGCGCCAAGAAAAGTGTGTTGGACCCAACTGGAAATGCGTTAGGCGCCGGAAAAAAGTGTGTTGGACCCAACTAGGAGTGCGCCGAGCGCCGGCGAAAGTGTACGGGACCCAACTTGGAGTGCGCCGGGCGCCGGGAAAAGTGTGTGGGGCCCAAGTGGGATTGCGCCGAGCGCCGAGCAATGTGTTGGACCCAACTGGAAATGCGTTAAGCGCCGGAAAAAGTGTGTTGGACCCAACTAGGAGTGCGCCGATCGCCGGCGAAAGTGTACGGGACCCAACTGGGAGTGCGCCGTGCGCCGGGAAAAGTGTGTGGGGCCAAGTGGGAGTGCGCCGAGCGCCGAGCAATGTGTGTTGGACCCAACTGGAAATGCGTTAAGCGCCGGAAAAAAGTGTGTTGGACCCAACTAGGAGTGCGCCGAGCGCCGGCGACAGTGGACGGGACCCAACTGGGAGTGCGCCGGGCGCCGGGAAAAGTGTGTGGGGCCCAAGTGGGAGTGCGCCGAGCGCCGGCGAAAGTGGACGGGACCCAACTGGGAGTGCGCCGAGCGCCGGGAAAAGTGTGTGGGTCCCAAAAGTGAGTGCGCCGAGCGCCAAGAAAAGTGTTTTGGACCCAACTGGAAATGCGTTAGGCGCCGGAAAAAAGTGTGTTGGACCCAACTAGGAGTGCAACGAGCGCCGGCGACAGTGGACGGGACCCAACTGGGAGTGCGCCGGGCGCCAAGAAAATTGTGTGGGGCCCAACTGGGAGTGCGTTAAAGGCTGGAAAAAAGTGTGTTGGACCCAACTAGGAGTGCGCCGAGCGCCGGCGAAAGTGTACGGGACCCAACTGGGAGTGCGCCGGGCGCCGGGAAAAGTGTGTGGGGCCCAAGTGGGAGTGCGCCGAGCGCCGAGCAATGTGTGTTGGACCCAACTGGAAATGCGTTAGGCGCCGGAAAAAGTGTGTTGGACCCAACTAGGAGTGCGCCGAGCGCCGGCGAAAGTGTACGGGACCCAACTGGGAGTGCGCCGGGCGCCGGGAAAAGTGTGTGGGGCCCAAAGTGAGTGCGCCGAGCGCCGAGCAAGTGTGTTGGACCCAACTGGAAATGCGTTAGGCGCCGGAAAAAGTGTGTTGGACCCAACTAGGAGTGCGCCGAGCGCCGGCGAAAGTGTACGGGACCCAACTGGGAGTGCGCCGAGCGCCGGGAAAGTGTGTGGGTCCCAAAGTGAGTGCGCCGAGCGCCAGAAGTGTGTTGGACCCAACTGGAAATGCGTTAGGCGCCGGAAAAAGTGTGTTGGACCCAACTAGGAGTGCGCCGAGCGCCGGCGAAAGTGTACGGGACCCAACTGGGAGTGCGCCGGGCGCCAAGAAAAGTGTGTGGGGCCCAACTGGGAGTGCGTTAAGCGCCGGAAAAAGTGTGTTGGACCCAACTAGGAGTGCGCCGAGCGCCGGCGAAAGTGTACGGGACCCAACTGGGAGTGCGCCGGGCGCCGGGAAAAGTGTGTGGGGCCCAAGTGGGAGTGCGCCGAGCGCCGAGCAACGTGTTGGACCCAACTGGAAATGCGTTAGGCGCCGGAAAAAGTGTGTTGGACCCAACTAGGAGTGCGCCGAGCGCCGGCGAAAGTGTACGGGAGCGAACTGGGAGTGGGCCGGGCGCCGGGAAAAGTGTGTGGGGCCCAAGTGGGAGTGCGCCGAGCGCCGAGCAAAGTGTGTTGGACCCAACTGGAAATGCGTTAGGCGCCGGTAAAAGTGTGCGGGACCCAACTGTGAGTGCGCCAAGCGCCGGCGAAAGTGTGCGGGACCCAACTGTAAGTGCGCCAAGCGCCGGCGAAAGTGTGCGGGACCCAACTGTGAGTGCGCCAAGCGCCGAGCAATGTGTGTTGGACCCAACTGGAAATGCGTTAAGAGCCGGAAAAAAAGTGTGTTGGACCCAACTAGGAGTGCGCCGAGCGCCGGCGAAAGTGTACGGGACCCAACTGGGAGTGCGCCGGGCGCCGGGAAAAGTGTGTGGGGCCCAAGTGGGAGTGCGCCGAGCGCCGAGCAATGTGTGTTGGACCCAACTGGAAATGCGTTAAGCGCCGGAAAAAAAGTGTGTTGGACCCAACTAGGAGTGCACCGAGCGCCGGCGACAGTGGACGGGACCCAACTGGGAGTGCGCCGGGCGCCGGGAAAAGTGTGTGGGTCCCAAAAGTGAGTGCGCCGAGCGCCAAGAAAAGTGTGTTGGACCCAACTGGAAATGCGTTAGGCGCCGGAAAAAAGTGTGTTGGACCCAACTAGGAGTGCGCCGAGCGCCGGGGAAAGTGTACGGGACCCAACTGGGAGTGCGCCGAGCGCCGGGAAAAGTGTGTGGGTCCCAAAAGTGAGTGCGCCGAGCGCCAAGAAAAGTGTGTTGGACCCAACTGGAAATGCGTTAGGCGCCGGAAAAAAGTGTGTTGGACCCAACTAGGAGTGCGCCGAGCGCCGGCGAAAGTGTACGGGACCCAACTGGGAGTGCGCCGGGCGCCGGGAAAAGTGTGTGGGGCCCAACTGGGAGTGCGTTAAACGCTGGAAAAAAGTGTGTTGGACCCAACTAGGAGTGCGCCGAGCGCCGGCGAAAGTGTACGGGACCCAACTGGGAGTGCGCCGGGCGCCGGGAAAAGTGTGTGGGGCCCAAGTGGGAGTGCGCCGAGCGCCGAGCAATGTGTGTTGGACCCAACTGGAAATGCGTTAGGCGCCGGAAAAAAGTGTGTTGGACCCAACTAGGAGTGCGCCGAGCGCCGGCGAAAGTGTACGGGACCCAACTGGGAGTGCGCCGGGCGCCGGGAAAAGTGTGTGGGGCCCAACTGGGAGTGCGTTAAGCGCTGGAAAAAGTGTGTTGGACCCAACTAGGAGTGCGCCGAGCGCCGGCGAAAGTGTACGGGACCCAACTGGGAGTGCGCCGAGCGCCGGGAAAGTGTGTGGGTCCCAAAGTGAGTGCGCCGAGCGCCAAGAAAAGTGTGTTGGACCCAACTGGAAATGCGTTAGGCGCCGGAAAAAGTGTGTTGGACCCAACTAGGAGTGCGCCGAGCGCCGGCGAAAGTGTACGGGACCCAACTGGGAGTGCGCCGGGCGCCAAGAAAAGTGTGTGGGGCCCAACTGGGAGTGCGTTAAACGCTGGAAAAAAGTGTGTTGGACCCAACTAGGAGTGCGCCGAGCGCCGGCGAAAGTGTACGGGACCCAACTGGGAGTGCGCCGGGCGCCGGGAAAAGTGTGTGGGGCCCAAGTGGGAGTGCGCGGAGCGCCGAGCAATGTGTGTTGGACCCAACTGGAAATGCGTTAAGCGCCGGAAAAAGTGTGTTGGACCCAACTAGGAGTGCGCCGAGCGCCGGCGAAAGTGTACGGGACCCAACTGGGAGTGCGCCGGGCGCCGGGAAAAGTGTGTGGGGCCCAAGTGGGAGTGCGCCGAGCGCCGAGCAAAGTGTGTTGGACCCAACTGGAAATGCGTTAGGCGCCGGAAAAAGTGTGTTGGACCCAACTAGGAGTGCGCCGAGCGCCGGCGAAAGTGTACGGGACCCAACTGGGAGTGCGCCGGGCGCCGGGAAAAGTGTGTGGGTCCCAAGTGAGTGCGCCGAGCGCCGAGCAAAGTGTGTTGGACCCAACTGGAAATGCGTTAGGCGCCGGGAAAAGTGTGTTGGACCCAACTAGGAGTGCGCCGAGCGCCGGCGAAAGTGTACGGGACCCAACTGGGAGTGCGCCGGGCGCCGGGAAAAGTGTGTGGGTCCCAAAAGTGAGTGCGCCGAGCGCCAAGAAAAGTGTGTTGGACCCAACTGGAAATGCGTAAGGCGCCGGAAAAAAGTGTGTTGGACCCAACTAGGAGTGCGCCGAGCGCCGGCGAAAGTGTACGGGACCCAACTGGGAGTGCGCCGGGCGCCGGGAAAGTGTGTGGGGCCCAAAGTGAGTGCGCCGAGCGCCAAGAAAAGTGTGTTGGACCCAACTGGAAATGCGTTAGGCGCCGGAAAAAAGTGTGTTGGACCCAACTAGGAGTGCGCCGAGCGCCGGCGAAAGTGTACGGGACCCAACTGGGAGTGCGCCGAGCGCCGGGAAGAGTGTGTGGGTCCGAAAAGTGAGTGCGCCGAGCGCCAAGAAAAGTGTGTTGGACCCAACTGGAAATGCGTTAGGCGCCGGAAAAAAGTGTGTTGGACCCAACTAGGAGTGCGCCGAGCGCCGGCGAAAGTGTACGGGACCCAACTGGGAGTGCGCGGAGCGCCAAGAAAATTGTGTGGGGCCCAACTGGGAGTGCGTTAAACGCTGGAAAAAAGTGTGTTGGACCCAACTAGGAGTGCGCCGAGCGCCGGCGAAAGTGTACGGGACCCAACTGGGAGTGCGCCGGGCGCCGGGAAAAGTGTGTGGGGCCCAAGTGGGAGTGCGCCGAGCGCCGAGCAATGTGTGTTGGACCCAACTGGAAATGCGTTAAGCGCCGGAAAAAAAGTGTGTTGGACCCAACTAGGAGTGCGCCGAGCGCCGGCGAAAGTGTACGGGACCCAACTGGGAGTGCGCCGGGCGCCGGGAAAAGTGTGTGGGTCCCAAAAGTGAGTGCGCCGAGCGCCGAGCAATGTGTGTTGGACCCAACTGGAAATGCGTTAAGCGCCGGAAAAAAAGTGTGTTGGACCCAACTAGGAGTGCACCGAGCGCCGGCGACAGTGGACGGGACCCAACTGGGAGTGCGCCGGGCGCCGGGAAAAGTGTGTGGGTCCCAAAAGTGAGTGCGCCGAGCGCCAAGAAAAGTGTGTTGGACCCAACTGGAAATGCGTTAGGCGCCGGAAAAAAGTGTGTTGGACCCAACTAGGAGTGCGCCGAGCGCCGGCGAAAGTGTACGGGACCCAACTGGGAGTGCGCCGAGCGCCGGGAAAAGTGTGTGGGTCCCAAAAGTGAGTGCGCCGAGCGCCAAGAAAAGTGTGTTGGACCCAACTGGAAATGCGTTAGGCGCCGGAAAAAAGTGTGTTGGACCCAACTAGGAGTGCGCCGAGCGCCGGCGAAAGTGTACGGGACCCAACTGGGAGTGCGCGGAGCGCCAAGAAAATTGTGTGGGGCCCAACTGGGAGTGCGTTAAACGCTGGAAAAAAGTGTGTTGGACCCAACTAGGAGTGCGCCGAGCGCCGGCGAAAGTGTACGGGACCCAACTGGGAGTGCGCCGGGCGCCGGGAAAAGTGTGTGGGGCCCAAGTGGGAGTGCGCCGAGCGCCGAGCAATGTGTGTTGGACCCAACTGGAAATGCGTCAAGCGCCGGAAAAAAGTGTGTTGGACTCAACTAGGAGTGCGCCGAGCGCCGGCGAAAGTGTACGGGACCCAACTGGGAGTGCGCCGGGGGCCGGGAAAGTGTGTGGGACCAAGTGGGAGTGCGCCGAGCGCCGAGCAATGTGTGTTGGACCCAACTGGAAATGCGTCAAGCGCCGGAAAAAAGTGTGTTGGACCCAACTAGGAGTGCGCCGAGCGCCGGCGAAAGTGTACGGGACCCAACTGGGAGTGCGCCGGGCGCCGGGAAAAGTGTGTGGGTCCCAAAAGTGAGTGCGCCGAGCGCCAAGAAAGTGTGTTGGACCCAACTGGAAATGCGTTAGGCGCCGGAAAAAGTGTGTTGGACCCAACTAGGAGTGCGCCGAGCGCCGGCGAAAGTGTACGGGACCCAACTGGGAGTGCGCCGGGCGCCGGGAAAAGTGTGTGGGTCCCAAAGTGAGTGCGCCGAGCGCCAAGAAAAGTGTGTTGGACCCAACTGGAAATGCGTTAGGCGCCGGAAAAAGTGTGTTGGACCCAACTAGGAGTGCGCCGAGCGCCGGCGAAAGTGTACGGGACCCAACTGGGAGTGCGCCGGGCGCCGGGAAAGTGTGTGGGGCCCAAGTGGGAGTGCGCCGAGCGCCGAGCAATGTGTGTTGGACCCAAATGGAAATGCGTTAGGCGCCGGAAAAAAGTGTGTTGGACCCAACTAGGAGTGCGCCGAGCGCCGGCGAAAGTGTACGGGACCCAACTGGGAGTGCGCCGAGCGCCGGGAAAAGTGTGTGGGTCCCAAAAGTGAGTGCGCCGAGCGCCAAGAAAAGTGTGTTGGACCCAACTGGAAATGCGTTAGGCGCCGGAAAAAAGTGTGTTGGACCCAACTAGGAGTGCGCCGAGCGCCGGCGAAAGTGTACGGGACCCAACTGGGAGTGCGCCGGGCGCCGGGAAAAGTGTGTGGGGCCCAACTGGGAGTGCGTTAAACGCTGGAAAAAAGTGTGTTGGACCCAACTAGGAGTGCGCCGAGCGCCGGCGAAAGTGTACGGGACCCAACTGGGAGTGCGCCGGGCGCCGGGAAAAGTGTGTGGGGCCCAAGTGGGAGTGCGCCGAGCGCCGAGCAATGTGTGTTGGACCCAACTGGAAATGCGTTAAGCGCCGGAAAAAAAGTGTGTTGGATCCAACTAGGAGTGCGCCGAGCGCCGGCGAAAGTGTACGGGACCCAACTGGGAGTGCGCCGGGCGCCGGGAAAAGTGTGTGGGGCCCAAGTGGGAGTGTGCCGAGCGCCAAGAAAAGTGTGTTGGACCCAACTGGAAATGCGTTAGGCGCCGGAAAAAAGTGTGGTGGACCCAACTAGAGTGCGCCGAGCGCCGGCGAAAGTGTACGGGACCCAACTGGGAGTGCGCCGAGCGCCGGGAAAAGTGTGTGGGTCCCAAGTGAGTGCGCCGAGCGCCAAGAAAAGTGTGTTGGACCCAACTGGAAATGCGTTAGGCGCCGGAAAAAAGTGTGTTGGACCCAACTAGGAGTGCGCCGAGCGCCGGCGAAAGTGTACGGGACCCAACTGGGAGTGCGCGGAGCGCCAAGAAAATTGTGTGGGGCCCAACTGGGAGTGCGTTAAACGCTGGAAAAAAGTGTGTTGGACCCAACTAGGAGTGCGCCGAGCGCCGGCGAAAGTGTACGGGACCCAACTGGGAGTGCGCCGGGCGCCGGGAAAAGTGTGTGGGGCCCAAGTGGGAGTGCGCCGAGCGCCGAGCAATGTGTGTTGGACCCAACTGGAAATGCGTTAGGCGCCGGAAAAAAAAGTGTGTTGGACCCAACTAGGAGTGCGCCGAGCGCCGGCGAAAGTGTACGGGACCCAACTGGGAGTGCGCCGGGCGCCGGGAAAAGTGTGTGGGGCCCAAGTGGGAGTGCGCCGAGCGCCAAGAAAAGTGTGTTGGACCCAACTGGAAATGCGTTAGGCGCCGGAAAAAAGTGTGTTGGACCCAACTAGGAGTGCGCCGAGCGCCGGCGAAAGTGTACGGGACCCAACTGGGAGTGCGCCGAGCGCCGGGAAGAGTGTGTGGGTCCCAAGTGAGTGCGCCGAGCGCCAAGAAAAGTGTGTTGGACCCAACTGGAAATGCGTTGGGCGCCGGAAAAAAGTGTGTTGGACCCAACTAGGAGTGCGCCGAGCGCCGGCGAAAGTGTACGGGACCCAACTGGGAGTGCGCCGAGCGCCAAGAAAATTGTGTGGGGCCCAACTGGGAGTGCGTTAAACGCTGGAAAAAAGTGTGTTGGACCCAACTAGGAGTGCGCCGAGCGCCGGCGAAAGTGTACGGGACCCAACTGGGAGTGCGCCGGGCGCCGGGAAAAGTGTGTGGGGCCCAAGTGGGAGTGCGCCGAGCGCCGAGCAATGTGTGTTGGACCCAACTGGAAATGCGTTAAGCGCCGGAAAAAAAGTGTGTTGGACCCAACTAGGAGTGCGCCGAGCGCCGGCGAAAGTGTACGGGACCCAACTGGGAGTGCGCCGGGCGCCGGGAAAAGTGTGTGGGGCCCAAGTGGGAGTGCGCCGAGCGCCGAGCAATGTGTGTTGGACCCAACTGGAAATGCGTTAAGCGCCGGAAAAAAAGTGTGTTGGACCCAACTAGGAGTGCACCGAGCGCCGGCGACAGTGGACGGGACCCAACTGGGAGTGCGCCGGGCGCCGGGAAAAGTGTGTGGGTCCCAAAAGTGAGTGCGCCGAGCGCCAAGAAAAGTGTGTTGGACCCAACTGGAAATGCGTTAGGCGCCGGAAAAAAGTGTGTTGGACCCAACTAGGAGTGCGCCGAGCGCCGGCGAAAGTGTACGGGACCCAACTGGGAGTGCGCCGAGCGCCGGGAAGAGTGTGTGGGTCCCAAAGTGAGTGCGCCGAGCGCCGAGCAATGTGTGTTGAACTCAACTGGAAATGCGTTAGGCGCCGGAAAAAAGTGTGTTGGACCCAACTAGGAGTGCGCCGAGCGCCGGCGAAAGTGTACGGGACCCAACTGGGAGTGCGCCGAGCGCCAAGAAAAGTGTGTTGGACCCAACTGGAAATGCGTTAGGCGCCGGAAAAAAGTGTGTTGGACCCAACTAGGAGTGCGCCGAGCGCCGGCGAAAGTGGACGGGACCCAACTGGGAGTGCGCCGAGCGCCGGGAAAAGTGTGTGGGTCCCAGTGAGTGCGCCGAGCGCCAAGAAAAGTGTGTTGGACCCAACTGGAAATGCGTTAGGCGCCGGAAAAAAGTGTGTTGGACCCAACTAGGAGTGCGCCGAGCGCCGGCGAAAGTGTACGGGACCCAACTGGGAGTGCGCGGAGCGCCAAGAAAATTGTGTGGGGCCCAACTGGGAGTGCGTTAAACGCTGGAAAAAAGTGTGTTGGACCCAACTAGGAGTGCGCCGAGCGCCGGCGAAAGTGTACGGGACCCAACTGGGAGTGCGCCGGGCGCCGGGAAAAGTGTGTGGGGCCCAAGTGGGAGTGCGCCGAGCGCCGAGCAATGTGTGTTGGACCCAACTGGAAATGCGTTAAGCGCCGGAAAAAAAGTGTGTTGGACCCAACTAGGAGTGCGCCGAGCGCCGGCGAAAGTGTACGGGACCCAACTGGGAGTGCGCCGGGCGCCGGGAAAAGTGTGTGGGGCCCAAGTGGGAGTGCGCCGAGCGCCGAGCAATGTGTGTTGGACCCAACTGGAAATGCGTTAAGCGCCGGAAAAAAAGTGTGTTGGACCCAACTAGGAGTGCGCCGAGCGCCGGCGAAAGTGTACGGGACCCAACTGGGAGTGCGCCGGGCGCCGGGAAAAGTGTGTGGGTCCCAAAAGTGAGTGCGCCGAGCGCCAAGAAAAGTGTGTTGGACCCAACTGGAAATGCGTTAGGCGCCGGAAAAAAGTGTGTTGGACCCAACTAGGAGTGCGCCGAGCGCCGGCGAAAGTGTACGGGACCCAACTGGGAGTGCGCCGAGCGCCGGCAAAAGTGTGTGGGGCCCAAGTGGAGTGCGCCGAGCGCCGAGCAATGTGTGTTGGACCCAACTGGAAATGCGTTAGGCGCCGGAAAAAAAGTGTGTTGAACCCAACTAGGAGTGCGCCGAGCGCCGGCGAAAGTGTACGGGACCCAACTGGGAGTGCGCCGGGCGCCGGGAAAAGTGTGTGGGTCCCAAAAGTGAGTGCGCCGAGCGCCAAGAAAAGTGTGTTGGACCCAACTGGAAATGCGTTAGGCGCCGGAAAAAAGTGTGTTGGACCCAACTAGGAGTGCGCCGAGCGCCGGCGAAAGTGTACGGGACCCAACTGGGAGTGCGCGGAGCGCCAAGGAAAGTGTGTGGGGGCCAACTGGGAGTGCGTTAAACGCTGGAAAAAAGTGTGTTGGACCCAACTAGGAGTGCGCCGAGCGCCGGCGAAAGTGTACGGGACCCAACTGGGAGTGCGCCGGGCGCCGGGAAAAGTGTGTGGGGCCCAAGTGGGAGTGTGCCGAGCGCCAAGAAAAGTGTGTTGGACCCAACTGGAAATGCGTTAGGCGCCGGAAAAAAGTGTGTTGGACCCAACTAGGAGTGCGCCGAGCGCCGGCGAAAGTGTACGGGACCCAACTGGGAGTGCGCCGAGCGCCGGGAAAAGTGTGTGGGGCCCAACTGGGAGTGCGCAGAGCGCCGAGGAAAGTGTGTGGGACCCAACTGGAAATGCGTTAGGCGCCGGAAAAAGTGTGTTGGACCCAACTAGGAGTGCGCCGAGCGCTGGCGAAAGTGTACGGGACCCAAATGGGAGTGCGCGGAGCGCCGGGAAAAGTGTTTGGGGCCCAACTGGGAGTGCGTTAAGCGCTGGAAAAAAGTGTGTTGGACCCAACTAGGAGTGCGCCGAGCGCCGGCGAAAGTGTACGGGACCCAACTGGGAGTGCGCCGGGCGCCGGGAAAAGTGTGTGGGTCCCAAAAGTGAGTGCGCCGAGCGCCAAGAAAAGTGTGTTGGACCCAACTGGAAATGCGTTAGGCGTCGGAAAAAAGTGTGTTGAACCCAACTAAGAGTGCGCCGAGCGCCGGCGAAAGTGTACGGGACCCCACTGGGAGTGCGCCTGGCGCCGGGAAAAGTGTGTGGGGCCCAAGTGGGAGTGCGCCGAGCGCCGAGCAATGTGTGTTGGACCCAACTGAAAATGCGTTAGGCGCCGGAAAAAAGTGTGTTGGACCCAACTAGGAGTGCGCCGAGCGCCGGCGAAAGTGGACGGGACCCAACTGGGAGTGCGCCGAGCGCCGGGAAAAGTGTGTGGGGCCCAAGTGGGAGTGCGCGGAGCGCCAAGAAAAGTGTGTGGGGCCCAACTGCGAGTGCGTTAAGCGCTGGAAAAAAGTGTGTTGGACCCAACTAGGAGTGCGCCGATCGCCGGCGAAAGTGCACGGGACCCAACTAGGAGTGCGCCGAAGGTAGCTTATCAACAAATGATACATCAACTTCCACTCATTTACGCGATATAGCTAGTTGAGAAGCTTCTTTCTTCTTCATTTTGTGCCACATGGCTGTCAGAAGGCCGGCCTCTTTTGGTGGAACTCGAGGCATTCGATCACCCATATCTTCCCAATGATGCGTCGGTGGCCCGAGAAACTCTACCCACGTTCTCAGGCGGGCCCAACCAACGATTCAAACTCAAAAAACGGTGAGTGATTTTCAGCGCGTACGATGCCTTTAAAGGTGTAAGACACCCAAAAATTCAAATTTATTCTAAGCTTGCCCCTCCTCTATGTGTTTTCTCTCGTATTTCTTGAGGGAATCAGAATAAAGAGACAAGCTGGCAAAGGAAAGGAAACCGAAGTCGTTGATGAAATCCATCCATATATGTAGCCGATATTGAGCTCGAAGGCTGAGAAAAGGGGTTTCCTGTGGTGGCCGTTTTCATCTCGCTTTTCAGAGGGAACTGAAATCTCGCACTTGACAAGAGTTATAGAGGAGTAGTTTACTACACAATTAGATGAAAATCGAAAAAAATCCATGTCTGAAACTGCACCACTACATCAAGTGCTTGGTCTGACGAGCGGATAGCTCGCGCAGTGGCGCAGTGCAAATTCTCGCGGCTCGCGTTCCACTCGTGTTGGCCTGGCTCGCTACACGCACCGCCCCTGAATAACAATGTTGCTTTCCTAATTCATTGTTGTGATACGACACTTTCAAACACATTTCACTGGATGAATTTTTATTCGCCCTGTAATTCAACAAAACCCATCAAATCAGGTTCAGGTCTTAGCATTGGACAGACAGAGATCATCCTGTACTCGGTTCCGTTCCTTTTTGGCATTCTCTGAATAAATTACAAATCAAAAGGCGACCGAAATTCTCCTCTCAAATTTACTGCTCACCTTTTTGAATTTATCCTAGATCCATCCACCTCTGTAAGGAGAGCATCATGAAGCCGCTCTGTAACAAGAGGTTGGTCGACGTCGGTCTGCCATCTGTAGCCTAAACGTCTCATCGTTAGGATCATCGAAGAAGAAATGTTGAGTTTGGGGTTTTTATGTAGAGCACAATTCCTTGAATATTGACAAAAAAATGGGCAAGAGGCGCTCTTACAGGCGGTGTCGAACAATGAACGAGTAGAGGGCACAGATAAGGAAAGCTTGCACAAGGGGAACAGAAAAATGTGATTCCTGGGATACACGGAGGAGTAAGTTCCCTCCCTCCCTTGCATAAGGTAGAAACCAACTAGCGGATTTAAATCGCATTTTTTAGCTCATTGATCGGATGCACATAAAAGGAGGAGCCTTGGACCCAGTTCGGTTGCCTAAATGCAAAGCGCGCGGACGTAAGTCCTCGCGCTCGTTTTGTTTGAGCGCCTCCTTTGGCTAGGCGAACGGAGCCCAAGCCATTCCCTTTCTGTGCATTTCGTTCGCATAAGGTATTCTTTTGTTATCTCTAAGTCTCGCGAATTTCCCCTTTCTTCCATGTTGCACTTTCTATCAGGTGACTGCGCGAGGTATGGTGCAGCACAGGGGGTCGGTCCTTCGACCAAAAAGCAAGATGGGCTTCCATCAGTGGTGAGAGGGTACTGAGAGCCATGAGAGTTAATATACTGTCAGAATATTTAGAGGACAAATGCTACACTAAGACGCATTTTTAAGCGATTTAGGTTTTGCAGGCACGTGGGTCTTCAGGACATCAAAAATATTATTTATTTATTTATAGTATTTGGGCATTTTATAGTATTTGGGCTTTTTTCACTGGAAATCGCTTTGCTTTCCTTTTTGGTCATGGAACAATCAAGATTATAAAACGAATAAATAAATTTTGCTGACCTTCTCCACTCCACCCATCGTCGTCGGTATGCCATCTCTGGTGGACCGAGGACATCATGGAGTTTAGGGGAGGGGGAGGGGGGTCAGAACAGAGTTGACTTGTATTACACCTCACGCCGTGCCTGCTTTTTTAAGGATAAGGGCATAGAAGTGTGAGGTACAGAGTGTAGAAACGGACCTCAGTGCCGGCTGTGGCTCCCTTGGTACGACCCCGCGTACGTTGGCGCAAACCCGGTGCATGTAAGAACATATGCTACGTGCACTGAGATAGCCTCATCGTGGGCGGCGGACCGCGAAGGAAACCACAACCGTACAAACTGAAGTTGTGATGATAATAGGGTTTCGCATTCACAGCAAAAGTAAACCCTTGTGTCTGTATGAATATTGGACGAAAACGGTAAAATTTATACCATTTCTCAAACAAGCCCAATGCATTCCACTAATTGACAAGTGGTAGAAGGATCGTTTTCTGTGCCGCGCATGGACAAGAGTAACGACGGTCTGACTGACTCCTCTGTTATCAATTTAAAAAAGGTCCTCTCCTACCTCTGAGTTAGTTCATGTACATGACCCCGGATCCAGGGTTAAGCAGAGTTGCGACCCTGCACAACGGGGGTCGTCAGAATTTTGGAAAACGTTAGAAAAAATTTTTGGAGATCTCGTGAAAATTTTAGGAGAAAAAGGGAGTTCTCTTGAAACCACATGGTAAGCTTGAATAAGAAAAGCAATTTTTTCTGAAAAAGCTATAACAAATTTTCATAGCGGAGGGTGTCGTAACAATTTTGAAATTTTTTTTCCAAAATTTGGGTCAACAGGGAGAGGGTCGTAGTTTCGCTAAAAATTGGCGCAACGGCCTGCTCGACTGTGCCCGGATCGCGTCTAATTGTATGCGAAATAGGAAAAAAGAATCTGGCTGACGAGTTTTCGAGTTCAATACACAAGTAAGACCCAGTTCATTTTTTTGTCATCACCATCGCAACGGGACGATTAGACCGGGATTATACCTCTCCTCGCGGCATTGCGTCGCTGGTTACATCTCACTAGAGAACAATATGGTACGATCCGACCGTTGTCAGCGAAATATGCTCTGATTAGGAGCGCTTCTGAGAGTGTTTACTAATCTGAATTCGTAGCTGCTAAAGAGTTCCATTCAAGTTGACTTAGGGAGCGGTTTCGAGAAATGCCCCATCCTTAAATCCCCTCATGGAATGAGGTATAAAGATAATCCAGAGGGAAACTGGAAAACTTTTCAAAGTGCACAAGCTTCAAGAAAAGCAGGGTGCGACTGTCTACAGAGGGGGACTGAGCCGCGGAGGGATGGCAGAGGGGGGTCTGAGCTTCGCCAAGAGATCCAGTGGATCATTCTGAATGCTTTTTTGAATGGCACCCCTTCTTCAAAGTTTGCTTTTTTGAAAATACGTTGTTCCTCCTCTTTAAATTTTACAAAAAAAAACATAGCAATCAGCGCTTCTGGGAGTCTGAGAAAATCGCCAAAAAATGCTTCTGTACGGGGGGGGGGTTCGGAGGAGAATTGGCTTTGTCCACACCTCGTGCCGTACCCTGCACGCACATTAAAACGAGTGAGATTATAGCGCTGCACTTCACTGGGGCGGAAGTTTGAGCTACGCATCTTGCACTCACTCATCCAAGGCCTAGCGCTGTTTACCATTTCTCAAATTCAAGTCGAAGCGACCAACGATACTGCCGCGATCTGGAATCGCTCCATGCCGCGACCTGAAATCTTGACGTCGAAGCGACCAGCTATGAATGGGGCTTTAGATGATTCATAACCAAACTTGACAAGTTTCAGACGAAAATGCGCACTTTTTAGGTGAAGTCAGTTGTTTTTCGGAACAAATATTATCAACGTGTTTTTGTATAAACAAGCTCCAAACTATCTTGCATTATATTCGTCTATTGCATTTCATCTCTAGCCCCTCACCTGGAAGGAAAATGTGCCCACTTTGATTGGAAAACTTAGATTTTTTCAACGACTGATCACAAAGGTGTTAAAAGCAAGCTAAAATGTGTTCAACCCAACTAGAACGTAGAACAATACAAGGAAGATGAAAGCACATTTAAAACGATGAGATTGGATAAGAGTACAAACACAAACAAATGAATGCAAACAAAAATCAGCTGGCAAGGATAAACCAGTCACAGGCTACTGTGCTTATCTGGGTCAAATTCCGGTCCGCAATTGCGTCTCGACACGCTTTGCGGCCGCACGCTCCCGAGCCGGAAGAGCTTCCAGCGCCGCAGCCGCTGATCTGTTGACTCTAGGTAGGTTTTGAAAACTGGAAACTAACAGCAATTGGAGAAAATTTTATAAAAAAGCCACATCGAGTCGGCTTAGGCGCTGGAAACCCGATTGAGTCGAGCGCTTGCGACAGCAAAGCGTGTCGAGACGCATTTGCGGACCGGAATTCGGCCCAGAGAAGCACAGTACCAGGCGGCAATTGCGCAGCATTTAGCGCAGAGTTTCGTAAGCGGGGAGCATCGTCGGAATTAATTGAGCAGACAACTATTCCCGTTTAATGGGCGGAACGCAGCGGTGGGTCGACTGCAGCACTCGAATTTCACCTAGTTCCTGCCACTTTTTCGCAGGGCTTTCTTCACTAATGTGAATGAAAGGATCTAAAGCTCAGGTTTATGCAGGAAACCATAGAAATTTTCGATGGCAAACACTGTCTTCAAGGTGTTGCTCGCGATAGAGGTCGGACGTTTGCGGGCCAAAATACCGGGCCGAGGAGGTTCTTAGAGCCACACCCAGCCCACTTTGGCGAAGATCTTAGATATGGTTAGTTGGATAACTAACTCAAGAATCTCCAAGATGTGACTCTGCGAAAAAATATTGAATTATTTACCCAGTGAAACTTATAAAATACTAGGAAACCTCGCAAGGCCATCTTCGCCATTTGAAAGATGATGAATGTTTTCTGGTCAACCCTGCCTACGGCTCTGAAATGGGATTTTGCTGCGGGCACGGCTGAACGAAGTTATGAGCGTTTTTGAAGATTTGCGAGAAAGTGAGGGTACCCCCCCCCCATCAGTCAGTTTTAGGGTCTTCGGAAAACTCTCGGATTCGTCTCAATACTTATGTATGGGAGTTATTTAAGGCGTTGAACAAGAATCTGTGGTATGTATGCTTGCCGATATTCTGAGGTTTGCTGTAAGTTAGGGTGAACATGCATAATGCTATTAAGTGTGCGTAACCTACCTTATTATTTCGAAACTCGACAAACGGACCTATGTTCGTACTCAGATCAACAAATAACCCCACGACGACGTTTTGAGCAAAATCTGATTTTTTGTCCAAACTACCGTACACGCTCCGTAACCTAACGTAATTTTTCAAAAATCGATAAACGGGTTGCAGATTCGTGTTCAGCACTTCAGAATTTCACTTTAGAACAGCACATTAGAAGAAACTGGATTCGTGTTCAGCACTCCACAGAAAAATGTTGGGTCTCGTCTACCGAACCATTACGACATTCGTCGAATATCGTGCTCTGCTCTCAAAATGCTCCCCCTACGGGAACCGTTGTATAAAATATCTTGAATACTCTCGGAAACTGTGAAATGAACCTCGGATTCGTTATCAGCACCTAGAAAAGACTCTATAGGGAAATTTTAACGTAAAAAAGGCGCTCAATAAACAACTAGAGGCGTCTAGTCTTTTTTAAACTCATGGATTCCCCGCGTAAAAAAGATTCCTCATCTTTGAATTAGCGAGGATAGCCATGCTAAGCTCCCTGGTCAGCTACGTATTTCATATTGGCTAGAAAGGTACATAGGTCCCTTGCTACAATTTCAGGGGGAATACGCGTAGACAAACACCCGAATACTTCATAGATTACATCAGCTGATTGTGATGTCAAAATTTCAACATCGGAGATGTTGGATTCGTTTTCAGGAATGGAAAAAAAATTGCAAGAGGGCGTATTAAAGAGCAGGAAACAGAGGCGGATTCGAGAATGAGAAAAGGCTTACATAATGGTAAACTCCTGGCTTGTTCCCCAGTATACACAAAAATTACTTACCAGAAGATTCGGGTACAAAAGAAACGGGAAATTTCCACCACAGCATTAAACCGAGTAAATGTTACCCCCAGTCCACAGATACACTATGAGATAACAATACACATGTAAGGTGAGCGATATCAAACTCCAGTTTCTATGCTTTCCCTTACATTGCGAGGCAGATGAAAACGGTGCAGGAACACCAGACAACCTCATTTCGCGATTGAGAAAACCAGTTTCACAACAGTTATCGAGCGCGTTTAAAGAGCGCACCATAATCATTCTTTGTTTTTTTTTTCATCTGACTCAAGTCATCTTATTCAATGATGATAGATGACCGACAAGGGACTACGATTTCTCATGGCGCGTAACCTTCTATCCGATTTTTTTGTAACACATGGCTCTGCGAAAACTGATAGGGTCTCTATGAATACCACGCAACTACAGAAGGAATGGTACATTGTTGTGTTTTCTCGCCCAAACATTATTCAAGGGCAGTGTTGATTTATCACAGCATCCAGTTAGCTAACATTCGATAAGACATCCGGGATGTTTGCACGATAATTTTGATTTCCTGCTTATTGCTCGTGATCGAAATGTATGCTTTTGAAATTATAGGCGAGAAGGATCCCAGGCTCCCAGTGTCGAAAGAACGGTAGAAAACGAGCCAGGAGCGGACAAAAAAAGGTTGAAAACAAGCGTTTTGGTTCCCCAGACACGCCTGGTGCCCAGATCCGCCCCCTCGGAATGAACAAATGAAGACTCAGATTACAGGAATGATCAAGTCAAGGAAGTGCTGATAAGTGAGCTGATCGCTTCATTGCACTGATAGGTATCATACTTCTAACGGTCAATTCCTCCACGCTCAGAAATCATCGTAAACAAAAGGGGGCCTATTTTTGCTGAAAAACTCGTCTTTCGTGTCCTTTTTAAGCATGCCTTGCTATATAGGGCACCAGACCTTTCGTAAACCGTGGACATATCGGGTGTGAAATTTATCGTGAACACTACCTTTAGGGTCCCACATACACGTATGTCTAGGCTTGACCCTCGTTATGACGAAAGTCAGCAAGAGCCTAGGAGAAAAGCACAGAAAAAAACCTAAAACCGGCCATCAGTAGGATCACTACGCCCGTGCATGTAGTTTTTCCTTCCTGGAGAAACAGGACTTCTTCATGAGCACTCACTGTTTTGAAGAAAACGAGTTATAGGCTTGGGATAGATGAAGCCAGACGTGTGTGAACAAAGTTTTGAATTAGGCAACCAAAAAAAATTGCCCAATATCAGTGGTTCCCAACGAATTCTCAGTTTTGAAGACACAGTTGTCACGAAGACCAACCCATCAGACTCTCTACCAGAACAAAGAAAGTCAAAACTTTTCAAGGAAGGCCCTGACCCACTGAAGCTGTAGACTAAATGCGCAAAAGCTCGGGATTTCGTTGTTAACTAAGCACGTGCACTTGCTTATGTACAACCCTCACGAGTTCACCTGCGCACAGAACGCGGGCGATTGCGTACTGATCCCGCACACGTGTGTTCCGACCGCGCAGACCGACAAACCGATCTCAACGAGCAATTTGCTTGCGTACTGAACGCACGCTATTGCGTACTGAACGCGAACGCTTGCGTACCAACCGCACAGACTGAAAAACTGATTTCACCGACCAGTTTGTTTGCGTACTGAGTGCGGGCGATTGCTTACTGAACGCAAACTTTTGCGTTCCCACCGCGCAGACTGACAAACCGACCTCACCCACCAGTTTGTTTGCGTACTGAACGCGGTCGATTGCGTACTGAACGCGCATACCTGCGTACTGACCGTGCAGACTGACAAACCGACCACACCCACCAGTCTGCTTGCGTGCTGAACGCGTTCGATTCGGTACTGAACGCGAACACTCGAGTACCGACCGCGCAGACCGACAAACCGACCACACCCACCAGTCTGCTTGCGTGCTGAACGCGTTCGATTGGGTACTGAACGCGAACACTCGAGTACCGACCGCGCAGACCGACAAACCGACCACACCCACCAGTCTGCTTGCGTGCTGAACGCGTTCGATTGGGTACTGAACGAGAACACTTGCGTACCGACCGCGCAGACCGACAAACCGATCTCAGCGAGCAGTTTGCTTGCGTACTGAACGCGGGCGATTGGGTACTGAACGCGAACACTTGAGTACCGACCGCGCAGACCGACAAACCAATCTCAACGAGCAATTTGCTTGCGTACTGAACGCACGCTATTGCGTACTGAACGCGAACGCTTGCGTACCAACCGCACAGACTGAAAAACTGATTTCACCGACCAGTTTGTTTGCGTACTGAATGCGGGCGATTTCTTACTGAACGCAAACACTTGCGTTCCCACCGCGCAGACTGACAAACCGACCTCACCCACCAGTTTGTTTGCGTACTGAGTGCGGGCGATTGCTTACTGAACGCAAACTTTTGCGTTCCCACCGCGCAGACTGAAAAACCGACCTCACCCACCAGTTTGTTTGCGTACTGAACGCGGTCGATTGCGTACTGAACGCGCATACCTGCGTACTGACCGTGCAGACTGACAAACCGACCACACCCACCAGTCTGCTTGCGTGCTGAACGCGTTCGATTCGGTACTGAACGAGAACACTTGCGTACCGACCGCGCAGACCGACAAACCCATCTCAGCGAGCAGTTTGCATGCGTACTGAACGCGGGCGATTGGGTACTGAACGCGAACACTCGAGTACCGACCGCGCAGACCGACAAGCCGACCACACCCACCAGTCTGCTTGCGTGCTGAACGCGTTCGATTGGGTACTGAACGAGAACACTTGCGTACCGACCGCGCAGACCGACAAACCGATCTCAGCGAGCAGTTTGCTTGCGTACTGAACGCGGGCGATTGGGTACTGAACGCGAACACTCGAGTACCGACCGCGCAGACCGACAAACCGACCACACCCACCAGTCTGCTTGCGTGCTGAACGCGTTCGATTGGGTACTGAACGAGAACACTTGCGTACCGACCGCGCAGACCGACAAACCGATCTCAGCGAGCAGTTTGCTTGCGTACTGAACGCGGGCGATTGGGTACTGAACGCGAACACTTGAGTACCGGCCGCGCAGACCGACAAACCAATCTCAACGAGCAATTTGCTTGCGTACTGAACGCACGCTATTGCGTACTGAACGCGAACGCTTGCGTACCAACCGCACAGACTGAAAAACTGATTTCACCGACCAGTTTGTTTGCGTACTGAATGCGGGCGATTTCTTACTGAACGCAAACACTTGCGTTCCCACCGCGCAGACTGACAAACCGACCTCACCCACCAGTTTGTTTGCGTACTGAACGCGGTCGATTGCGTACTGAACGCGCACACCTGCGTACTGACCGTGCAGACTGACAAACCGACCACACCCACCAGTCTGCTTGCGTGCTGAACGCGTTCGATTCGGTACTGAACGAGAACACTTGCGTACCGACCGCGCAGACCGACAAACCGATCTCAGCGAGCAGTTTGCTTGCGTACTGAACGCGGGCAATTGGGTACTGAACGCGAACACTTGAGTACCGACCGCGCAGACCGACAAACCAATCTCAACGACCAATTTGCTTGCGTACTGAACGCGGGCGATTGCGTACTGAACGCGAACACTTGCGTACCGACCGCACAGACTGACAAATCGATCTCACCGATCAGTTTGTTTGCGTACTAAACGCGGACGATTGCGTACTGAACGAGAACACTTGCGTACCGACCGCACAGACTGACAAATCGATCTCACCGATCAGTTTGTTTGCGTACTGAACGCGGACGATCGCGTATTGCACGAGAACACTTGCGCACCGACCGCACAGACCGACAAACCAATCTCAAAGAGCAGTTCGCTTGCGTACTGAACGCGGGCAATTGAGTACTGAACGCGAGAAATCGCGTACCGACCGCGCAAACTGAAAGAACGAATTCACCGAAAAGTTTTTGTGCGTGCTGAACGCGGACAGTTGCGTACCGAACACGACCACTTGCGTACTGACTGCGTGTGCTCACGTACTGACCGCAGCGAAAAGTCATGTTCCCTACTGACCGCGCGCAAAGATGAATGCGCGCGGTCAGTACGTCGCTATGGAATTCCGCGAGCGGTTGGTAACACCATAGATTCCGGTCCGTAGCTGCAGGCTTCTGCTGTTGCAGCACGCAGGTCGATTATAATCGTACTGGGACCAATGGGTACCGTCCGATTATCCTCGAGCTCTGTGCTGCAACGCCGGTTGTCTGCAACGCAAACCAACGGAGACAGTAAATAAGCCAGGCACACACTACTGTCTCGAACCTCCAATTAAGTATACAAGGTCAAGCGGGGCGATGCGTGATTTTTCGAAATTGGAGCGGCTCCCATCACCAGCAAATTTTTTTCCAAGATTTTTGCGACCCCCCCCCCCCGAGGGGCAATTTCTTGACAGTTTATAGCTGATTACTCGAACTGTTACGCGCCGAAAATTCGTTCAGTAGTCGGGCTCAAGCATCTAGAACCTGAGCAATGCTACGATCCTTCCCTTTGGTGACCGAAAATATCGAGAGTTTTTTGGCATATCTTCACCAAACTTCAATTTTGGTCCGAAATTTTTTTTATGAAATCCACGTAATCTTCATTTTCAGGCCGAAAATTCTGCGACCTCCCCCCACCTCCGTTGCGAAATTTCGCAACCCCGCTTGACCCTGTTTTAGTCGAATTCGGACTTTTATGGGAACACATACGAGCAAACCCAATTCGGACAGGGTAGACTTCGATCAGGGGCGGCATGCAGGTACGCGGCGGGTTAGGCAGGGTTTGGTACGTAGGCGCGTTTGATGATAGCAGCGCGAGGGCTAAAAGGGAGTTAGGCTAGCACTGAAAATTCGTTCCCTCGCAAACCCTACGTAGGAGGGTGGGGCAGCCGAAACCCCGTTGAGACCCCAACTATTGACTATCTTTAGCACTTGCACAGAAATGATCAAACGCGCCGACGCCACAAACCCTGCCTAACCCCAACCTAACCCGCCGCGTACGTGCATGCCACCCCAGTGCATTCCTGGTAGATCATGAGTTATTCTCCTTTACAGCAGTGTTCATGATCCAGAAGTACTTTTTTACCATATGTCGATAATTTTCCGGTCGCAAGGTACGCCGTAACAGACGAGATTGAAGTCGCTAATCCAGAAAAATGGTGAGTTTTCTCTTCACATATTTTTGATGCCATCACCTTTGGGTGGTTTAATTTTTTGAGTGCCATGTGAATCCAATTTGGGACCCTCGGTCGATCCCCGTGTCACAATTTGCTCACAAGTATGGTAATAGATGATAGAAGCTTGTGGTTGGTCACACTACGGTAAAAGGGACGTATGGAGGCAGGGGTCGCCTCTGCCAAGACCTTTCCATGAACAATGCTCTTGTGAAGTAAACCACAAAAAGTATCCTCTGTAAAAAATCGTATTTCTCATCACTAATGACGCGAGCGGCGCGCGCGATGCTGCTCCCTCCGTCTGCCATGCGCTCTGTCGCTGTCTCTAACCTCCGCTCCGCACCAGCACGCGCAGAAACCATGAGAAATTTGGTGTTAGGAGCCTATAAGCAGTGATTGGGTTCATCGCTAAAATTACGTGCAAGTTACGCAGCAGACACATTTGTAGCCCATGCTTTGCAGTCTTTGGGTCCCACCTCAGGGCGGGAGGCAATATTGAGAGAGCTATGTATCTTGGCGTTCCGGCAGGAGTTGAGCCATCTTTCATGAACCCTATGTGAGGGCTGATGATCGTTAATAAATTGTGTCTCAGCTGTCCCAGCTTCCAGCTAAAACTGACCAACACTGCTTGCTTTACTAATGTAAAACCCGCTTGAAAGTTGATAAACTTCCGTCAAATAATCCTTCTTTTCTCCTCAGCTGAGCTTACCGCTAGCCTTCAGGGTTCTCCTAAATGTATGTCATTAGAACTGTAACTGCAAACCAAACTGCTTATGGCTTGTGAACAAGATCCCGTTTCGGCTTGGGTCTGGCGAAACTTGCTTAGAGATTGGATCGAAACGCTCATTCACCGGAGCAGACCACACTGTAATAACAGACCGATAGCAAATAGAAGAACGTATATTTTGATCAAATCCATAACGCGTCTTGTCCCTATTGAGACCGAAACCCCTGAAGTGGGCCGAGCGAATGCTGATTCGAGGGGGGGGGGTCGGAGGGGATGGGTGCTCGATTTTTTTCGCTCATTCGGAAGAGTTGAGACTCAGCGTTCTGCAGGGTTGCTACACACACCGGCTGGACCATAATATCAATTTTTGCCGACGAGCTTGGACTGTGCCTTTAACTGGATTTAAAGCCGATATGTGCTTACCAGATCATACCCATTATCGATTGATTGTTGCTGTGCCTACACAGTTTATGTGTGAATAACTGAGGAATGCAGACCGGGTAGTCGCTGGCGTGATGGTAACACTCTCGCTCGGAAACGTGCAATGCAGGCTCGAGTCCTGTCTGATATCTGAGTTCTGCGTTCGACTCAGCTACCTTCTAATATCTTCGTAATTCATTCTTCCAGTCAGTTTTATTCCTTTTATCGATAATGTCAAATGATGCACTTTTTGGTATAGTATTATGTAATGATATCTGATATATGGCATTGGTATTATCGCTCCAGCCGCGAGGCGGAGCCTACACGCGCGTGCATCACACTGCGCTACAAGGGTCGGTGCCCTTCGTGGAAGATTCACAAGCCAAGGGTGGTGCGCAACTTTTTTTGAATTTCGTATTTCGTATCTCTTAGTTAATCCTAATCCGTAATTTGTAATCACGCACAGCCCTCGCGCCAATCAAGAAGTCAATAGGCAGCCAATGGATGCAAGATATTCACCCCTATCTTTTACAAATTAGCCCTCATTCTGAATTCACCATAATTCTCTTGCAGTCAGACGATCTCAAGAGGCGAGATAATTATTCGTGTTTTATTTTCCGGATATGAAAGCGGTCTCTTCTTGCTTCAAACACAGTAAGCATCTACAGAGACGAAATTTGTAAATCGCTTGGAATGATTCGACTTAGGGATGCTAGAGAATACCAATTCGTCAGTGGCTGCTATTTTTAACCTTTTTTTTGCGTTCCTAAGGCGTTTTTTTTTTCGCGAAAATCAATCAGGATTTTTTATCTCTGACCTGGAAGGTGTCATCGCGAACATGCTCAAAATGGCTCAGTGAGTCAAATTTTCCAAATTATGAACCTTATGAATTAGGTTTTCTGAACATCTCTGCATGTTCCAGCAATGACTTCAGTCTTCGGGTATGCTAGGGCAAGAAACAGAGAAGGACGTTTTAGATGACGATTACGACCTGAGCGCTGACCCAGTCGAACAAGAAGTCGTAGCTGTTGGCCAAGCATACAATTCATAAAGGTAAGAAGAAATGACGTGAATGAAAACATGTAACAACTTTCTTGTGTTACGCCTCCAAATCTTGTGTTTAGGGATTTAATGTATCAGGGCGACAACTCGTACTACGACCAGTTCGCAGCTGTTCTTATCTCAGCGACAGAAAAGGACGAATAAAAAGGTGGAAAAACGTTCTCGCAGCTAGAGTACGTTGCCCGCAAGGGAGAATGAGCTGACGACGAAGCTCGACTGCCGTCGAGACTTGCTCTGTTTTACGCTCTCCAAATACGTGTTTTCTACCGAAGTAAACGTTTTCACTGTTCTGCGATGTGATAGATCAGGCCCTTAGGGATTTTATGGTAAACTTTTGAAATACGCACTGAAGCAAGCCTCCTACATAAGTTATCTGTTTGTTGTTGTGTTTATACGGAAATAAAGCCCATGCCCAGTAAGACAGCTGTCATTGCAAGTTTTCTGAGATAAACATATAGGAAATCGATGTTGTTACATGATTCATAGAGTGGGTAAAGAGGCGAAATTCATTCATCTTCATGTATCTGCGGTTATTATCAAGGTAGAATTTGACTCATAGACAGTATAAGGTAGCGGTTCTGTGGTATTCGAATTCGAAATGCATTGGTAGTCGGAAAACTAATCATCGTATTTTTTATGCGCTGATAGCACAAGTTATTTCAACTACCCTCTTTTCGATAGACGTACTATGGGGTTTCCCTCGCTACCTCTGCATAAGGTGAGAATCCGCTCGCTTCGCTCATAATTCCGCTTGCTTTGGCGCATGGTCCTCATTCTACCCCTTCCGCTTATCGTAAGGTTCCGCTTGCTTGGTATTAACCTCTGCTTGTTTAGTGTTAGCTTCTGCTTGCTTGGCGATAGCTTCCACTCGCTTAGTGTTAGCTTTTGCTTGCTTCCCGTTAACTTCCGCCCACTCGGTGTTAGTTTCTACTTGCTTCGCGTTTGCTTCCGCTCTCTTCGGTTCATGGTTCCACTCGCTCCTCTGCCTAACGTGAGGTTCTGCTTGCTCAGCGTTAGCTTCTACTTGCTTCGCGTTTGCTTCCGCTCGCTTCTGTGCATGGTTCCACTCGTTCGCCTGCCTAACGTTAGGTTCTGCTTCCATGGCGTTAGCTTCTGCTTGGTTTGCGTGTTAGCTTCTGCTTGCTTCGCGTTCGGTACGGGGACAATCCGTTACTAGCGGATTGCGTGTTACAGCTTGTTTCAAAAGTTCTGAGTATCCTTGGTTTACTCGACCCCTCCCAATACCTATCATGACATATTATGATATTTTGGCGGTTTGCTGTGGCTATTACGGTGGCGTTGCGCCCAGGGTTGAGCAACTTTCGGCGGAGCTACCACATCACCTGTTGACCAAAGTTTTAAGAAAATTCCCAAAATTTTCATGATCTGATCGAGACGAAAAATCGCTTTAGCCTTTCAGAGTGTTCTCGCGCTGCAATCGTACTAGCAACAGGCGAATATTACTACCCTAAATAAATGCATAAAAATTGGCAGTTGTTTGATGGTTCTTCCTTGCATTGACTGCCCACACACTATCACACAATATTAGAAATCCTCCTCAGGTATGGCAACCCTTCAGTGCATGGAAGTGCTCAGAAGACGTGTCATCAGCAGGGATGAGCGGAATTCCGAGTTCCGAAAACCGCAGTTTTGCTCGTTTTAGGCCTTCCGCGTTTCGCCTTCTGAAAACCGCAGAAAGCTGCGAAACACGGAAAATGCGGAACAAAATATCGCAACTTCGTCTTTATTGGAATTTTCACCGTATCTTTTCTTCAATGACTCAAATATTTTGATATGACATCAAATCTTCTATTTTTTTTTCTTCTCTTACTTCGTCTTGAAAGAACCTTATTCTGACAACTGTTATCACGTCCTGAAGAATGGTCGAAACTACCAAGTTACAACTGATCTGGGTGGCATATTCCAAATATTTTTATGTTGCTTTATAGTTTGGTGATATCTTTCTACGCTCCGTGCAAGCTCTGGTAACTCCGTAGTGACCTGTCGATTTTGATTATCAGAAGCAGCGGAGCGGTAGGCGTCGGCGAAATATAATTGGTGATAATGAAGTTTCCGTTGAAAAAGCCACCGCTCCGCGCTGTGACGGGCGAAAACAGGAGCTTATTGAACTGAAATACAGTCTATGTGAATGGTGTTGCGCGCTAAGCGTGTACCAGATTCAGCTTGTACTCGCCAAAGCGCAACCCTGTGATTCCTAGCACAAATTTGAAGTAACCGTTAAGAGGCGGTTTTCCTTCCATTGATAAAAGCGCAAAAGTTGGTACCATCACCTAGAGATGGTATGGAATGGTTTCCAGAGAATCGAAAAGAATGAAAAAAAAAACCTCGATTTTGGTGGTAACCTTCTTTAAATCTCAGAAGGTGTTCACGACCTTCATCGGCTCCTTCGTTACACTTATCAAAACGAAATCAAAGGCGCTATGGGACTAGTAAGACATTTTTTCTAAGTTCTTGTACGGCAATCGACGTGTAGAAATACCATCCCTTGTCTGTCAGTAGTTATCGATAATTGGTTCGTGTTTGACCACCAAATCGAATTTTTCAGGCAGTGGTGGGGTAGTACGTCAGCACAATAGGGGTTGCGCTCCGGCACAAAGGGATTAGCAGCACCCCTGCTGTACCTAATGCTAACAGCAGGAGCTGCTGCCAACTAGCAGGAGCTGCTGTTACTTGTGCTGGAAAACAACCCCTTTCTTTACCCTGGCACGCATGAGATCGGCAGTCCTCTCTACTAGTGTCTGCTGACACTCCCCTTTATTGATTTGTCAGATACGAATGAACATTGCAGCACCCTCCTGTATGAGGGCGGCGGGTATATAAGGCGGCCACACTCACTGCGGGGTAGTTGATCGTTTGAGGTCGGTCCGCGGAGGTGACCTTGAGTCACCTTCCAGACGTTAGCTTTGGTCACCCATAGCCCTTAAAGGCAGTGTTCACGAAGAAAAAGTTGCACGTTTTTTTGGCTAAAACGTAAACTTTGGGTCCCTCTAAGAACATTAGGAACGGAAGTGAGACGAAAAACGGCCGATGAGTGGGTGAAAATCTCGTGGGCCAGCCAACCCATCGGGCCACTCCGCCCACGTCCTATAACCGTTGCCCTTAACTCGTGGTTAGATGCGCGACGGTTTCCGATCAAAAGCCCCGTTCTCCCCTTTATTCTCAACTTCTCTCTTTACTCAGGTCAGCTCGCACACATCGGCTGCAAAAAACGGTAGTTACAAGCTAAGGAAAACTCGTCCACAATGCTTCCCTTGCTGAATTTTGAGGGACCATAACTCCGTTTCCAGGAGGTCTTGTACGATTCCAGGGACATCATTGAGATCAGCATTGGAGCGTTTTCATATAGGCGGAATAACAGAAGAACGAATTTTATCGTGAACACTGCCTTTAACGAGAAATGCGTCCTCGTAGTGAGCCGTGTCGAGTATGGTGTCCTTGTTGCGGGCCGTGACAAGGATCGTGCCCAACACCGCCAAGGAGGGTGGTTGCCCAAATTCTTTCTCCGTTTGCAGGACAGACTGTCAATAACGAGGGGTTGAACCCCAGCTTACATTGGCAGCATATGCTGCTACTAGTAGCAGCTCCTGCTGACAACGAGAGGCTGTATCCGATGGCTTGCCTTGGAATACAACCCGTATTCTGCCTGCGTGCTACCCCCGACTGTCTGAGTTCGTAATCATTTCATTACATTTCCTAGTTTTTTTTTATTATACCAACTTATCGTGAGCCAAATATTTTTCATAAATGTTCCACGAAATTTTTGACTTCTTTGACCTCTAACATTGAGATCCCGTAAATATGACATTGCCAGACCAATACTTGTGCCAGAGAGCTGAATTATTAGGGATTCTCTTCTGTTAAGTTTGATTTGTTGCTTCTGAGATCTATTGAAGGGTTACATTCTCCAATGAATAATATAAAATGTAATTCATACAATATAACCGCTATCCAAGGAAAAAAACGGGCGAAATGTGCAAAGTGGGCAACACAAGCGTCTTTCGACCACAACACGCCTCAAAGTGCTCCGTTTTCATTTTCGAAAACGCCAAAATGTACTTCATTTCGTGGTCTAGTCAGTTAGATGAAAGTATTTTGCCCAATTCGGGAGCAAAATTATTTTTCCAGGCGAGATACAATACGGCTCGTAGGATTTGGTCAGAAATCGAGCGAGGTCGGGTTTTCGCGTCTTTTTCGTCTTTTTTGTATAACTCGCTTCAATGTCAACTTCGAGCGAAACTAGGGACATATTCATGATAGAGGTGTTGAGGGCCATCCAATGGTCTAGCTATTGTAAGGATTCCGTTGACAACCATGAAAATTTCGCAATCAATCAGCTCTCTAGATACGGTAGACACAGGAAAACGCAAGCGGAGACGGTAGCGCACCATCCATCACGGTACCGTAATCACAAACTTGGGTGATTGCGAAACTTCTGTACTTCTCGACGTAATCACCACAAAGGCTAAACCATTGGGTAGCCCTCAACGCCGGGGTCATGAATATCTCCCTAGTTTCGCTCAAAGTTGACTTTGAAGCGAGTTATACAGAAAAGACGAAAAAGACGCGAAAATCCTACCTTGCTCGCTTTCTGACCAAATCCTACGAGCGGTATTGTACATTTTCATTTTGACCATGCTAGAAATCGCGTACGGTTTTTTTTTTGATCGAATGGGCTCGTTATCTTGAGATGACATTATCAAATTCATAACTAACTCCATCTTAAAAAAGGCGCCTTCATCAGTAAATTAGAATTTTTTCCTTAAAGTGAAATAGAATAAGATACGGTGAACATTTTGGTCCTTTCGAAATTGAAAACGGAGCACTTTGAGGCGAGTTCTGCTCGAAAGACGCTTTAGTTGCACACTTTGCCCATTTCATACATGTATGTATGTATCCAGACGTTCTACTGAAGCTGCATAGTGGCTGATTTATTAGAAAGGGATCTCGTAAAAGGGATTTCCTGGAACCAAATGTGTTTCCGAGATAAGTCTAAGAAGACTTTTCAAAAATTTTCGCGTTTTGCATTACGAAAACCGAAGTTCCGCTCATTTTTGGGCGCCTCGCACCCGATTTCCGGGGACCGAGAAAAAAATTCTGTTCCAAAACCCGAGAACCGTTTTCTGAAAATTCGAATTTTTTATTCCGCTCATCCCTGGTCGTCATTAACTCGTCAGGCTGCTATCGCAACTTCCACCCCAGCGGCCAGATTGAGAGAGCAATAATGGTATGTTATTTCCTCATAATATTCTGGTACTTTTCTTTCATGCTTCGAAAGAGTGAGTAGTGGAGGGTTGTGTGGATCTTGTCTCGCAAGAGAACGGTGGCTTGTGGGCAGGGTCAAGCCGCCCGTGGGACAAAGTGCGTTTGTTTTTGCGACCCACCTTCATCCGTGGCAAAGCTCTGCGACTCCCTCCCTAACAATGGCCCTGATGAATTCGAAGTAGACTCGCCCACTTTGCCGAAAATTTGAATGCTCGTCAAATCTGTTCAAATAAAAAAAGGGTTTTTGGTGGTCTTAGAGTGTCATATTCATTGCTCTGATGGACCGTAGTCCAGCGGTTTGGTAAAGTAGACCCAATAAAAAATGGGAAAGTGTGAAGCCGCTCATATAGAGTGAGAAGTGGAAAAAATTTCCCAAAGGGAAGAATCGTGTTAAAAGGTCGTCTTTCCAAATGGCCTTTCCAGCCTTGGTTTTTACTTCTAGAAGACGGCAGTCAGGCAAAAGATGCATCTACTGAAGGGTTATCGAGAACTTCATTTCTTCTTTTTTTCTAGAACTTGTTCTAAATTTTTTTGAGGTTTTTCACCGCTCATGTTTTCCGCACTCCACATGGTCAGGTAAAAAACCTCAAAAAAATCAAGGAAAAATCCAGCTAATGCAGTTTCCCATAACCATTCGGTAGATGCATCTGTTACCCGACTGCCGCCTTCTAGAAGTGAAAACCAAAGTTGAAAAGGCAATTAGGAAAAAACCGCCTCTCTACACCACTTTTTCCAACGGGCAATTTCTTTCTATTTTGCACTCGACATACATGGGCGGCTTTGCTTTTTTCTACTTTAACACTGTGTCTATTTCACCAAACCGCTTAGCTATCATGGCCCATGAGAGCGATGTGTATGACACTGAACGCCCCCCAAAATCCACTTTTTGCTATTCGGACAATGTCAATCTTGACGAGCAAACGAGCGGAGCCGACGAAGCAGCGGTTCACAAATAGGTCTGTACAACTCGTGGTTGTGTGAGAAACTTTTTCTGTGGTGGAGCTGAATCAAAGCCGAAAAAATGCAATAGAAAATATTTGGCGGTGTGATCCCCCAATTTTCGAAGTTTGGTGGCGATCACCCCCCCTCTTTGGAAAACTTCAACATTGCTTGACCCTGCTTAGGAGGGGTTGTAAGCATTATTTGTCAAATTGAGAATCTGTCGAGGGTGTCGTGAAAATGTTTGCTGCAAAATGCAAATCTGGATGGAAATGTCGAAGAATTTAGTCAAATTCCGATCAAACGGGAGAGGGCCGCCCCGAGAATATGTCCTGTGATATAACATTTTGGCTGCGGCTTCACATCCTTTTGTAATATAATGTTCCTTGAATGCTCATTTGATTTTTTTCGAAAATATGTTCATTGTTCTGGGATTTTCGGTTTTCACCCTTTCGAAAGTGTTTTCTCTTTACAACAACACCCAAATTTTTCATGTTCACCAAATGTTGACATTAATCTGACTCTCCATATTTTTAAATATTTTTCTCGTTCTGCCCGTTGTCCCGCCGGACGATAACCGCTTGATCTTGCCTTTAAGTCGCGCTAAGTTCTGACGTGTGTGTGGAACGCTTGCTAATTTTTTTTGAGCTGTAGGCAGGTGTGGTAGTAGTTTGACAGTTCAATTTGGAATGAAGCATTGCCAAGAGGATTTCCTAGGGGTGCTGATCACGAATTAAATTTTCTCAGTTTCAGACAGAGTTCAGGGAATTACGGTAATTTAATTGTTACTCGTCCACTGCATCCTACCGTAATCCATTAAAAGGCGGGAAGCGGACATTTAAATCGTGAGCGACACACGAAAAAAGATCTCTGGGAGAAGCTTCAATCAAATCACAGTTCGGCCGAGTTCTACTTTACCGTCCTTATCGCAACGGAATTGCAGTCTAAAGCACGATTTTCCTTGCACTGCGTGCGCAGTTGCAATTGTCCTCACCTGCGGACCGAAATTTCGTCCGGTAAGGACAGTATTTGCCGTAATCTCTCATAAAACCGAAAACGAGGCTCATAACCGTGTTCAGCGCCCTGAAAATTTCGGCCTGTGATCCCTGGACTGGTGAAGCGGAATTCGGCCTGAATTTCCACTGAGTTTGAGTGCTGGCACTCTGGGAGCCTGCGACCTCTTCCTCCGGGCCCAGAGTTGCGGCAACCTCTGTGATGTACACCGAGAGTGCTTTACCTCGGTCATCGAGTCTGCGCCCAAACTTTTTTTGTGACGTATGGAGCTCTGAGTAAGATTTCTGTGACCGTTCCCTGCGTTCTGAATCCTGTACTTACAAAAAGGGACTGGCCCACAGTAGATGTAGATGTTTCATGACGTTTCATTTCGGGAGTATAACATGCACATGCAAGACTGCCTTTGGGAACAAGAAAATGGATTTCTCGGACTACATAGGGGGCTCTACCCAAATCTAGTGTCCGTTCGTCGATTTTCTGTACACTGCCTTTTTTCGGGATTGCACAAGCCCCCCTTTTCACCCGCACACGCTGCTACAGTAATGGACCACGGCAGCGCGGTCTGTGGTGAGCCCGTTCTCTCCCACCCCATGCGACAGACATCGAATTTCGAATGACAACCGTCCAGTCGTCCGTATGGCCGGCGATCATGCTCAGAGACGGTGAGTTTTTTAGATTTTTCTTTGCCGCTTTCAGTTGTTTCGGTGATAATTCAAATGGCATCGTCTTGGCTAAAGATTAGGGTATACATTAAGATTTGCAGAATCCTTCTCGCTACCAAGAATTTGAGAAAACATCTGTTCTCCTTTTTCACAAAAAAAATTCTTTTTGAACATTTATCTACTGTTTCAAATCCATGGGTCATCTACCCGCATCCCATTACGACGACATTCAAATTATCACTGAAACAACATAAGACTGCGAAAGAATTTCAAAAACTCACCTTCTCTGAGCATGATCGCCGGTCATGCGGACGAATGAACGAACGGTGGTCATGCGAAAATCGATGCCTGCCACATGGGGTGAGAGAGAACGGGCTCGTCTCAGACCGCGAAGCAGTGCTGGATTACTGTAACAGCGAGTGCGGGTGAAAAGGGGGCTTGTACACCCCCGAATAATGGCAGTATATTTTACTGTATGTTACGATGAGTAGCATGCCATTTATGGGCGGAACCCACACTAGTATTTCTAAAATCGACAAATGGAGGTCAAATTCAAAATCCTCGCACCGAGAAACCCTCGAAGAAAAATTTCTGAGACTTTGACCAAACTACCATATATTCACCGTAACGTGCCGACGTCTGCCAAAATCGATGACTGGACCTCAGATTCGCTCTAAGCGCCCCAAACCGCCCCCAGATATGAAGCTTGAGACACATCCGTGGAATATTTCAAGAAAACTTTTGAATGCGTCAAATTCCTGAGGCAGATTCGTTTGTCATAACGGTGATGACTGACTTCCGTCTACCGGAAGGTTGCTGTCCGCATGAACTCTCCTCAGCAGAGCAGGCTGCCGAACATTTACAGCAGGGCGTGGAGGTATGGAAATGTGGGATCAAAAAGCAAAACATAAGAAGCCAGCGGTAGATCTTCGGCATCACAATTACGACCCCTTCCATCTCTCCTTCCCTTTTGTCGCAACACACTGTCCTTTCTTCCAATTTGTAAAACTCCCGAGCGATTATTCTCGCTTTACTATCTCTATCAAGGTGATGAAAAACGCACTCGCATTTCAGGTGCTGTTTTCCTAGATGACCAATACCATGCCCTTGTTCTCAATAAGTAGAATATGTACGTGGATGTTATTGTTTTTGTGAAGCAGATTTTGATCAGCGCAGGCTTTCAACATACATAAAAGTGGTTTATGGAAGTCAATAAATCAAAGGGGCTGAGCGGGTGTAATGAGTGACGAACGGTGAAGGGGCGGCAGTGGAGGTGCTGCATATTTCCCTAGATTGGCAAGGAAATGTTTTCGAAGTTCTGCGTCCTCCTTGGAACGCGTCGCATGCTTCTCAAGGAACATGTTTTCCTATCTTTTCTTCGGTACAAAAAGGTTACGATTTGGAATAAAAAAAACTGTTCAAATCTCGTTACTCTTTCTGCATTCTACACTTTCGATGACGTCCTGCACACTCCCACTGGGGAACTGCCTATTTTCGATGACGTCCTGTACTTCCCCAAGGGGTCCCCGGCCATTTCCTATGATGTCTTGCACACTTTCTCTGGGGTTCTGAACACTTTTTATGACGTACTGCTCACTCCCATAGAGGTCCTGCACACTTATTTTGGCGTCCTGCATACTTTCTATTATACATTCCATCCGATCGTTTTCGGATAAAAACAAAAGCAGTTCCGCTTTTACGACCTCAGTTTCATTTCCCAACAAGAGAACTTTTTTTAATCGAGTTTCATTGAACCATTCGTATGATATTAATTTTGCGGCCAAATTGCTGTCCAGGGCTCGAAGATTTTAACTTATCCGAAATTATCCGACTATCCGATCCGAAATTAAAATTTGTGCCGTAAATTTAATTTGCTCGCAGACAAAACTTTTATTCAAATTGCGATAAGTGATCTTCTGATATTTCAAATCTGGTGCATTACAAAATGTACTTCTTGTATCTGAATAAGCCAAATAAATGAGAGAAGATTGCGATTCAGATTTAATTCGAAAATTTTCGGATGGAATGTGTACTTTCTATGACGTCCTGCACACTCCCACTGGGGCCATGCACACTCCCGCTTTGGTCCTGCACACTCCCACTGGGGTCCTGCACACTTTCTATGACGTCCTGCACACTCACACTGGGTCCTGCAAACTTTCTGTGACGTCCTGCCCACTACCACTGGGGTCCCGCCCACTACCTGTGACGTTCTGCACACTCCCTTTGGGGTCCTGCACACTTTCAATGACGTCCTGCACACTCCCACTGAGGCCCTACCCAGTCCCACTGGGGTCCTGCACACTCCCACTGGGGTTCCGCACACTTTCTATGACGTCCTGCACACTCCGACTGGGGTCCTGCCCATTACCTGTGACGTCCTGCACACTCCCACTAGGGTCCTGCACACTTTTTATGACGTCCTGCGCACTCCCACTGGGGTCCCGCCCATTACCTGCGACGTCCTGCACACTCCCACTGGGGTCCTGTACACTCCCACTGGGATTCTGCACACTCCCACTGGGGCCCCGCCCACTTCTGACGGCGTCCTGCACACACCCACTGGGATCCTGCACACTTTCTTTGACGCGCTGCACACTCTCATTTAGGTCCTGCACACTTTCTATGACATCATGCAGACTCCCATCGGTGTCCCGCACACTTTCTGCGACGTTCAGCACACTTCCACTTTTATCCTGTTCACCTTATATGACGACCTGCACACTCCCACTGGGTCCTGCATACTTTCTATGACGCGCTGCACACTCCCACTGAGGCCCTACCCACTCCCACTGGGGTCCTGTACACTCCCACTGGGGTTCTGCACACTTTCTATGACGTCCTGCACACTCCGACTGGGGTCCTGCCCATTACCTGTGACGTCCTGTACACTCCCACTGGGGTTCTGCACACTTTCTATGACGTCCTGCACACACCGACTGGGGTCCTGCCCATTACCTGTGACGTCCTGCACACTCCCACTGGGGTCCTGCACACTTTCAATGACGTCCTGCTCTCTCACTGAGGCCCTACCCACTCCCACTGGGGTCCTGTACACTCCCACTGGGGTTCTGCACACTTTCTATGACGTCCTGCACACTCCGACTGGGGTCCTGCCCATTACCTGTGACGTCCTTCACACTCCCACTGATCTCTTGCACACTATATATGACGTCCTGCCCACTTGTCGTAATGTCCTGCACACTCCGTTTGGTGTCCCGCACACTTTCTACGACGTCCTGCACACTCCCACTGAGGTCCTGCACACTAGTGATAACGTCCTGCCACGGCCAAAAGTGCGCCCCACGGACAAACACGGTTGCTCCGAGGCACGTAAGAGGTGACTCGGGATGATTTTCTGGTAATCGATATATGTCCTACCCACCTAAATGTTGGAACCATTGCATACAAGTTTTGATGGGCCATTCCTTGGATCCGCGGGACACACATACATACATACACACACGTCGGGACATAACTGCTTTGAGTATAAGGATAGTTCTTGTCCGTTGTTTTCCCACATTGACATCATGTTTGTTCTGATCCAGATGTGGTCAGCAACCATCACAATGTAACATGGACAGAGATTTTCCAGGAATAAATGGTCTGAAACATAAATACTACAGCATCGAATTGATGTGGAATTGATTACACTATGTAACAAATTGTATGTGAAAATTGACTTCATGGGGCACAAACTTTGCTTACACGACGACAGCACGAAGAAAACTCGTTTCTTTGTGAAAATAAAAAGATTTTTTTTCATTTTTTTATGAACAGGTAGAAACAAAAAATGCACAAGGAATAGACAAACTCAGTCGAGATGCACTCAACAAGGCTCAGAAATGTGTAGATTTTCCAGATATACGATTGCACTGTGAATCACTCTCTCGAGGTTGCACCCAAATGTAGTCCCTCATCATGTTTCAATATACTGTTCTTAATAACGACTCTGTCCGAGGCTAAGGTCAGGGCTGGTATATTCGTCGGACCACAGATCAAGAGGATCATAAAATGTGAGGATTTCGCAAAGCTGTTGAACAGGACGGTCAATTATACTAACTTTCCGAGCCATGCTGCATCCCACTTTGGCGTAATTCTTCATGAGAGTGCATCAAGTCCACATAGCTTTCAGCTTTGTGATCGCCTAGTAAGCCGTGAATAACTGCAACGAAACTGCTCCAACCCGCTCTCGCCGCCCTGTTCAACAGCTTTGCGAAATCCTCACATTTTATGATCCTCTTGATCTGTGGTCCGGCGAATATACGAGCCCTAACCTTAGCCTCGGAGAGAGTCGTTACCAATGACAGTATAACGAAATAAAATGAGGGACTACACATGGGTGCAACTCCGAGAGAGTGATTCCCAGAACAATCGTTAATCTAGAAAATCTACGCATTTCTGAAACTTGCTAAGGGCTTTTCGACTGTGCTTGTCTATTCCTTGTGCATTTTTTGTTTTTAACTGTTCATAATGCCGAAAATGAATGCAAATCTTCCTATTTTCATGAAAAACGGGTTTCCTTCTTGATGTTGTAGTGTAAGCAAAGCTTGTTCTCAATGAAATCATTTATTCACATACTTTGGGCATAAGCAATTGAAATATAACACTTAGCAGCCAGGAACAAAAACCGTGTTACATAGTGTTATAGTTGTTGTTTGATGATTTGGTCTAGATAGAAACTAAATAATGCGGAAGGATATCTGAACAAGAACATATCGGAACGTCTTTTTCTCATATGGAAGCCACCACTCAACAGTGATAAAGGCACCGAGCTCAACAATAAACGCCCACATTGAACCCAGTGAAAAATGATAGCGAATGACACATTCTATTTATTCTTATCAGGCGCAAACTAAAAAAGCATGGCGTTTTTTTTTTAAATGAAGGGAAAATCAATGATCATCGGAGAAATTTTGGTTAGCAAATATTATGTACACTGAGACGGAGAGCATGACATGCCGACAGGTCACGAAATATCAATTCACGGAAAGGCTGAAACTCGAGAGAACAGTACGGGGAGGGGCTTATTCAAAAATTGAAGTACTAGCGAACAGCGCTATCAAAGGAGTTACGCGGAGAAAATTGCCCTAGAAAAACTGTCAGCTGTGGCAGAACACTACACTGATTCACGGACGATCGAGTTGACACAATGATGCTTTCGGGAAAGCTCCCACTGGAAGAATTGAACTCATCTGCTGTTCCTGAAAAAAATTAGATTCTCGCGATCGGATTTGTCATTTTCAGTCTTCGGTAATCGCATCACGAACGGTTGGTAAGTCCCCGGGTAGAACCAAAATGTCAAAGAAATGGGGGAAAACGAGCCAGAAGTACATGAAAAACTGTACTGCTACACCGCCTCTACTCTCACAGAAATTGGTAGCCTTGACAATGATATCTTTCTTGAACCAGACCTTTAAGAGTATCCAATTTCTGTTGCCCCTTCCTTCCTTCCTTTGGACCTCAACTCACACTGTTTTACATATATTCTTTCATTCTTGAATGACCCCATTATTGTCACAACCACTGGAAACTCATCCATCGGACAACTAGTTCAGACAAGAGATGTATTCCATTGAAATGAGGCATTCGCATCAGCAATAAGCGGAATTCTGATTTCCGGTTAACGAATTCCGGTTTCTAATGGTTTTTGGCCTTCCGATTTGTGAAGTCTGAAAATGCGGAAAAAACTTGGAAATGTCCAGAAAATTATAATTTGTAACACTTTTCCTTACCAAATTCCTAAGAGGTCATTTCGGGCGCTCAATTTGAATTCGAGGTCTCCGCCTTATAAAAAGCCAGGGTTGATTGCATCCAGATGTAAATTTTCCAATGAAGAAAGATAAGCCCAAGTTCTTCGGTACAGTCTCCAGGGGAGGCTCAAGAACTTCGCTGAACGAATTTACGATTTCCGAATTCCGATGGTTTTTGGAGTTCCCATTTCTTTATCCAATTTCCGAAACTGAGAAGGTCGTTTTTATTTCCGAAATTCCGAAAAGAAATTTCTACTCATCTCTGATTTTAAAGCATTTTTCGTGGTACCTTTGTGATTTAGGAAATACATAGCGCTCGACGCATAGGTTGAAGTGGGAAACTCGATTGAAAATCATCGGGAACACTGCCCAAAGACACTCTCGGACAGAAAATAGGCTTGACCGCGCGCAAGTTTTCGCTCTTAGTACCGACCGCGCGCAGGAAACGTTCCAACCGCGCGCAAAAAACAGAATAGGGCTGACCGTGCGCAAAGAACGCGGTCAGTACGATCCTGAAAAGTTGCGAGTGTTCCGACCGCTCTTGCCCTTTTCACGGCCCACACCTCTTTCCGTTCGGACCGCGCGCAACTTTGCAAAGCGGGCAGAAACCGCGCAACTTTAGGACCAACCGCGCGCAGACGTGAGGGAAAATGCATGGTGTGTAGCGGCGAGGACACATTCAACTTCACGCCTGAATCGTCGATTATTTCTGCAGCAGTTTCCGTGTCATCTCGCTTTTTTATTAGTTTCCTTTGTTTTTCTTTTTTTCCACTGTATGTTTCTGTGTTTCCCTTGTGTCTCCTGTGTGTACATCCCTTTTTATGGCTACCTGCGTTGTTTACACTGGTTATTAGCAAGAATAACAATAATACTTATTGAAAACGGGTGTTGACCGTCGGTTGATGAAGACATGTGCAGAATGTTGTGGAAGGTGTGTAGAGATTCAGTTGGGTGGGTAGCTTTGAGGGAAACAAGTAGGAAGCTCTACAGGCGTGAAAGGAATGTGGGCGGGGCTTCGACAGGAGTGCGCACAGCGGCAAAAAAGTGCTATGAAATTCGAAAAAAGTGTGGGTAATCAGGCTGGAAGTCTGTGATGGCTTCGAGGGCAATTTTTCAATGTTCCGGAATGTGGGCGGGGCTTCGACAGGAGCGCGCACAGCGGCAAAAAGTGCGTAGAAGTTTGAAATAAGGTGTGCATTGTCGTTGGATGTCTGCAAGGGCTCCTAAGGATTGTTTCAATGTTTCGAAAAGTGGGAGGAGCTTGGCCAGGAGTACGCACAACAGCAAAAACCGGATTAACTGTACCTTGCTTTGGGATTTGAGAAAAAAATTTGGAGCGACGTTGTAGGTGTGCAAAAGCCGATAAAACTGAGATTGCGGAGCCGATAGACTCCTGCAGCCTGTACTAGAACGCTAACCTAATTGTAAGCATCAAAAACCAGCCAAAGTGACTGTATTCGAAGAATCAATCTAGACGAATTCGTATTTGGAGGCGGGGTTAACGAAAATTTTCGACTTGCATTGCTCGAATTTTGTAGTTTAGACTAGTTTTTGACGCTTCCAACGGCGCGAGCGTTCTACTAGGGGCAATACGACCCCAGTGGTTATCCCAAAAAAGTTTTGGAGCGTGTCTGCTGCCTTTAAGTCGAGAAGAACCTTTTGCATCCTGATGTATGTGTAAAATGCGCTTAGTGTGTACGCTTGACCTGGAATTCACAAAAGAGCTTTTTCAGTAATAAGCTACTCTCATACTTGTTGCTACAGTTTAAACACAGCCAACTGATGAATCTGCTTTTGCAACATAGGCTCTTGACGCTTGCGACTTGAATAGGTTCTATTTTTCAGAAATTTCTGAGAAGGTTCGCATGGGAAGGCTCTAAGCGACGACGCGGAAAATCAGATGGAACAGATCGAAGACTAGAAAGCGAGGTATGCGTTTCTTGTTACAGTTTAACAGTTGAATCCAGTGAGATTTTTGTTCTAGGAAATGCTGAACCACGGTACGATGATCCCGTTGAGGTTCTGCGCACTACATTTCGAGAGGCCGTCGGATAGAGAAGAGAAGCTTTTTGGATAGAGAAGCAAGCTCATGTCGTTCTGCCTGTTGTGCAATGAAGAGCATAGGGAGGAACAGTTAGTCCGGTTAGAACTAATATTAACTCAAGAATTCATTCCTTCCTCTGAATAATTGTGATGAAATGCTGTTTAGTAGTGCTTATTAGTTCAATTTCGCCGCTAATACTTGTGCCTTAGACCATTATTCTCGAATCGATCAATAATCTGAATACAGCCGTTCAACGGACCATAATAACATATTAATCAAATTCCCAGAGTTCGTAAACCCCTCTTTTTGATCCAAGTCAATATGCAGGTGTTTATTTTAACAATGAGATCATTGGACTTTTCCTAAAATCTTTTGATTTACTCGAGAACAAATCATTTTCTGATTCTGTATTCGAGCGTCGTCACCTGTCCAAGGTTCATGTGGTCGTATGGGCCGCATATCTAAGAGAACACATTTGTAACTGCCTATTAAAAGCCATTTATTTCAGAACTACAATAACACTGCTATCCAAGGGTAAAAAATGGGCGTAATGGGCAAAGTGGGCAACTAAAGCGTCTTTCGAACACAACTCGCCTCAAAGTGATTTTCTTTCAATTTCGAAAGGACCAAAATGTTCTCCGCGCCACAATCTATCTAAGTGTATGGGAAGAAATTGGAATTTACTCACGAAAACGCTTTTTTAAGATGGGGCTAGTTATGAATTTGATAATATTATCACAAGATAACGAGCTCATTCGATCAAAAGCAAACAAACGCGATCTCTAGCATAATCAAAATGAAAATGTATTTTATGTCGGAAAATAATGACATTCCTAAATTTCCCAAAATATTTTCGCATGATTGGCTAGATCATAACATGCTGTACATTTCTGCTTTTTCGAAATTGAAAACGGAGCACTTTGTAGCGAGTTGTTGACGAAAGACGCTTTAGCTGCCCACTTTGCCCACGTCGCCCATTTTTCCCTTGGATAGTGGCGGTATTGTACCTATAACATTCACAAATTGTTCAATATTTAGAGAGTGTCTTCCATTTTGGCTAATTAAAGTGTTATTTAAATAACAATGTTCCGTCCATTTCGAGATCGGTTACTCCAGCCTTTCAAAGTGAGAAGTCATCATTTTGTGGAATGTATCGACAAAAATTGGCTGAGAGAACTGGCGAGATTGGGAGAGCTGCAATATGTTTTGTAAAAAGGGGGAGCATCTGGGACACTTGGCAAAAAAACGTCCGATGCATGCAACTTTTTTGAAGGAAGACTTTCCTGACTACTGAACACGCTGTCATACTCACACATGAAATTGCTACCTAATTATGTGACTTGTGGGCCGACTATCCCTGCTTTTGAAGGAAATTAATTTTGCGATCGTTTATAAAAACGTCGTGCGCTGCGAAGTGCGGCGAAATTTTGAGCAGTATTTGCACGAGTCATTGAAGAGCGATCTGTATGCTTTCTTCATAAATTAGGTGCAGGTGAGAATCTCGAAGTTTGTGTTGCTTGAATTCTCGAAATCCTTCATTAAAGGCACTGTTCGCGATAAAAATCACTTTTCTGTTTTTTTTTGCCTATCTTGATACCGGTCCCTTTCTGATTCCAATGATGCTTCTGGAATCGTACAAGACCTTCTAAGAATGGAGTTATGGTCCCTCAAAAGTTGAGCTAGGGAAAATGGTGGACGAGTTGTCCGAGGCTTGTAACTTCCGTCTTTTGCATCCAATGTATGCGAGCTGATCTGAGTAAAGAGAGAAGTTGAGAATGAAGGGAAGAACGGGGCTTTTGATCAGAAACCATCGCTCAACTAACGATTTCGAGTGTTCCTTTGTTCACGTCGAGGTGCGGGAAGAGGCGGGGCTTGCCCACAATGGCGGGGTTTCCCACTTTTTTAAGCCGTCTTGCGGCTCCTGGGTAGCTTTTCGTTCCGTTTTTTCTACGCTGTCCTGCTTCTGAGAGCCACGAGGAGCGTTTGTCATGAAGAATTCGAGGATGAACTTTATCGCGAACAGTGCCTTTAAACACGTTTGAGGACTACATGAAAAGTCGGAGTTTTGTTGCGAGAACTCCGGACTCTTAATTGAAAATTTTCGAAAATTCAACCCAAACAAACCTTGAGATTCTCTCATTCACACCTAATTTATGAAGAAAGCCTACAGATCGCTCTTCCATTACTTTTACAAATACAGCTCAAAATTACAAATACAGCCCGCATTTCGCCTTTGCTTCGCCACTTTTGAAAAACGGTTGGAAAAACTGTTTCCTTCACAAACGAAGCGAATTTAGGGATTTTTGGCCTAAAAGTCGCATAATTCGAAAAAAATCATTATTTGAAAAAGTTACATGCATCGGACGTTTTTTTTGCCAAGTTTGGCAGATGCTCCCGTTTTTACAAAGCTTAGTGCGGGTATAATAGATGCCCAGTTAGTTTTACATGGGGAGATATTTGTAAGTTCTACTAGCCTTATAACATGCCCTACTACCATTATCTCGTTTAATGATATCGATTTCGCTTCTTTGCTGTAGGGAATCTCGAATGTGCAGTCAGTCTTATAGTCAGACTCTGTTTCATTCCAAGTGAACTCATGTTTTCGGTTATCACAGCGCGTAGCGGTGGCTTTCTAGTCGAAACCCCCTTATCACTAGTTATATTTAATTAAGCTCTGGTACACCCCTAGTGACCTTTCGGTTTCGATTATCGCCAGCAGCGGAGCGGTGGGCCTGGGTGAAATGTAATAAGTGATCAGAAGTTTTCGACGAAAAAGCCACCGCTCCGCGCTGTGATAATCGAAATCAACAGGTCACTAGGGATGTACCAGAGCTTAGCTGTATTTTTTCAACGCGGTCTGGGTATCTGTGTTCTTGGAGAACAATGATCAGTTACCACTTGGGTTCTCAGTTTTGATGACTTCAGTTTTGTGCGCTGTAAAAGTTTTAATTTTCGGGTTCACAATTTTTGAAAGATGATTTCAAATAGTTGGAAACAGTGTTGTTCGAAACATAACTTTCATGTAACAGCGTGGAAGCACAATAAATGAATGCGGATTAAAATTTTACAGTAATAAAATTCAAAATATGAATCACTTGACCGGATGTGACACAAAAAGGGAATTCGCAGTTCGAGTGTGTACGTTTTCGGTTACTAAAATTCATTTTCTCTTGTTTTTTCAAATATTTGACATTTATAATCACACCAACGTGCACTATTCTCGGATTCTGACATCCAAATTGCCCATACTTCCAATTCGTTTTTTTATTCAAGTATTTGAAGTCATTTTTCGGAAACTTGTGAACTCGATCATGTAATGTATTTCGTTGCATATTTTTGTGTATAACCGTTAGCCATTATTGTGAACAAACACAGTTTGTTTCATAATTATTGTCTCATTACTAATTGATGTACCATCAAGTGATTGATTTGGGAATAAATTTGTATGATATCACTTTCGTGTTATGTTGTTATGCAATACGCTAGCCTGAAGTCCCCCAATCGTGAAATCCAGTACTGGCTGTTTTATACTGTAAAATAGCCAGTAGTGGGCAGCATGATTGTAGGATCCCCTGCTGGCGAATTGCGCTGTTCTGAACCCCTCCCATCGGAAGGGCGCCGTGATATTATATTTGCCCGCGGTCCGAACGCAAAGTGCCGTGATGCTGATTTGCGTTCGGACCGCGCACACTTTCGTACTGACCGCGGCGGTACACTGGTCGGAACGCTCGCAATGGTGCGGTCGGAACGTCGCCGATCCCGCGGTCGGTCCTATCGCTGCGCGCGGTCAGCCCTATTTTCTGTCCGAGCTGTACGCCAGAGAAATAAATTTCGAGATTCTTGTTCTTCTTCGAAAGGGTCATCAGCTAGCCAGAGTGATACCCCTGAAATCGCTTGAGGCTCTAAAATTTTCTCGAAATTTGCCTTTGAGGTGGGGGGGGGGGTGCACTACGCCTTCAAAACAAGCTGTCAGCATTCCTGAAGCTGTTTGGTTCGGGATAAGCATAATCTTCGAGACTCGATTTATGTGCGAATCAGGAACACCGGACGAGCAGCTTCATTCGACATCGTAGAAGCTTTACAGCAGCTCTACAGAGTTTTCCTAGATGGAGTTAATCGGGTAATTGGCTAATTACATATTTCGGTGCGAACACCCCTTTCGCAAATTCACGCAATGCAAAACAGGTATATGTAATGTTAATTACAGTTCGCCTTGGACTCATAGTAAACCGCGCAAGCAGCCTGGCGGAGTGTAGCAGCTTCAGCTTCGTCGCATGGTGTTGGCACGCTATTTGGACAGATCGATTAGTATCAAAAGCTTTGCTGAATTATTGATTGGTTGTTCTGTGGTTCCTCTGTTAGTGGCGCCTTCTTCTTTATGCTTCATTCTGGTTCTTTATTCATTTTGGGGATCCTCTCATTTTTTCACTGCTAGTGTAAGATTCCGCTCGCCTAGCGTTATGTTCTATTCGATTTGCATAAGCTTCCGCTAGCTTAACATAAGTTTCCACTCGCTCACTCCCTTTGCAACGGGAAATTTCAGGTAACTAGTGCATCTTCTTCGCTTTTGAAAAGTGAAAACGGACTTTAGAATCGGATTAAGCATTCCAAATAACTCCCTAGAGATTTACAGAGATGACTGCTCAACCTCCGAGAATCGCAGTTTCTTCAATATTCTCCCGCGTATTGGGGCATTTTTCCGAAAACGGTAGGCCAAAAGCCATCCGAAATCGGTAAAGTGGATCGTTAAATACATACGCTTCACATCTCTTACCGTTTTTTTTTTCAAATATTTTGCGCTTGCACCTATTTACCGCTAGTTGCTTACATAGTCTGGGTATGAGCCAACCCAAGTGTCGCTAGAGGACTTTTGACTTCTGAATTTTGCGTTTGATTTCTCTTTCTTTTTTGATTTTTTTGTCTCGTTGATGCTAACGCTATTCGACCCGAGTATTTTTCTTTTTGATATTAGCGCATCCATGTTGGGCGCTCGACAATAAACAATAAACAGTAAAATTGAAAATCGGAATTTCGCTCCTCCTTGGTTGTGACCGCCAGCTGCGTCCATTTCACGCGGCAGGAAGCGATCGAATATCTTCCGAGGATGCAGCGCGTGCTTTTCCCGTCCACACATATAATTGAGGCTGGGTAGGATATGCCAGTTGGAATGTGTTGATAGCAAAACTGAGAGACTGCAGCCTCGCACCCGGTGGGCTCCTCTCCGTTTCTGAGGGCATCTCCGCATGTTCGCCTAATCAAAGAGAAATACTCATTTTGGTTCCGTTTCTGAATTGTATGTTTATTTTAAACAGTAATAGGATGATAAAATTTGTAAAATTTTTAAAATCACATAAATCATATACAGAATGAAATGGTTTTATATATGCAATGGACTAGTATAATTTTAGATATGAATTGTTTCGCCCTTGTCGTCAGACAATTCATATCTCTAGCTACCCCGGGGCTCTTCAGTGAAGAAGGTAGCTAGGAAATTGTGAAATATTTTGAACAAACTGAGAGAATGGTAATATTGTACAAATTAAACGTTATAATCAAATTAGTAATTTTCATTTATACAAGAACTGATTAAAACTACTGTGTTGTTATCCTCCGCGAGCTCGTCAAGCTAGGAACAAAGTTCCAGGGACTCGCACTCATCCTCGGATAACAATTATGCGTTTCACTTCAGCTTTAACTTTAATTTCATTTTTGATTGGATCCTCAAAATGATATTTAGGGGCAAGTAGAAAAAGTGGGATAGTAGAGGAACAGATAGAACAAGCAATTAAAAAAGAAGAAAGACAGACAAAAAGGAAAAGAAAGAAAGAAAGAAAGAAAGAAAGAAAGAAAGAAAGAAAGAAAGAAAGAAAAGAAAGAAAGAAAGAAAGAAAGAAAGAAAGAAAGAAAGAAAAGAAAGAAAGAAAGAAAGAAAGAAAGAAAGAAAGAAAGAAAGAAAGAAAGAAAGAAGAAAGAAAGAAAGAAAGAAAGAAAGAAAGAAAAGAAAGGAAGAAAGGAAGAAAGGAAGAAAGGAAGAAAGAAAGAAAGAAAGAAAGAAAGAAAGAAAGAAAGAAAGAAAGAAAGAAAAAAAGAAAGAAAGAAAGAAAGAAAAAAAGAAAGAAAGAAAGAAAGAAAGAAAACGAAAGAAGGAAAGAAAGAAAGAAAGAAAGAAAGAAAGAAAGAAAGAAAGAAAGAAAGAAAGAAAGAAAGAAAGAAAGAATGAAAGAAAGAAAAAATTAGAAATAAAGGGAGAAAGAGAGAAAGAGATAAAAGTGATAAAGAGAGAAACAGAGAGAGAGAGAGAGAAAAAGAGAGAAAGAGTAGGAAGAGAGAACAAGGGAATTTAAGAAAGAGAGGAAAAGAGGAATAAAGAAAGAGAGAAAGACAAAGAAGGAAAGGGAGAAAATAAACAAACAAACAGGCAAACAAAAAGAAAGTGGGGAAAAAGGAAGGGCGAGAAAAGAATGAGATAAAGGGAAAAGGAAAGGAACAAAAGGAAGAAGAAGAAGAGAGAAAAAGGGGAGAAGAAAAAGGGGCAAGAAGGAGAAAGGGAAGAAAAGGTCAAGAGAAAGGAGAACTTGGAGGAGGAAAAAGTCGATGAAAGAAGAGAATTGAATGGAATTGAATGAAAAGGAAGAATGAAAAGGTAAGAGAAGAAACACAAAAAGAAAGATCAAGAATAGATAAAAAGAAAAACGGACAAGAAGAAGAAGAAATGAGGGACTAAATAATTTTACAAATGAACTCACCACCCAATCCCGAAGTGGAAGGAAGTTCTCCTTGACCAGGTGGAGTAGCCACCATATAACCATGATATTGGAAAAATGAACCATACTGTTTTGCTTTAGAATTATTGTTTTGAAAAATTTGATAGTGTAATAATTTGAAATTGATAAAATCGGAAAATTTGTTTGACCATGTTATGTAATTGTTTGAATTTATTGTATAATCCATACTTCAGTAGTATGAATGTGTTTCTATCTATACAGAATACTGTTATGTATGATATGTTCAGGGTAACAGTTTTTGTTTAGTGAATTTTTTTTCGAACTTATGACTCGGTTCATAAAGTCGGGTAACAGACTTGATGTACGTGCGATTCTTGAAACTTCTGTGTAAATGACAGAGGTCTTAATTCTGATTGAAATGTTGGATTGAAAATGGGGGAATCTTATGACTTTGAAATCAAAGCTGTCTGTCTTATTGAAAGGCTAAGATGTAATGGCATTATTGACTTTTTCACATCTAAACCCAGGTGGCTGCTGCGGTATTCGTTGAAATGAGTTTTTTCTAAATTCAACGTGTTTTTTATATGATTTGAAGTGCGTTGTAAATATGATTTTATTAGAATTATGTATTACAAGGAGATCATCCATATATCTGAAAGGACAAAATGTTCTACTGTGACAAATGCATTCGATTGAATATTCATATTCAGAAATGGATAATGTTAAAGGCAGTGGTCGCGCACAATTGAGCTTGCCTTCTTTTCCTCTCTAAACCCTTTTCTGGGTAGAGAGTAGTAGAACCTATCAGAAAAAAACGCGAAAAAACGCTGTTCTAGGCCAAATTTGAAGCCTGAACTTTCTTGTCTTTTGATGGTGGACGAGCATACCCCACATCATCGGCATCGATGATCTCTAATGTCAAGAACATCAGCTGGCTTGAGATCGAATTTCAATCACTGAACCTCCGGATTTATGTACAGATATAGTCAAAAACATTGACTGAAGTGCTTGCTTTCATTGTTCAACTGTTTTATTGGGTGAATTTGCATTTATTTCTTTCTCTGAGTGTCGATGATTTTCGACTGCTTGGCATGAGACTGTGATCTTTCTGTGCACCTGTGCACGAACTGGAAATTTAGGGTTCTAATAACTCTAATTCTAGCCCGTTTTTCACCGCGCTACCTTCATAGTTTTTGAGCTGTTTTTGATCTAAGCTGATTTTTGTAGTTTTTTTGATAACTTTTTTCATCGCGACCACTGCCTTTAAAGGCAGTGTCCACGATAAAAACCATGTCTAATTTTTTTGGTGGACATCGGCAGCTGCGGGGCCTAGCGCAACCCTAACCTTGAAAAAACTAAGAAAAAATGAGCTCGGAACGGTCCCCTACGGCCCCAAAGTTGGACACCCGTCAGCTCGTCACACCCCAGATGCACTTTCCACGCCAACCGACGTGAACAAATGAACGCTCGAGAATGTGAGATGAGCGATGGTTTCCAATCAATAGTCCCGTTCTTCCCTTTATTCCCAAGTTCTCTCTTTACTCAGGTCAGCTCGCATACATCGGCTGCAAAAGACGGAAGTTACAAGCCTCGGACAACTCGTCCACCATGTTTCCTTAGCTCAATATTTGAGGGACCATAACTCCGTTCCTAGAAGGTCTTGTACGATTCCAAAAACATCATTGGAATCAGCATGGGACCGTCTTCAAGATTAGCAGAAAAGCAGAGAAACGATTCTCATCGTGAACACTGCTTTTTAGTCGGCTAATAATGGGCTGAAATTACCTCCTTGTTACACACCATTAATTTGTTTATAAATTATTTGTCCAAAACTGCAGAAACTGTTTTTAAGTAGATCATCAGCGAAATATAAAAATTCAGTTGTGGTATAGTATCTGTAATTAGAACGAGTGGTTTCGTTGGTGTAGAAATATTTTTGTGCCCATTAAAAGCTATGTATTTTTTATGAGCGTTGTTGAAACAAATGTGTAGTAACTTTTGAACATTCTGGACTATTATGTTATGTGGCAGATTTGTAAGCATATTAGTGGAATCTACCGAAAATAGTTTTTAGTTATCCATTTGTATGTCCACAACCTTGTCGTATATATTAGTATCGTCGATCAACCAATATTCGATGAAAATTCGATTTCGATTCCTTACAGCTCTACAATATTTTTGGAATGATTCTTGATGAATATGAATATAGTTTTCAATTCAACCGCCAAAGGCTAGTTAATACCGTTTCAATCTCCTGTTATAAATCTGAACTTAGTAGGATTTTTATGTAGCTAAAATGAGTGGTATATTAAAATTCGGGAATGTTTTTATTTTCATATTGTTAAAAAGTAATGTATACCTATTAGAAAGAGCACTCGGTGTTTCAGTGTCATATTTTGCGTGTGCCTCATTATTATCCCTTATGTTCAGTAAGTTGTTTTCGTAAACAATACCCATTTCTTTAGATATTGTTTGTAGATAGTATTTTTTGCAAATAAAACTGTAATTGTCAGCAGCTTCATCGAGTGTACATGTCACAAACTTATCCTTCAGTTCCACTAAATGATTCCTGTCGAAATTACATATATATGCTTCATTCGAATTTTTGTGATACAAAAGCGGCTTGAATTTGTTTCTCATATTAGTTCGGAGCTGGGCGCTTATGTTATTTTGAACTTATGTGTTATTAATTCTATTCTTTTTTTCGTGGTTCCCAATGAAAGTATCTATCCTTAGGTACATGTCTCGCTTTGTCGTTCTATTGTTTGAATATAGTTTAGGGCCAAACTTCAGAGTTTCCGTAGCCCTTGATACTGAACGATATTATGATTTCCACTAATTATATGTCCATGATTGATGTCGATAAATTTTGTGTATGCGGGATCGTTACACACACAGTCCTGTCTAAGAGATGTTGCGAGATCATTAAGATTTAGTGTTCTCAGAAGGACATTATAATTGAGTATTTGTTTCGAAAATGGGGGTAAGTATTCATATACGATTCTGGAAGGTATGTATGGAGTATCCGTGTTGTTTCTGATTGTATTGCTAATGTAGTCATTATTGATAAGTTTGTTGATGTTAGCGTTATCCAAAATTCTGTCAATGTAATTTGTATCTACATTTAAGTAATTTTTTACAGCAGGTTTTCTCCGCTTGCAGTATTGCTGAAATGGAATATGTAAAGCATGCATATCAGAGTATGCCTGTTCTCATAATTTATTTTCAAGAGAAAGCCGTTGTTGCAACATACGGATGTGTAACTATCTATACATATCTAAAACATTACTGCGGTTATTTATAAATGCTAAAAGATCATTAATGTCCGAGTTCTGTTAATTATTTTTATTCCTCCTAGGACCGTTTCTTGTTCGTTGTTCTATTACGTGTAACGCATAATAAGGGTGCTCATTCTTGTGTCTAGGAGGGTTTGTTATATCAGATACGTTTCCATAACTTTTAATATTATCGTTGAGTCCTAAAGGATACACAGTGTTGAGTAATTTGATCCAGAACAGTTCTTTATCTGCAAGTACTGCTTTGTCACAGTTGTTGGGAAGTGAGTCTAAAGTACAAAAAGATATATCGGAATTTCTGCATGTAGATTTAAAATGAACAAATAAATAATTATTGATGTCTTGTTTTCGTATATGAAATAAATGTTCCTTTATCCTGCATTATAATTTTCTTTTTGTAATTCCAACATATAGGTAGTCGCAGTTATCACATGTCAAACAGTAAACTATGTTTTCATTATTGCAGTTATGATTCTCTGTTGTATAGGTATGTATTTTCAATCTAGAGTTATTTGAGAATTGTAAGCGCTGTGGCTCATAATATTGCAAATTGTAGATATAAGATTACAGTTGGTTGAAGTGTTGCTATTACCGAAGTTGATTATGAAATGAACATTACTCTCCTTGCTTCTTTGAATGCTAGAATTTTGATAATATTTAAAAGGAGGAAAACTGTTGTTCGATTGAGTTGCAGACCATTCGTTAGGCTACAAGGCCGGCCTAGACCGAGCACCTTTTGTGTGGGATGAGGTGTTTGGTCGGGCTGCCACCTAGGTCACCGTCAACATAGTTATGTTACCTGTAGTGCAATAATGTGTATTATTATAACTGGAATAGAAAAAAGAGTATGTAACTTTTCCAGCTGGGTTTCAAAGCCAGTCACGAGGTGAAGAGGGTGGGCCACTACTTATGCGGATATTTACCGGAAAGCCCCATATTGGTTGTCAAACGGCGGGCACGGGTAGGTAGCGCCTTCCTACCAAAGATTCCTTACCGAATGTGAGCTCTGAATTTAAATAAGACAGACGAATAAACAACCAAATTACTTCAGGAAAATACCCGAACTAGAATGCACTTCACATTTTCAAATAATACTGATGCTCAGCACCTTGTTTCTTTATTTCAGTCGCAGAATAGATTACCTGTCAGAGCGCTGTCGAATAAAATTGATCACCGCTATTTACAATTAGAGACAAAAACGAATCGGAACGATTCTAAAAGTAGAGCATCGTTGCATCAGATGACTTTGGACATCGGATTTTGCAGCGGACACCGCTGAACGAAAATACAAGCGTTTTCAAAGCTCTGCAAAAGGGAAGGACCAAGTTTGAGGTTGTTCAAAAAAAATTTGCGGATTGGGCTCAAAACTATCAACTGAGGGTTAGTTCGAACTCGAGCAATACGAGACCCCGGGCCGAACTGGCTCCTTCCACATCCGCCATCAGCAACAGCTGACCAACTGCAGTTCCCCAAGAAACTGGACCTGCTCTTGTATATAAATGGCAACTCCTGTTGGTATTTTGTTGTTA
>JAPDOI010000578.1:357500-378797 GCA_029168955.1 Aplectana chamaeleonis
CGCGCACTTCCAGTTGGGTCCCACACACCTTCCACGGCGCGTGGCGCACTTCCAGTTAGGTCGCGCACACTTTACACGACGCGTCGCGCACTTCCAGTTGGGTCCCGCACACTTTCCACGGCTCGTGACGCACTTCCAATTGGGTCGCGAACACTTTACACGATGCGTCGCGCACTTCCAGTTGGGTCCCGCACACTTTCCACGGCTCGTAGCGCACTTCCACTTAGGTCGCGCACTCTATACACGGCGCGTGGCGCACTTCCAGTTGGGTCGCGCACACTTTACACGGCGCGTTGCGCACTTCCAGTGGGTCGCACACTCTATACACGGCGCGTGGCGCACTCCCAGTTGGGTCTCACACACCTTCCACGACGCGTCGCGCACTTCCAGTTGGGTCCCACACACTTTCCACGAAACGTCGCGCACTTCCAATTGGGTCGCGAACACTTTACACAACGCGTCGCGCACTTCCATTTGGGTCCCGCACACTTTCCACGGCTCGTAGCGCACTTCCAGTTGGGTCACACACACTTTCCACGTCGCCGTAGCGCACTTCCAGTTGGGTCCCACACACTTTCTACGAAACGTCGCGCACTTCCAATTGGGTCGCGAACACTTCACACGACGCGTCGCGCACTTCCAGTTGGGTCCCGCACACTTTCCACGGCTCGTAGCGCACTTCCACTTGGGTCGCGCACTCTATACACGGCGTGTGGTGCACTTTCAGTTGGGTCCCACACACTTTCCACGACGCGTCGCGCACTTCCAGTTGGGTCCCGCACACTTTCCACGGCGCGTGGCGCTCTTCCAGTCGGGTCCCGCACCCTATACACGGCGCGTGGCGCACTTCACCTTGAGTCCCACACACCTTCCACGGCGCGTGGCGCACTTCCAGTTAGGTCGCGCAAACTTTACACGACGCGTCGCGCACTTCCAGTTGAGTCCCACACACATTCCACGAAACGTCGCGCACTTCCAATTGGGTCGCGAACACTTTACACAACGCGTCGCGCACTTCCAGTTGGGTCCCGCACACTTTCCACGGCTCGTAGCGCACTTCCAGTTGGGTCACACACACTTTCCACGGCTCGTAGCGCACTTCCACTTAGGTCGCGCACTCTATACACGGCGCGTGGCGCACTTCCAGTTGGGTCCGACACTTTTCCACGGCGCGTCGAGCACTTCCAGTTAGGTCCCGCACACTTTCCACGAAACGTCGCGTACTTCCAATTGGGTCGCGAACACTTTACACAACGCGTCGCGCACTTCCAGTTGGGTCCCGCACACTTTCCACGGCTCGTAGCGCACTTCCAGTTGGGTCACACACACTTTCCACGTCGCCGTAGCGCACTTCCAGTTGGGTCCCACACACTTTCTACGAAACGTCGCGCACTTCCAATTGGGTCGCGAACACTTTACACGACGCGTCGCGCACTTCCAGTTGGGTCCCGCACACTTTCCACGGCTCGTAGCGCACTTCCACTTGGGTCGCGCACTCTAAACACGGCGCGTGGCGCACTTCCAGTTAGGTCGCGCACACTTTACACGACGCGTCGCGCACTTCCAGTTGGGCCCCGAACACCTTCCACGGTGCGCCGCGCACTTCCAGTTAGGTCGCGCACACTTTACACGACGCGTCGCGCACTTCCAGTTGGGTCCCACACACTTTCCACGAAACGTCGCGCACTTCCAATTGGGTCGCGAACACTTTACACGACGCGTCGCGCACTTCCAGTTGGGTCCCGCACACTTTCCACGGCTCGTAGCGCACTTCCAATTGGGTCGCGAACACTTTACACGACGCGTCGCGCACTTCCAGTTGGGTCCCGCACACTTTCCACGGCTCGTAGCGCACTTCCACTTAGGTCGCGCACTCTATACACGGCGCGTGGCGCACTTCCACTTGGATCGCGCACTCTATACACGGCGCGTGGCGCACTTCCAGTTGGGTTACACACTTTTTCCACGGCGCTTGGCGCACTCCCGGTTAGGTCACGCACACTTTACACGGCGTGTGGTGCACTTTCATTTGGGTCCCACACTTTTTCCACGGCGCGTCGAGCACTTCCAGTTGGGTCGCGCACACTTTACACGGCACGTGGCGCACTTCCAATCGGGTCAAACGCACTTTCCACTTCGCCGTAGCGCACTTCCAGTTGGGTCCCACACACTTTCCACGGAACGTCGCGCACTTCCAATTAGGTCGCGAACACTTTCCACGAAGCGTCGCGCACTTCTAGTTGGGTCCCGCACACTTTCTACGGCGCGTGGCGCACTTCCAGTGGGTCGCACACTCTATACACGGAGCGTGGCGCACTCCCAGTTGGGTCCCACACTCTATACACGGCGCGTGGCGCACTTCCAGTTGGGTCCCACACTTTTTCCACGGCGCGTCGAGCACTTCCAGGTGGGCCGCGCACACTTTACACGGCACGTGGCGCACTTCCGGTCGGGTCCCGCACTCTATACACGGCGCGTGGCGCACTCCCAGTTGGGTCCCACACTCTATACACGGCGCGTGGCGCACTTCCAATTGGGTCACACACATTTTCCACGTCGCCGTAGCGCACTTCCAGTTGGGTCCCACACACTTTCCACGTCGCCGTAGCGCACTTCCAGTTGGGTCCCACACACTTTCCACGAAACGTCGCGCACTTCCAATTGGGTCGCTAACACTTTACACGACGCGTCGCGCACTTCCAGTTGGGTCGCGCACTCTATACACGGCGCGTGGCGCACTCCCAGTTGGGTCTCACACACCTTCCACGACGCGTCGCGCACTTCCAGTTGGGTCCCACACACTTTCCACGGAACGTCGCGCACTTCCAGTTGGGTCGCGCACAATTTACACGGCGCGTTGCGCACTTCCAGTGGGTCGCACACTCTATACACGGCGCGTGGCGCACTCCCAGTTGGGTCTCACCCACATTCCACGACGCGTCGCGCACTTCAATTTGGATTCCGCACACTTTCCACGGCGCGTGGCGCACTTCCAGTTGGGTCCCGCACCTTTCCGCGGTGCGTGGGGCACTTCCAATTGGGTCCCACACACTTTCCACGGCGCGTGGCGCACTTCCAGTTGGGTCTCACACACCTTCCACGACGCATCGCGCACTTCCAGTTGGGTCCCACACACTTTCCACGAAACGTCGCGCACTTCCAATTGGGTCCCGCACTTTCCACGGCGCGTCGCGCACTTCCAGTTGGGTCCCGCACACTTTCCACGGCGCGTAGCGCACTTCCAGTTGGGTCCCGCACACTTTCCACGGCTCGTAGCGCACTTCCACTTAGGTCGCGCACTCTATTCACGGCGCGTGGCGCACTTCCACTTGGGTCGCGCACACTTTACACGGCGCGTTGCGCACTTCCAGTTAGGTCGCGCACACTTTACACGACGCGTCGCGTACTTCTAGTTGGGTGGTACACACTTTACACGACGCGTCGCGCACTTCCAGTTGGGTCCCACACACATTCCACGAAACGTCGCGCACTTACAAATGGGTCGCGAACACTTTACACAACGCGTCGCGCACTTCCATTTGGGTCCCGCACACTTTCCACGGCTCGTAGCGCACTTCCAGTTGGGTCACACACACTTTCCACGTCGCCGTAGCGCACTTCCAGTTGGGTCCCGCACACCTTCCACGGTGCGCCGCGCACTTCCAGTTAGGTCGCGCACACTTTACACGACGCGTCGCGTACTTCTAGTTGGGTGGTACACACTTTCCACGAAACGTCGCGCACTTCCAATTGGGTCGCGAACACTTTACACGACGCGTCGCGCACTTCCAGTTGGGTCCCGCACACTTTCCACGGCTCGTAGCGCACTTCCACTTAGGTCGCGCACTCTATACACGGCGCGTGGCGCACTTCCACTTGGATCGCGCACTCTATACACGGCGCGTGGCGCACTTCCAGTTGGGTTACACACTTTTTCCACGGCGCGACGAGCACCCCCAGTTAGGTCTCACACACCTTCCACGACGCATCGCGCACTTCCAGTTGGGTCCCACACACATTCCACGAAACGTCGCGTACTTCCAATTGGGTCGCGAACACTTTACACAACGCGTCGCGCACTTCCAGTTGGGTCCCGCACACTTTCCACGGCGCGTGGCGCACTTCCAATTGGGTCACACACATTTTCCACGTCGCCGTAGCGCACTTCCAGTTGGGTCCCACACACTTTCCACGTCGCCGTAGCGCACTTCCAGTTGGGTCGCTAACACTTTACACGACGCGTCGCGCACTTCCAGTTGGGTCCCGCACACTTTCCACGGCTCGTGACGCACTTCCAATTGGGTCGCGAACACTTTACACGGCGCGTTGCGCACTTCCAGTGGGTCGCACACTCTATACACGACGCGTCGCGCACTTCCAGTTGGGCCCCGAACACCTTCCACGGTGCGCCGCGCACTTCCAGTTAGGTCGCGCACACTTTACACGACGCGTCGCGCACTTCCAGTTGGGTCCCGCACACTTTCCACGGCTCGTAGCGCACTTCCACTTGGGTCACTTAGCGCACTTTACACGAGCGCGTGGCGCCCCTCCAGTTAGGCCGCGCACACTTTACACGACGCGTCGCGCACTTCCAGTTGGGCCCCGAACACCTTCCACGGTGCGCCGCGCACTTCCAGTTAGGTCGCGCACACTTTACACGGCTCGTAGCGCACTTCCACTTGGGTCGCGCACTCTATACACGGCGTGTGGTGCACTTTCAGTTGGGTCCCACACACTTTCCACGACGCGTCGCGCACTTCCAGTTGGGTCCCGCACACTTTCCACGGCTCGTAGCGCACTTCCACTTGGGTCGCGCACTCTAAACACGGCGCGTGGCGCACTTCACCTTGAGTCCCACACACCTTCCACGACGCGTCGCGCACTTCCAGTTGGGTCCCACACACTTTCCCCGAAACGTCGCGCACTTCCAATTGGGTCGCGAACACTTTACACGACGCGTCGCGCACTTCCAGTTGGGTTACACACTTTTTCCACGGCGCGACGAGCACTTCCAGTTGGGTCGCGCACACTTTACACGGCGCGTCGCGCACTTCCAGTTGGGTCCCGCACACTTTCCACGGCTCGTAGCGCACTTCCACTTGGGTCGCGCACTCTAAACACGGCGCGTGGCGCACTTCCAGTTAGGTCGCGCACACTTTACACGACGCGTCGCGCACTTCCAGTTGGGCCCCGAACACCTTCCACGGTGCGCCGCGCACTTCCAGTTAGGTCGCGCACACTTTACACGACGCGTCGCGCACTTCCAGTTGGGTCCCACACACTTTCCACGAAACGTCGCGCACTTCCAATTGGGTCGCGAACACTTTACACGACGCGTCGCGCACTTCCAGTTGGGCCCCGAACACCTTCCACGGTGCGCCGCGCACTTCCAATTGGGTCGCGAACACTTTACACGACGCGTCGCGCACTTCCAGTTGGGTCGCGAACACTTTACACGACGCGTCGCGCACTTCCAGTTGGGTCCCACACACTTTCCACGAAACGTCGCGCACTTCCAATTGGGTCCCACACACTTTTCCCGGTGCGTGGCGCGCTTCCAGTTGGGTCGCGCACACTTTACATGGCGCGTGGCGAACTTTCAGTGGGTCGCGCACTCTATACACGGCACGTGACGCACTCCCAGTTAGGTCGCGCACACTTTCCACGGAACGTCGCGCACTTCCAATTAGGTCGCGAACACTTTCCACAAAGCGTCGCGCACTTCTAGTTGGGTCCCGCACACTTTCCACGGCGCGTGGCGCACTTCCACTTGGGTCGCGCACTCTATACACGGCGCGTGGCGCACTCCCAGTTGGGTCTCACACACCTTCCACGACGCGTCGCGCACTTCCAGTTGGGTCCCGCACACTTTCCACGGCTCGTAGCGCACTTCCACTTGGGTCGCGCACTCTATACACGGCGCGTGGCGCACTTCCATTTGGGTCCTACACACTTTCCACGGCGCGTCGCGCACTTCCAGTTGGGTCCTGCACCCTTTCCGCGGCCCGTCACGCACTTCCACTTGGGTCGCGCACACTTTACACTACGCGGGGCGCACTTCCAGTTGGGTCGCGCACACTTTCCACGACGCGTCGCGCACTTCCAGTTGGGTCGCGAACACTTTCCACGGCGCGTCGCGCACTTCCAGTTGGGTCCGCGCACACTTTACACGGCGCGTCGCGCACTTCCAGTTGGGTCGCGCACACTTTACACGACGCGTCGCGCACTTCCAGTTGGGCCCCACACACTTTCCACGTCGCCGTAGCGCACTTCCAGTTGGGTCGCTAACACTTTACACGACGCGTCGCGCACTTCCAGTTGGGTCCCGCACACTTTCCACGGCTCGTGACGCACTTCCAATTGGGTCGCGAACACTTTACACGATGCGTCGCGCACTTCCAGTTAGGTCGCGCACACTTTACACGACGCGTCGCGCACTTCCAGTTGGGTCGCGAACACTTTCCACGACGCGTCGCGCACTTCCAGTTGGGTCCCGCACACTTTACACGACGCGTCGCGCACTTCCAGTTGGGTCGCGCACACTTTACACGGCGCGTCGCGCACTTCCAGTTGGGTCGCACACTTTCCACGGCGCGTCGCGCACTTCCAGTTGGGTCCCACACACTTTCCACGGCTCGTCGCGCACTTCTAGTCGGGTAACGCACACTTTCCACGTCGCCGTAGCGCACTTCCAGTTGGGTCGCGCACACTTTCCACGTCGCCGTAGCGCACTTCCAGTTTGGTCCCACACACTTTCCACGGCGCGTAGCGCACTTCCAGTGTGCTCGCTAACACTCTACACGACGCGTCGCGCACTTCCAGTTGGGTCCCGCACACTTTCCACGGCGCGTCGCGCACTTCCAGTTGGGTCGCGCACACTTTCCACGGCGCGTCGCGCACTTCCAGTTGGGTCGCGCACACTTTCCACGGCGCGTCGCGCACTTCCAGTTGGGTCCCACACTTTCCACGGCGCGTCGCGCACTTCCAGTTGGGTCCCGCACACTTTCCACGACGCGTCGCGCACTTCCAGTTGGGTCGCGCACACTTTACGACGCGTCGCGCACTTCCAGTTGGGTCCCACACACTTTCCACGACGCGTCGCGCACTTCCAGTTGGGTCGCGCACACTTTCCACGGCGCGTCGCGCACTTCCAGTTAGGTCGCGCACACTTTCCACGACGCGTCGCGCACTTCCAGTTGGGTCGCGAACACTTTCCACGACGCGTCGCGCTTTTTCAGTTGGGTCCCGCACACTTTCCACGGCGCGTCACGCACTTCCAGTTGGGTCGCGCACACTTTACACGGCGCGTCGCACACTTCCAGTTGGGTCGCGCATACTTTACACGGCGCGTCGCGCACTTCCAGTTGGCTCGCGAACACTCTACACGACGCGCGGCGCATTTCCAGTTGGGTTCCACGCACTTTCCACGACGCGTCGTGCACTTCCATTTGGGTCGCGCACACTTTACCACGACGCGTCGCACACTTCCAGTTGGGTCGCACACTTTCTACAGCGCGTGGCTAACCTCCAGTTGGGTCGCGCACACTCTACACGGAGCGTCGCGCACTTCCAGTTGGGTCGCGCACACTCTACACGGAGCGTCGCGCACTTCCAGTCGGGTCCCGCATACTTTCCACGGCGCGTGGCGCACTTGCAGTTGGGTCCCACACCTTTTCCACGGCGCGTAGCGCACTTCCAGTTGGGTCCCACACACTTTCCACGGCGCGTCGCTCACTTCCAGTTGGGTCCCACACACTTTCCTCGGCGCGTAGCACACTTCCAGTTGGGTCCCACACACTTTCCACGGCGTGTCGCGCACTTCCAGTTGTGTCCCACACCTTTTCCACGGCGCGTGGCGCACTTGCAGTTGGGTCCCGCACACTTGATACGGCGCCTCGCGCACTTGCAGTTGGATCCCGCAAACTTAACACGGCGCGTCGCGCACTTGCAGTCGGGTCCCGCATACTTTCCACGGCTCGTGACGCACTTCCAGTTGGGTCGCGCACACTTTACACAGCGCATGGCATACTTCCAGTTGGGTCCCGCACACTTTCCACGGCGCGTCGCGCACTCCCAGTTGGGTCGTGCACACTTTCCACGGCGCGTCGCACACTTCCAGTTCGGTCGCGCACACTTTCCACGACGCGTCGCGCACTTCCATTTCGGTCGCGCACACTTTCCACGGCGCGTCGCGCACTTCCAGGTGGGTTTCACACACTTTCCACGGCGCGTCGCGCAATTCCAATTGGGTCGCGCGCACTTTCCACGGCGCTCGGCGCCCTTCCAGTTGGGTACCACGCACATTCCACGGCGCGTCGCGCGATTCCAGTTGGGTCGCGCACACTTCCCACGGCGCGTCGCGCAATTCCAATTGGGTCGCGCGCACTTTCCACGGCGCGTCGCGCACTTCCAGTTGGGCCCCACACACTTTCCACGGCGCGTCGCGCACTTCCAGTTGGGTCCCACACACTTTCCACGGCGCGTCGCCCACTTCCAGTTGGGTCGCGCACACTTTTACACGGCGCGTGGCGCACTTCCAGTTGGGTCCCGCACACCTTCCACGGTGCGTCGCGCTTTTCCAGTTGGGTCCCTCACACTTTCCACGACGCGTCGCGCACTTCCAGTTGGGTCCCACACACTTTCCACGTCGCGTGGCGCAATTCCAGTTCGGGCCCGTACACTTTCCACGGCGCGCAGCGCACTTCCAGTTGGGTCGAGCACACTTTACACGTCGCGTAGCTTTTTTCTAGTTGGGTCCCACACACTTTCCACGTCGCGTAGCGCAATTCCAGTTCGGGTCTGTACACTTTCCACGGCGCGCAGCGCACTTCCAGTTGGGTACCACACACATTCCACGGCACGTGGCGCACTTCCAATTGGGTCGCGAACACTCTTACACGACGCGTCGCGCACTTCCAGTTGGGTCCCGCACACTTTCCACGGCGCGTCGCGCACTTCCAGTTGGGTCGAGCACACTTTACACGTCGCGTGGCGCACTTCCAGTTGGGTCCCGCACACTTTACACGGCGCGTGGCGCACTTCCAGTTGGGTCCCACACACTTTCCACGGCGCGTCGCGCACTTCCAGTTGGGTCCTGCACCCTTTCCACGGCCCGTCACGCACTTCCACTTGGGTCGCGCACACTGTCCCCGGCACGCGGCGCACTTCCAGTTGGGTCCCACACTTTCCACGGCGCGTGGCGCACTTCCAGTTGGGTTACACACTTTTTCCACGGCGCGACGAGCACTTCCAGTTGGGTCGCGCACACTTTACACGGCGCGTGGCGCACTTCCAGTCGGGTTACACACTTTTTCCACGGCGCTTGGCGCACTCCCGGTTGGGTCACGCACACTTTACACGGCGTGTGGTGCACTTTCATTTGGGTCGCGAACACTTTCCACGGCGCCGTCGCGCACTTCCAGTTGGGTCCCGCACACTTTCCACGGCGCGTAGCGCACTTCCATTTGAGTCGCGCACACTTTACACGGCGCGTGGCGCACTTCCAGTTGGGTCCCTCACACTCTCCACGGCGCGTCGCGCACTTCCATTTGAGTCGCGCACACTTTACACGGCGCTTGGCGCACTTCCGATCGGGTTCCGCACACTTCCCACGGCGCGTCGCGCACTTCAAGTGGGGTCTCGCACATTTTCCACGGAGCGTCGCGCACTTCCAGTCGGGTCCCGCACACTTTCCACGGCGCGTCGCGCACTTCCAGTTGGGTCGCGAACACTTTTTCCACGGCACGTGGCGCACTTCCAGTCTGGTCCCGTACACTTTCTATGGCGCGTGGCGCACTTTCAGTTGGGTCCCTCACACTCTCCACGACCCGTGGCGCACTTCCAGTCTGATCGCGCACACTGTACACGGCGCGTGGCGCACTTCCAGTTGGGTCCCGCACATTTTCCATGGCGCGTAGCGCACTTCCAGTTGGGTTCCACACACTTTCTACGGCGCGTAGCGCACTTCCAGTGGGGTCCCGCACACTTTCAACGGTGCGTTGCGCACTCCCGGTTGGGTCCCACACACTTTCCACGGCGCGTCGCGCACTTCCAGTGTGCTCGCTAACACTCTACACGACGCGCGGCGCATTTCCAGTTGGGTCCCACGCACTTTCCGCGGCGCGTGGCGCACTTCCAGTTGGGTGCCACACACTTTCCGCGTTGCGTGGGGCACTTCCAATTGTGTCCCACACACTTTCCACGACGCGTCGTGCCCTTCCATTTGGGTTCCGCACACTTTCCACGGCGCGTGGCGCACTTCCAGTTGGGTCCCACACCTTTTCCACGGCGCGCGGTGCACTTCCAGTTGGGTCCCACACACTTTCCACGTCGCGTGGCGCACTTCCAGTTGGGTCCTGCACCCTTTACACGGCGCGTGGCGCACTTCCAGTTGGGTCCCACACACTTTCCACGGCGCGTCACGCACTTCCAGTTGGGTCGCGCAAACTTTTCACGTCGCGTGGCGCAATTCCAGTTCGGGCCCGTACACTTTCCACGGTGCGCAGCGCGTTTCGAGTTGGGTCGAGCACACTTTACACGGCGCGTGGCGCACTTCCAGTTGGGTCGCGCACACTTTCCACGGCGCGTAGCGCACTTCCAGTTGGGTCCCACACACTTTCCACGGCGCGTAGCGCACTTCCAGTTGGGTCGCGCACATTTTACAGGGCGCGTGGCGCACTTCCAGTTGGGTCCCACACACTTTCCACGGCGCGTAGCGCACTTCCAGTTGGGTCGCGCACGCTTTCCACGGTGCGTGGCGCACTTCCAGTTGGGTTCCACACACTTTCCACAGCGCGTCGTGCACTTCCAGTTGGGTAACTCACACTTTCCAGGTCGCCGTAGCGCACTTCCAGTTGGGTCGCGCACACTTTCCTCGGCGCGTAGCGCACTTCCGGTTGGGTCACACACACTTTCCACGGCTCGCCGCGCACTTCCAGTCGGGTCCCACACACTTTCCACTACGCGTCGCGCACTTCCAGTTGGGTCCCGCACACTTTCCACGGCGCGTCGCGCACTTCCAGTTGGGTCGCGCACACTTTCCACGGCGCGTCGCGCACTTCCAGTTGGGTCCCACACACTTTCCACGGCGCGTGGCTTACTTCCAGTCGGGACCCTTACACTTTCCACGGCGCTTGGCGCACTTCCGATCGGGTTCCGCACACTTTCCGCGGCGCGTCGCGCACTTCCAGTCGGGTCCCGCACACCTTCCACGGCATGTGGTGCACTTCCAGTTGGGTCCCGCACACTTTCCACGGCGCGTCGCGCAGTTTTAGTTGGGTCCCGCACTTTTTCCGTGGCGCGTCGCGCTTTTTCAGTTGGGTCCCGCACACCTTCCACGGCGCGTGGCGCACTTCCAGTCGTGTCGCGCACACTTTACACGGCGCGTCGCACACTTCCAGTTGGGTCGCGCATACTTTACACGGCGCGTCGCGCACTTCCAGTTGGGTCGAGCACACTTTACACGTCGCGTAGCTCACTTCTAGTTGGGTCCCACACACTTTCCACGTCGCGTAGCGCAATTCCAGTTCGGGTCTGTACACTTTCCACGGCGCGCAGCGCACTTCCAGTTGGGTCGAGCACACTTTACACGTCGCGTGGCGCACTTCCAGTTGGGTCCCGCACACTTTACACGGCGCGTGGCGCACTTCCAGTTGGGTCCCCCACTTTACACGGCGCGTCGCGCACTTCCAGTTGGGTCCCGCACACTTTTCCACGGCGCGTGGCGCACTTCCAGTTGGGTCGCGCACACTTTGCACTGCGCGCGGTGCACTTCCAGTCGGGTTTCGCACACTTTCCACGGTGCGTGGCGCACTCCCAGTGGGGTCGCGCCCACTTTACCCGGCGCGTCGCGCACTTCCAGTTGGGTCCGCACACTTTCCACGGCGCGTAGCGCACTTCCAGTTGGGTCGCGCACACTTTCCACGACGCGTCGCGCACTTCCAGTTGGGTCCCGCACACTTTCCACGGCGCGTCGCGCACTTCCAGTTGGGTCGCGCACACTTTCCACGGCGCGTGGCGCACTTCCAGTTGGGTCGCCCTCACTTTGCACTGCGCGTGGTGCACTTCCAGTCGGGTCCCGTACACTTTCCACGTCGCGTGGCGCACGTCCAGCTGAGTCCCACACACTTCCCACGGCGCGTCGCACATTTCCAGTTGGGTTCCGTACTTTTTCCGCGGCGTGTGGCGCACTTCCAGTTGGGTCGCCCTCACTTTGCGCTGCGCGTGGTGCACTTCCAGTCGGGTCCCGTACACTTTCCACGGCGCGTGGCGCACGTCCAGCTGGGTCCCACACACTTCCCACGGCGCGTGGCGCACTTCCAGTTGGGTCCCACACACTTTCCACGGCGCCGTGGCGCACTTCCAGTTGGGTCGCTAACACTCTCCACGACGCGTGGCGCACTTCCAGTTGGGTCGCGCACACTTTCCACGGCGCGTGGCGCCCTTCCAGTTCGGTTGCGCACACTTTCCACGGCGCGTCGCGCACTTCCAGTTGGGTTCCGCACACTTTCCACGGCGCGTGGCGCACTTCCAGTTCGGTCGCGCACACTTTCCACGGCGCGTCGCGCACTTCCAGTTGGTTCGCGCACACTTTCCACGGCGCGTGGCGCACTTCCAGTTGGGTCGCGCACACCTTTTCCACGGCGCGCGGCGCACTTCCAGTTGGGTTCCACACACTTTCCACAGCGCGTCGCGCACTTCCAGTTGGGTCCCACACCTTTTCCACGGCGCGTGACGCACTTCCAGTTGGGTTCCACACACTTTCCACAGCGCGTCGTGCACTTCCAGTTGGGTAACGCACACTTTCCAGGTCGCCGTAGCGCACTTCCAGTTGGGTCGCGCACACTTTCCACGTCGCCGTAGCGCACTTCCAGTTGGGTCCCACACACTTTCAGCGGGGCATCGCGCACTTCCAGTTGGGTAACGCACACTTTCCACGTCGCCGTAGCGCACTTCCAATTGTGTCCCACACACTTTTCACGGCGCGTCGCGCACTTCCAGTCGGGTCCCACACCTTTTCCACGGCGCGTGGCGCACTCCCAGTTTGGTCCCACACACTTTTCACGGCGCGTTGCGCACTTCCGGTTGGGTCCCATATACTTTCCACGGCGCGTGGCGCACTCCCAGTTGGGTCCCACACACTTTCCACTGCTCTTCGCGTCCTTCCAGTTGGGTCTCATACACTTTCCACGGCGCGTAGCGCATTTCCAGTTAGGACCCACACTTTCCACGGCGCGTCGCGCACTTCCAGTTGGGCCCCACACACTTTCCACGGCGCGTGGCGCATTTCCAGTTGGGTCCCACGCACTTTACGCGGCGCGTGACGCACTTCCAGTTGGCTGCCACACACTTTCCGCGACGCGTCGCGCATTTCCACTTGGGTTCCAAACACTTTCCGTGGCGCGTAGCGCATTTCCAGTTGGGTCGCGCACACTTTCCTCGGCGCGTCGCGCACTTCCAGTTGGGTCCCGCACACTCTACACGGCGCGTGGCGCACTTCCAGTTGGGTCCCACACTTTCCCCGGCGCGTTGCGCACTTCCAGTTGGGTCCCGCACAATTTCCACAGCGCGTGGGGCGCTTCCAGTTGGATCGCACACACTTTCCACGGCGCGTGGCGGACTGCCAGTTGAGTCCCGCTCACTTTCCACGGCGCGTCGCGCACTTCCACTTGGGTACCGCAGACTTTCCACGGCGCGTGGCGCACTTCCCGTCGGGTCCCACACCTTTTCCACGGCGCGTGGCGCACTTCCAGTTGGGTCCCATATACTTTCCACGGCGCGTAGCGCATTTCCAGTTGGGTCGCGCACACTTTCCACGTCGCCGTAGCGCACTTCCAGTTGGGTACCACACACTTTCCTTGGCGCGTCGCGCACTTCCGTTCGGGTCCCGCACACTTTACACGGCGCGCGGCGCACTTCCAGTTGGGTCCCACACAATTTCGTCGGCGCGTGACGCACTTCCAGTTGGGTCCCACACACATTCCACGGCTCGTCGCGCACTTCTAGTCGGGTCCCACACCTTTCCCACGGCGCGTAGCGCACTTCCAGTTGGGTCCCACACACTTTCCACGGTGCGTTGCGCACTTCCCGTTGTGTCCCACGCACTTTCCACGTCGCGTCGCGCACTTCCATTTGGGTCCCACACACTTTCCACGGCGCGTCGCGCACTTCCAGTTGGGTCGAGCACACTTTACACGTCGCGTAGCTCACTTCTAGTTGGGTCGCGCACACTTTCCACGGCGCGTGGCGCACTTCCAGTTCGGTTGCGCACACTTTCCACGGCGCGTGGCGCACTTCCAGTTGGGTCGCACACCTTTTCCACGGCGCTCAGCGCTCTTCCAGTTGGGTCCCACACACTTTCCACGGCGCGTAGCGCACTTCCAGTTGGGTCGCACACACTTTACACGACGCGTCGCGCACTTCCAGTTGGGTCCCGCACACTTTCCACGAAACGTCGCGCACTTCCAATTGGGTCGCGAACACTTTACACGGCGCGTCGCGCACTTCCAGTTGGGTCCCGCACACTTTCCACGGCTCGTAGCGCACTTCCAGTTGGGTCACACACACCTTTACACGGCGCGTAGCGCGCGCACTTCCAGTTGGGTCCCGCACACTTTCCACGGCGCGTGGCGCACTTCCAGTTGGGTCGCGCACACTTTTCACGGCGCGTCGCGCACTTCCAGTCGGGTCCCACACCTTTTCCACGGCGCGTGGCGCACTCCCACTTTGGTCCCACACACTTTCCACGGCGCCTCGCGCACTTCCAGTTGGGTCGCGCACTCTATACACGGCGCGTGGCGCACTTCCAGTTGGTACCGCACACTTTCCACGGCGCGTCGCGCACTTCTACTCGGGTCCCACACCTTTTCCACGGCGCGTAGCGCACTTCCAAATGGGTCCCACACACTTTCGTCGGCGCATAGCGCACTTCCAGTTGGGTCCCACACACTTTCCACGGCTCGTCGCGCACTTCTAGTCGGGTAACGCACACTTTCCACGTCGCCGTAGCGCACTTCCAGTTGGGTCGCGCACACTTTCCACGTCGCCGTAGCGCACTTCCAGTTGGGTCGCGCACCTTTTCCACGGTGCGTGGCGCAGTTCCCGTTGCGTCCCGCACACTTTCCACGGCGCGTAGCGCACTTCCAGTTGGGTCCCGCACACTTTCCACGGCGCGTAGCGCACTTCCAGTTGGGTTCCACACACTTTCCACGGCTCGTCGCGCACTTCCAGTTAGGTCCCACACTTCCACGGCGCGTCGCGCACTTCCAGTTGGGTCGCGCACCCTTTCCACGGCTCGTCGCGCACTTCTAGTCGGGTAACGCACACTTTCCACGTCGCCGTAGCGCACTTCCAGTTGGGTCGCGCACACTTTCCACGTCGCCGTAGCGCACTTCCAGTTTGGTCCCATTTACTTTCAGCGGGGCATCGCGCACTTCCGGTTGGGTAACGCACACTTTCCACGTCGCCGTAGCGCACTTCCAGTTGGGTCGCGCACACACTTTACACGACGCGCGTCGCGCACTTCCAGTTGGGTCGCTAACACTTTCCACGACGCGTCGCGCACTTCCAGTTGGGTCGCACACACTTTCCACGGCGCGTCGCGCACTTCCAGTTGGGTCGCACACTTTCCACGGCGCGTCGCGCACTTCCAGTTGGGCCCCGCACACTTTCCACGGCTCGTAGCGCACTTCCAGTTGGGTCGCACACACTTTCCACGGCGCGTGGCGCACTTCCACTTGGGTACCGCAAACTTTCCACAGCGCGCCGCGCACTTCCGGTTGGGTCGCGCACTCTATACACGGCGCGTGGCGCACTTCCAGTTGGGTACCTCACACTTTCCACAGCGCGTCGCGCACTTCCAGTTGGGTAACGCACACTTTCCACGTCGCCGTAGCGCACTTCCAGTTGGGTACCACACACTTTCCTTGGCGCATCGCGCACTTCCGTTCGGGTCCCACACCTTTCCCACGGCGCGTCGCGCACTTCCAGTTGGCTCGCGAACACTCTACACGACGCGCGGCGCACTTCCAGTTGGGTCCCACGCACTTTCCACGACGCGTCGTGCCCTTCCAGTTGGGTCGCGCACACTTTCCACGGCGCGTGGGGCACTTCCAGTTGGGTCCCACACACTTTCCACGGCGCGTCGCGCACTTCCAGTTGGGTCCCGCACTTTTCCACGGCGCGTGGCGCACTTCCAGTTGGGTCGCGCACACTTTCTTACACGACGCGTCGCGCACTTCCAGTGGGTCGCGCACACTTTACACGGCGCGTCGCGCACTTCCAGTTGGTTCGCGAACACTCTACACGACGCGCGGCGCATTTCCAGTTGGGTTCCACACCTTTTCCACGGCGCGCGGTGCACTTCCAGTTGGGTGCCACACACTTTCCGCGACGCGTCGCGCATTTCCACTTGGGTTCCGCACACTTTCCGTGGCGCGTGGCGCACTTCCAGTTGGGTCCCACACACTTTCCACGGCGCGTCGCGCACTTCCAGTTGGGTCCCAAGCACTTTCCACGTCGCTTCGCGCACGCGTGGCGCAATTCCAGTTCGGGCCCGTACACTTTCCACGGCGCGCAGCGCACTTCCAGTTGGGTCGAGCACACTTTACAGGGCGCGTGGCGCACTTCCAGTTGGGTCCCACACACTTTCCACGGCGCGTAGCGCACTTCCAGTTGGGTCGCGCACATTTTACAGGGCGCGTCGCGCATTTCCAGTCGGGTCCCGTACACTGTCGACGGCGCGTGGCGCAGTTTCAGTCGGGTCGCATGCACACTTTCCACGGCGCGCGGTGCACTTCCAGTTGGGTCCCACACACTTTCCACGGCGCGTAGCGCATTTCCAGTTGGGTCGCGCACACTTTACACGGCGCGTGACGCACTTCCAGTTGGGTGACGCACACTTTCCAGGTCGCCGTAGCGCACTTCCAGTTGGGTCGCGCACACTTTCCACGGCGCGTAGCGCACTTCCAGTTGGGTCCCGCACACTTTCCACGGCGCGTAGCGCACTTCCAGTTGGGTTCCACACACTTTCCACGGCTCGTCGCGCACTTCCAGTTGGGCTCCACACACTTTCCACGACGCGTCGCGCACTTCCAGTTGGGTTCCACGCACTTTCCACGACGCGTCGTGCACTTCCATTTGGATTCCGCACACTTTCCACGGCGCGTGGCGCACTTCCAGTTGGGTCGCGCACTCTATCCACGGCGCGTCGCGCACTTCCAGTTGGGTCCCGAACACTTTCCACGGCGCGTCGCGCACTTCCAGTTGGGTCGCGCACACTTTCCACGGCGCGTCGCGCACTTCCAGTTGGGTGCCACACACTTTCCGCGGCGCATGGGGCACTTCCAATTGGGTCCCACACACTTTCCACGGCGCGTCGCGCACTTCCAATCGGGTCCCACACCTTTTCCACGGCGCGTGGCGCACCTCCAGTTGGTTCCCACACACTTTTCACGGCGCGTTGCGCACTTCCGGTTGGGTCCCACACACTTTCCACGGCGCGTCGCGCACTTCCAGTTGGTTCCCACACACTTTTCACGGCGCGCAGCGCACTTCCAGTTGGGTCGGGCACACTTTACACGTCGCGTGGCGCACTTCCAGTTGGGTCCCACACACTTTCCACGGCGCGTAGCGCACTTCCAGTTGGGTCCCGCACACTTTCCACGGCGCGTGGCACACTTCCAGTTGGGTCCCTGAACACTTTCCACGGTGCGCCGCGCACTTCCAATTGGGTCGCGAACACTTTCCACGACGCGTCGCGCACTTCCAGTTGGGTTCCACACACTTTCCACGGCGCGTCGTGCAATTCCAGTTGGGTCGCGCACACATTCCACGGCGCGTCGCGCACTTCTAGTTGGGTCGCGCACACTTTCCTCGGCGCGTGGCGCACTTTGAGTTGAGTCGCGCACACTTTATACGGCGCGTGGCGCACTTCCAGTTCGGTCGCGCACACTTTCCACGGCGCGTCGCGCACTTCTAGTTGGGTTCCACACACTTTCCACGGCGCGTCGCGCACTTCCAGTTAGGGTCGCTAACACTTTACACGACGCGTCGCGCACTTCCAGTTGGGTCGCTGCACACTTTCCACGGCTCGTGCGCACTTCCAATTGAGTCGCGAACACTCTACACGACGCGTCGCGCACTTCCAGTTGGGTCCGCACACTTTCCACGAAACGTCGCGCACTTCCAATTGGGTCGCCGCACTTTCCCACGACGCGTGGCGCGTAGTCGCGCACTTACACAGCGGTCGCGCACACTTCTTCCACGACGCGTCGCGCACCTCCAGTTGGGTCCCGAACACTTTCCACGCGTGTCGCGCACTTCCCGTTTTGTCCCACACACTCTCCACGGCGCGCAGCGCACTTCCAGTTGGGTCGAGCACACTTTACACGTCGCGTGGCGCACTTCCAGTTGGGTCCCGCACACTTTACACGGCGCGTGGCGCACTTCCAGTTGGGTCCCACACACTTTCCACGGCGCGTCGCGCACTTCCAGTTGGGTCCTGCACCCTTTCCACGGCCCGTCACGCACTTCCAGTTGGGTCCCACATAATTTCCACGGCGCGTAGCGCACTTCCAGTTGAATCGCGCACACTTCCCACGGCGCGTGGCGCACTTCCAGTTGGGTCCCACACACTTTCCACGGCGTGTAGCGCACTTCCACTTGGGTACCGCAGACTTTCCACGGCGCGTCGCGCACTTCCAGTTGGGTTCCACGCACACTCCACGGCGCGTAGCGCACTTTCAGTTGGGTTTCACACACTTTCCACGGCGCGTCGCGCACTTCCAGTTGGGTCCCACACACTTTCCACGGCGTGTCGCGCACTTCCAGTCGTGTCCCGTAAACTTTCCACGGCATGTCGCGCACTTCCAGTTGTGTCCCGTACACTTTCCACGGCGCGTCGCGCACTTCCAGTTGGGCTCCACACACTTTCCACGACGCGTCGCGCACTTCCACTTGGGTACCGCAGACTTTCCACAGCGCGTAGCGCACTTCCACTTGGGTCCCACACCTTTTCCACGGCGCGTAGCGCACTTCCACTTGAGTCCCACACCTTTTCCACGAAACGTCGCGCACTTCCAGTTGGGTCCCGAACACTTTACGACGCGTCGCAGCACTTCCAGTTGGGTCGCGCACACTTTCCACGACGCGTCGCGCACTTCCAGTGGGTCCCGCGAACTCTATACACGGCGCGTGGCGCACTTCCAGTTGGGTCCCATATACTTTCCACGGCGCGTAGCGCATTTCCAGTTGGGTCGCGCACACTTTCCACGTCGCCGTAGCGCACTTCCAGTTGGGTCTCACACCTCTTCCACGGCGCGTGGCGCACTTCCCGTCGGGTCCCACACCTTTTCCACGGCGCGTGGCGCACTTCCAGTTGGGTCGCGCACACTTTACACGGCGCGTGACGCACTTCCAGTTGGGTCGCGAACACTTTCCACGCCGCGTCGCGCACTTCCAGTTGGGTCCCACACACTTTCCACGAAACGTCGCGCACTTCCAATTGGGTCGCGCACACTTTCCACGAAACGTCGCGCACTTCCAATTGGGTCGCGAACACTTTACACGACGCGTCGCGCACTTCCAGTTGGGTCCCACACACTTTCCACGAAACGTCGCGCACTTCCAATTGGGTCGCGAACACTTTACACGACGCGTCGCGCACTTCCAGTTGGGTCCCACACACTTTCCACGAAACGTCGCGCACTTCCAATTGGGTCGCGCACACTTTACACGACGCGTCGCACACTTCCAGTTGGGTCCCACACACTTTCCACGAAACGTCGCGCACTTCCAATTGGGTCGCGCACACTTTCCACGGCGCGTCGCGCACTTCCAGATTGGGTCGCACACTTTACACGACGCGTCGCGCACTTCCAGTTGGGTCCCGAACACCTTCCACGGTGCGTCGCGCACTTCCAGTTGGGTCGCGCACACTTTACACGACGCGTCGCGCACTTCCAGCTGGGTCGCACACACTTTACACGGCGCGTCGCGCACTTCCAGTTGGGCTCCACACACTTTCCACGACGCGTCGCGCACTTCCACTTGGGTCCCACACCTTTCCCACGGCGCGTAGCGCACTTCCAGTTGGGTTCCACACACTTTCCACAGCGCGTCGCGCACTTCCAGTTGGGTCCCACACACTTTCCACGTCGCCGTAGCGCACTTCCAGTTGGGTCCCACGCACTTTCCACGACGCGTCGTGCCCTTCCATTTGGGTTCCGCACACTTTCCACGGCGCGTCGCGCACTTCCAGTTGGCTCGCGAACACTCTACACGACGCGCGGCGCATTTCCAGTTGGGTTCCACGCACTTTCCACGACGCGTCGTGCACTTCCATTTGGATTCCGCACACTTTCCACGGCGCGTGGCGCACTTCCAGTTGGGTGCCACACACTTTCCGCGGCGCGTGGGGCACTTCCAATTGGGTCCCACACACTTTCCACGGCGCGTCGCGCACTTCCAATCGGGTCCCACACCTTTTCCACGGCGCGTGGCGCACTTCCGGTTGGGTCGCGCACACTTTGCCACGACGCGTCGCGCACTTCCACTTGGGTCGCGCACTCTTTCCACGGCGCGTGGCGCACTTCCAGTTAGGTCGCGCACACTTTACACGACGCGTCGCGCACTTCCAGTTGGGCCCCGAACACCTTCCACGGTGCGCCGCGCACTTCCAGTTAGGTCGCGCACACTTTACACGACGCGTCGCGCACTTCCAGTTAGGTCGCGCAAACTTTACACGACGCGTCGCGCACTTCCAGTTGGGTCCCACACACTTTCCACGAAACGTCGCGCACTTCCAATTGGGTCGCGAACACTTTACACGACGCGTCGCGCACTTCCAGTTGGGTCCCGCACACTTTCCACGGCTCGTAGCGCACTTCCACTTGGGTCGCGCACTCTATACACGGCGCGTGGCGCACTCCCAGTTGGGTCTCACACACCTTCCACGACGCGTCGCGCACTTCCAGTTGGGTCCCACACACTTTCCACGAAACGTCGCGCACTTCCAATTGGGTCGCGAACACTTTACACGACGCGTCGCGCACTTCCAGTTGGGTCCCACACACTTTCCACGAAACGTCGCGCACTTCCAATTGGGTCGCGAACACTTTACACGACGCGTCGCGCACTTCCAGTTGGGTCCCACACACTTTCCACGAAACGTCGCGCACTTCCAATTGGGTCGCGAACACTTTCCACGAAACGTCGCGCACTTCCAATTGGGTCGCGAACACTTTACACGACGCGTCGCGCACTTCCAGTTGGGTCCCGCACACTTTCCACGAAACGTCG